>JANTQB010000032.1:0-150267 GCA_032988175.1 Myotisia sp. PD_48 | reverse complement strand
GGTGAGGAGGATGGTGAGGAGGATGGTGAGGAGGATGGTGAGGAGGATGGTGAGGAGGATGGTGAGGATAGCGAGGGTGATGAGGAGGATGGCGAGGATAGCGAGGATAGCGAGGATGATATTAGATCTGATGAGAAACCAAAAGGATACTACCTTAGCCCTCCCCCGGCAGCAGGCTGGCAGGGTCTTCAGGCATCCCCACACTCCCCGGCATCGAAGGAGGCCGCAGCAATTCCATTTCCAACCCCTAAAGATGAGACACTCGTCAATACATACTTCCTGGACCTGTTAACTGTGCTATCATTCCATTCCGCTAAGATCAAGGCAGAATGGTCCCTTGAGAAAAAGCAGTTCTGTTTTGGCAAGCCTATTGTTTACCGGGCGCGGTCAGACGGCCATTTACAATTCAGATGCAGTGGTGGAAACATGGCTACCAAAGCCATTATTGAGGTCAAACCTGGCATCAGGCAAGATACTCCTTTGGTTCGATACCGAGACAGCCCAAATGGCAGCGTGGATTTTTGAAGAGCCAGATCAGGACAACAAGAAGCCGAAATACCGGTAAGATTTGAGTCTTTCCTTTGTTATTATGCATAAGGGTTCTAGCTTTGGTCACTGACGATAACATCAGACGAATGATGCTATCCCAGGATCGCCATGAAATCTATATCATTATTGCAGAATATACCCGTAAATATATCGATTATATCAACCGAAGCAAACAGACAGGAACACGCAAGGCAAAGTCCATTGATGATACTGATATGATGAAAATGAATGAATTTGGGCCATTTGTTATTAGTTCTGTGTCGTGTATGAGAGCTTTTGCTTTTTATATTCTAGCCTTCATGAGCCAGGATGGCGATTTACACTATTGAAAGGGTTGGTTAGGACGGACTTTTGACCACTGCAAGGCTTCGAAAATATATACTTGTGGAATTCCCTCTAACTACAGAGTGCATATACTAGTACAGTTTTTCAGTGAGCAAATTTAATAGTATTTATCAATTCATATTACTGACAGTTAATAGTTAGTTAGCGGTTCGAGTGTTTTTAGTAGACAAAACCAACCTTAGGCACAAGTCTAGATTTACAGTTGTATCAATAGCTAGTTACCTAGGTAGTTGTATAACTTACTTAGAATTTCCTTTAGTTAATAGATACTACTGGCTAATATACTTAGGTCCAGATGTTTAAGTCTTTTAGGAGTTCGGAGTGAAGGCTTACCTCAGCCGGCTGTTCGGTGGAAATTGCCAAGCGATGCCACCATCCGCATCCCGCTGAGTTGATTGATAATCCAATCTAGCAAGATCTTAAACCGAACGAATCCCGCTCCGTTATATATCAACGTCCGAGGTTTTCCTTTGCCAACTTTGATGGGACCGGACAAATCCGAATCAGACCCAATGGATTTCTCTACTTTGAACGCCTCTTATCCTCCAGATCTTTCTGCAGAGCAGAAGGAGATTCTGGTCACAACTGTCAAGGACTGGAGCATACAGCATGGCCTTGCAGTCAGACCTCCTCCGGCGTTCGTCGATGGAGTATCTGATCCGCAAGGTGTTTTGGCAACCAATGCTCCAGCTACCCTATTCCCTAGCCTTTTCCCAAAGTCTTGTTTTGATCTGGCCGTTTCTGTGCAAAAACCCTACAATGAGCTCTATGGCGCGATCAGCAGAGATACTCAATGGCTAGGCAATATAATTGAAGGGTAAGAGTGCCCTCTTCGAATGAATTTACACTCAGTTGTGATGGCAGTTTTGCGAACATTATTGTTCTTAATTCATGACTATCATCACAATTTATTCCATGCTATTATTAAACAGCCCTTGTGTTTCTTTCTTGATAGCCTCGCCGACGTGGACGAATTTGTCTCCAACCTATGGAAGGTTCATCTCTCGGTCAAGAGTGAGGGATATGTCCAACCATTGTCTCTCGGTTTATTCCGATCTGACTACATGGTTCACAGCCCGTCTGGATCCTTAGAGGAACCCTCACTAAAGCAGGTTGAATTCAACACCATTTCTTCCTCTTTTGGCGGGCTATCATGTCTAGTCAGCAAAATGCATGGAGATTTCTTATCTTCTCCAACCGAAGAGCCCTTAATATATCCATCCCACCCGGCATTGAGGAGTGGTAAAATTCCACCTGAGAACACCGCAATTGCCACTCTAGCAAATGGGCTTGCAACCGCACATAAGGCATACGGGATTTCCAAATCACTAGTGGGCCCATTGCCTCTATGTATCCTGTTTGTGGTCCAATCTGGGGAAAGAAATCTCTTCGATCAACTGGAACTCTCAGAATGTCTCACCCGAGTTCACAAGATACCCGTCATCCGAGTTACAACCTCTGACATCCTGGAGTTAACATCTATTTCTAAATCCGATCCATCCCGTCCTCTCGTATATACGCCACGCTATCGTCCTGACGTCAAATTTGAGGTTTCAACTATATATCTACGAGCGTTATATGGGCCGAATGATTATCCAAACGAGGCTGCCTGGCAAGCCCGCACTCACTTGGAACGCTCGGCAGCGATCAAATGCCCCACAGTGCTAACCCAATTGTCGGGATGTAAAAAGGTTCAACAAATCCTGGCTACGAAAGCATCATCCCCAATGGATGATCATCTTCGCCGTTTCCTCCCGAATGCCGATCAGAGTACAATCGAGCAAATCCGGGCAACGTTTGCTCCGCAGTATGATTTGTCTCCAGCCGATCCATCTTCTACAAATAGCTCTCAGGGCCGTGACCTTGCCCTAGACCCCAAAACTGCCTTAAATCATGTGCTGAAACCTCAACGCGAAGGGGGTGGAAATAATATTTATCGAGACGCAATTCCACCCTTCCTTCGTTCTATACCTGAAAATGATTGGAAAGGATGGATATTAATGGAACTAATTCAACCTCCTGGTGCAAGGAATGTCGCTCTTCGATCCGATGGACAGGTCCTTACTGGGGATGTGATTGGCGAATTGGGTATATTTGGAACCATTTTATGGAATGATGATGGTGAAATCTTGCAAAATGCTCAAGGTGGTTGGTTAATGAGGACCAAGGCGAAGGATAATGATGAAGGTGGTGTTGCAGCCGGATTTTCGTCCCTGGATAGTATATTACTAGTATAGACAGACACCTTTTTAGAAAGAAAAAAAAAAGGCTGGGGGGAGGGGATTTGTTTTCACTAAAACATCTTGGATATACATAGAATTTTTATCAACTAGAAGGATATTTATATAAGTACTGAATAGCAACATTTCTTGCGCGCAAGTTTCTGCTTTTGGGGACAACATTTCCATAGTTCCAGAGAAAAAAGGAAACGTTCATTAATCCTGTGCCAAAACCCCGTCAGTGTAATAATAAATGGGTTCCTAGCAAGCCAGCGATCGAAAATAGCAGGCATAGTCAAAAAAAATCGGAAGACAGCTGAACAAGGGAAATGAAATACAAAACAATGGTCAAGTCCAGGATATACCGGGGATCTGGGTATCATAGTCTTTCCTTCAACCAGAAAGTTCCTTGTATGGCCAATTTGGAAAAAAAATCTTTGACAAAAATGGATCTTCAGAAAGGGATAAAACATAGCAGCCCCTTTTAGGTGATAGTTTCCAGGGGAGAGAGGGGTCTTGTAACCTGGGCCACCGTTGCTGAGATAAGTGAAACCCACCAAAACCAAGTCTGAAAAAAATCAAGATATTAGGTCGACTAAATGCCTTCCAGAACAAAAGTATCGAACGAGCGCTGAACCGATACTGATGGTTGCTGGATAGAAGAGAAGGGGTCATTTCTGGTCATAACATAGTCGGTATGCAGGTTTATTGGATGGTACTGGTTTGCCCTAACTGAAAAATCACCACTTGCATTGAAACGATGCATTTTGATGCTCTCGGTTGGCCGACTTTGGGTATCTGCTTGGCCGCCTTGGATTGCTGGATCTACCACTATTTGCTTTGGAACGGTATTGTTGGATATGCTACTGGAACTGTCCTCAGACATGGTCCGTTCAAGCCAGAATGCATGGGATTTGGATTCCTGGGATCTTGGTGATGGTGCAGCTTGAGAATTGTATTCCATTGTGATGGTTGAGTCTCCAGAGCTGGAAGAACCAAAAAGCTCGGAAGGATACAGTGGGTACACTGGGGTCCAGCAAGTTCCTTGAGTATCTTGGTATACTCCATCTGGCTGATGTGAAAGGTCAGAAGCAGCATTGTCTAGTTTGTAATCGCTTCCAACATTCTGCTCGCTGTCTGCTGGTGAACTGAAAGAATGAGGTGAAACCATGACGGAATCCCACACAGCATTGCTAGCCTGCCGAGAGGTTTCTGTGCTGGCTGGGGAATTGCCTTCACAACCAAGATAAAACACACCTTCCTTTGGGTAACGAACAAAGCCAGTTACATTATCCACATCCTTGTTACTACTATCCTTCTGAGCAGTAGATTTGCAGTTTGATTCTTGGTTGAGGGTAGAATTGCAGCCAGCAGCCATTTGGGGCTTGGTGGAACTAAAATTTTCACGCCGGCTGATAGCGAGGGATCTTCCGCCTCTGGTGGTATGAGCTTTTGTGCGCGTGCCGCCTTGAGAATCGCCTCTCACGGGCCATGATGATGGGAAATATTTGGGGGGCAAGTTTCTCCAATCCGTTACTCCGCAGGCAACAACCCAGTCCTGAAGCTGATATAGGAGCTGTATAGCAGCAGAGATACGAGGGCCTGGTATATGAACGCCAGGCTGGCCGCCCAAAAAGAAGTAGAGAGGGTAGCGGCGAGGTGTGCCGGGACCAAGAACTTTTGATTGCAGCGCGACAGGAATGTCCTTTCTTGCGTCATCCATCGACATTCGTTCAATCACCATGGTGGTATTAAGAGAGAGCTGGATAGGAGACCACCGTTCCACCCGTTCAATTTCGGCCTTTGTGGTATCCCCTCTGCGAGTGGTCCAGCAGGAGAGGCCGAGGGGAGTACGGGCTTCACGCTCGCGCCGCATGTTCAACGAGTTGTCGCTAGGGAGCTCTCTCTTCGGGGCTGTCATACGCGCTTTGATATCGCGATAGCTAAGGCGGGAGTCTGTTCTCATCCAAAACTCCAACATCCATCCAGAAACGCGGGTTGAAATATACCGTGGAAGAAATGGAAAGTTTCTGATGGGGTTACCTTCTTGGTCACAGCAGGCCGAGCCATTCTCAACTAATAAGTCGATTACCCCAGACTGCTCTCCTGGTGGCGCATCTAGAAGGAAAAGAAGAGGTGGCAAGCACGCTAGAGAGTACGTTGAGTGGTATGGGTGAGTGCAAGTATGCCACTGATCAAACTTCCGAGGGTCTAAATCATGTTAGTGAATTGATCCAGACTCATGGGGCAATAGGTGCTGCGATCATCCAATATGTGTTGACCAAGAAACTGCCTCGATATACACAAGCACGATGTATAGCAAGGAAGCGTGGCTAACAGTACATATAGATATTTGGCAATTCGAATAGAAAAACAGGGGCAACTTACGATTGCATTCTTGTTCTGGTTCCGATCCTGATAGAAAATATTAGTCTAAGTACTCACCCACAGAGTATTCAAGATATTTTGAGACTCAAGAGTGTTATGAAAGCGCGTTACATACCAGCATGTGCATCATGGCACCATTTAGCCCAGGGTGACAGAGAAGAGCGCCAGCTCTGATCCATATCTACTGAACGCGAGCTACGTTAAGGGGTTGGGTTATTGGCTCAACTCGTGTCTTCGAGAAACAACTTCGGTCCAGATACCGGCTCGACTCCAAGGCCAAAGGGAAACTGTTGGTGAAGTATGTAACAAGCAATTGGCTAATTTTCTAGCACTTTGAACAACAGTCAAAAGCGTGAGAACAGTGAGAAGAAAACATAACAAGACCCCAATATCAGGAACTTGGGTATCAAAAGGGATTAGCGCAAAAAATGTGGGTTGTTCACACTGATACATGGTTGCCATAACAATAACCAATCCTTTTTATATACTGACATTACATTCCGTTGCCCACACCTATTATTCCATTCACTGGGCCAATGAGTGGTGAATCAGGTAGGACATAAAGTTGTGAATAAGAGTCCTTATAGAACATCAATACACAGTAAAATGCATTGTTAAAGAAAATGTCAAAGGAGACTCCCGTCCCAGGCAATTGATTGAGTTCAGTTCAGCAGTGAGTGATGGATAGGCCATCCAAAAGAGTAAAAGAAAATCACGAAAAATCATTAGACCCTCTAGTAGCAATTCTACACGGAGTACGCAGGCCAACCATGCAATCTAAGAAATATAGTGATATAGAGATATAGCTGTCTGTAATCCAAGTATGCTTAAGTATGAGATGTAATGGTATCATGTACTCTGAAGAGAGTGCTCAATGATGACAACAGAAACAGTATACACTCCACCAAATATATACCATACTATATCTAGCTTCGGGAAATATAATTAAATGAGAGCCAGGCCAGTGATAATGAGGAAAATATTATCATCTAACAACAGAGAATCGAAGTAAGTGTCTGGCTAGGTGGTATTAGGTGTTGGTTGATGGATGTTGTTGAAGTCGAAACTGAAGATTTGAGGGAGTCAAGCTTGGCGCATCGAGACCCAAACAGAGCAAGCAACTTATTAGTTTGGCAAGTGACTGGATCGATATTCCTCAAAAACAAAATCTTTTTATTATATTTTTTTTTCCTTTGCTAGTGTACATAGATACGCTGAATAAAATGACATATTTTTCTTTTCTTTTTTTTTGTAACAAATCTTTCAAAATCGATTCTTGGTCGGATACTCCTGCCAGCCCAAACAACCAACCCAGCCAGCAATCCGTAGTCGAAAAGGGAACCAGCCCTTTTTCCCCATCATAGTATCATTTTCGGTAAAATTACAATTCGCACATAAGCGCATAAAACAGCTGTCGCTCAAACCGTTGTTCCTCAGTCGTAGAGTTTGGAGGTGGGGAGCTTAGCTCAAGACTAGCTTGGACGGCTGCATTGACTTGAGCATCGGTATAGTCTTGAGGCAAAGGATCATCTGGAATAACAATGGGGATCTGTGAACCGGTGTTGTTGCCATTATTGATACTGTTGTTATTGTTATTCTCGTCGTTATTATTCTCGTCGTTATTATTCTCGTCGTTATTATTCTCGTCGTTATGATTCTCGTCGGTATTATTCTCATCGGTATTATTCTCATCGGTATTATTCTCGTCGGTATTATTCTTGTCGTTATGATTCTCGTCGTTATCGTTCTCGTCATGGTCAAAGATAGCGGTCAATTCTGCAAAAGTTGTTGCAGGTAAATGGAGTACGGCGGGATCGTAGATTTGGGGGAACGGGGGAGTTTCGCTATTTCTCGACTCCGTTGATCTTGCCTCAGCTTCCGCATCTTGATTCTCAACTTCGGGTTCAAGTCTGATGCTGTTGGTATTGTTTGTCGAACCATCGGCTGCTGGAGTGGGCGAATGGGTCGTACGGGCATATGAAAGGAACCTGAATGGATCGTTTCCATTGACGCTTCCGTCGATGCTAGCTTCTTCCTTTTTCTGATTCTCATCGACACTTGTAAGGGGTCTCTGCGCAAAGGATTCGATATCATCTTCTAAACGTTCAGCACTTGCGGTAAGTGGCTGCCCTTGCCTGTCGTAGTGGCCAACAGGCTTAAAAAAGTGATGGAGGGTTCGTTGGCGCCGAGGAGTCGGTCTCAAAATCTTGGGAATATTCGTTGTCTCCCTGGGCCTCTTGCAAATCCTCGTTGTCTCCCCGGGTCGTGATCCCGCACGAGGGCGAGTTACCACCGCCATTGAGCGTAACCTCTCCTCAAAATTGGGGTCTCTATGTCTTCTATTTCGAACCGCGGCAATTGTCTCTTCCAAGGTGCGTATGGCGACTTCCTCG
This sequence comes from Myotisia sp. PD_48, assembly GCA_032988175.1. Lineage (NCBI taxonomy): Eukaryota > Fungi > Ascomycota > Eurotiomycetes > Onygenales > Myotisia > Myotisia sp. PD_48. Next base: position 142,373 of record JANTQB010000032.1, on the reverse strand, counting down.
GAGATCACTCTAGAAACCTGAACACGGCCGTCCATGTCAATTGTCGGGGCAAAATAGTGAGGGATGTGATCGTTCAGAATCACCGCCGCTGCTGTATTAGCGAACCATTGCGCTGGCGCCAGACCGCGTCGCATCCCTGGGGCAATAGCTGGTGTTGTAGAGCTGCTAGGTTGAGCCGAAGTACATGGTGCCGGATACGTAGCCACAGGAGAAGCTGGTACAGTAGGCAGACGCTGAGTTGCCCTTGGAGTTGCTGATACCCTTGGGGTAGTAGAAACACGAGGCACAACCTGTGATTGTAGTGTTGAGGGTGCTGGTATCGGAGTCGGCACACGTTGAGTTGCCCTTGGAGTTGTTGAGGCCCTTGGGGCAGTAGAAACACGAGGCACAGCCTGTGATTGTGGTGTTGAGGATGCTGGCATCGGAGTCGGCACACGTTGAGTTGTCCTTGCAGCTGCTGGGACTGGATAATTACCAGGCACGGCCCGTAATTTTGGTGTTGATGGACCAGTCACTGCAGCCGGCATACGTCGAGTTGCCCTTGCAGCAGCTGGGATTGGAGAATTGACAGGCGCAGCCTGTAAATGAGGTGTTGAAGACGCTACCATCGCATTTGGTGGGTATTGAGGTGAGCCTGAAGTTGCCCATGGTGTAGGAAAAGTTCCCAGCTGGGTGGCCGAACGCACAGCTGGAATCGTCTGATTTGCTGATGAGGTGGCTGCCATGCGCATAGGAGGAGTTTGCGGGATGGGCGTAGACCTGCCGAGAGACCGACGGTTATTGCCATTGACTGAGCCGGAAGTCGTTGCTTTAGTAGGAGCCTTTTTTACATTCTTTGTCACACGGTCTGTGGTCTTTCGGGCTGCTGCAATCCCTTGAATCAATGTCGGATAAGCAGCTATAAAATTATTGGTGGTATCAGCAGCTTGGTTCAATGGAAACGTGGGTTGAGAAGCTTGAACGGGAAACGCTGTTGTTGCCTCAGTTGGTGGAAATGTTGGAGTTGCAGAAACAATTTCGTGAAACGTTGAGGATAGAGCTTTAGAAGCTCCATATACATAGTTTGGGCTCATAAAGTCTGCGTAAGCCGAGCTCTGTGTGTTCGTGGCTGGGTTCGTGAAGTCTGGAAATGTCGAGCTCTGTCTGTACGGATTCGGGGGTATAGGTATTGGGAAGCCTGTGTAAGACGGAATCGAATTGACATGACCCGAACCCACTGAGCATACAGCAGCAGCAGTGGTAGTAGTTTCGATACTGGCAGTAACCAAGCCAGCTATTGGCTTGACACTGGGCGTGGTTGGTGCAGCACTGATTGGCGCGGTGGGTATAGGAGTTCTTTCACTGGCATAGGTATTCACCTCCCTAGAAAATGGCGTTGCCGGGCCGGGTGTTGCATAAGTCGCATCAGTAGGGTTAGGAGGCGATAGCACCACGGGTGGAATGTAACCTGGAGCACATTCCGTGGAATTCTTACGACTGTTGTAGGCGCCCGGAAGAGGAATTCTTTCGGTGCTGACACCCGGATTGACCAAACCAGGGGTCAATCCCCGAGTGGAGTTTTTAGCTGGATCAATACCTGCTGCTGCCATTTTGTCTAAGATTTTATTCACATATCCTCCGGTCTCTTTGCTGCTCTGTCCCCAAGAAACCAGGTTGAACAGTTGGCGGAACCTAACGCCGCGTTGCTGGAGTGTATTTTCGTCCAGCTTATCTTCTGGGCGCATTCGATCGGTAATGTCTTTGAGTGTGATCGTTCGGTCCAAGCGCTGCCATGCTTCGACTCTGAATTCTTCGATATCATCGCAGATCCTGTCTGGTAGGATGGGAATAATTCGTAGACGAGGCCCTCCTGGGTAGGGGGATGGTTTCGTTTTGGCATCTGCTGGGGCTGCTACCTTGCTTGGACCAAGGAACTGATAGATAATATCAGGCATATTTTCGAAACACCAGTTCTCCTGGCCTGGGACAATGGATGTATAATTGTCAGGGCTTGGGCCATTGCGTTTTCCTTCTTAGGCCCAATGTTAGCGAACCATTCGTAATCTTTCCATCCTGCGGTACCTTAGAGTTAAGGGAAGGGAAACATACTTCTTCTTGGTCGGCGAGCGGGTTGAGGATCAGGAGTTGCCTCATGGTCACCGGCAGCTGGCGGCTGCGACTCCTCGGTTGCTACATGTTGGTTCAATGCTGACTTCATTGTAAACAGGGGCAGCTGCGGCTCCTCGGTTGCTACATGTTGGTCCATAGCCGCCTGCATTGCAAACAGGTTGTCCAACTCGTCTGGAACACCTACAGGCCAGCTGTATGTGTATGGGTCCATTTTAGAAGATAAAAAGATGTTAAAAATTTAATAAAACAAGAGGTAGAATGATCAAATAATTCAATTTTTTGAAGCCAGCTTCAGAGAGATGATGGATATTGACTGCCAGCAGCTTTCCTGTCGATAGAGATTTGGGATAAGGAGAAAAAGGGTGATGATAGGTAGGATAAAAACGGATCCAGTCCGTGAGTATGGTTAATGTTGGAGGGGAAATCTAGATTCTAAGAAAGAAACTGGCACAGCCAGGAGGAGGATATTGCAAGAAAGAGAAAAAGGAGATGTGGAACGAATTCAATTGCGCTGCAACTGGGGAAGAGAAAGGAAGAAAGAAAAAACGAAGAGTAGGAGGGCGAACTAGAGAAGATTTATAGCTCTAGAGAGAGGAGGGGAAGGAGAGGGGAAGGTCATCCCCCTGAAATTTTTTTCCCATTGACCCTAAAAGGGTATTGGATGATATGGCGCCAGCGTCTAGATCTGGGGAACAATATACAGCAAACAATGAACAGCCAGCGGGGCAAGAAGGCTTCGAGCTCTTTTTCGCCAATCAAAGAGACGAAAGTGGGACGGCGTCGAGCTTCTTCACGGCTCTTTCCGAGAGCTCATCTTCATTCACTTCACTTCCCCCTCCCAAGCTCCCCCAGGGGGTGGGGCGCGAGAATAAATTTTCTGTCCTGCTCATTGTATGTACCTAGAATGGGGTAGCCATTGTGATGAAAATTTTTCTCTCTCAAAGGTTATCATTCACTGCAGCCTCGCTTTGAGGTGAGTGACTCGCAAGAAGAGAGAGATAGGTCTAGTAGAAGAGATGTATTATGGATATACATGAAGGCCAATTGCTCAACAAATTCTACGCACGCCAGTAAGCTGTACGGCAGGACTATCTAGCTGTGGAGATTTCCAATATACAATTGGAGAAAAAACTAGAGAGATAAATATATATATATATATAAAGAGGGGATATATCCCTGAAGTAGTGAATACAAGAAGTGAAGTGAAGCTGGAGAGAGGAGGAGGAGCTTGGATTGCCAAGGCCCTAGTCCCTAAATGGCAATGAGCTCCCCGCAAACACCAACAACAAAAAAAAAAACAGGGGAGAGAGAGAAGGAGAGAAGAGAGAAAGAAGAGAGAGAGAGGCATCCTTGGTGATAGAATTAATAAATCCATACTGCCTGTTATAAAATAATTAAATCCTCTAGAATGGCCGAAACAAATAAAAGAAAACGCACACCCGGAACTCGCTTCTCGACCACAACATTTACATCTCGGAACCCTCCATGGGCATACTTGCACCTACAATTGTACCCTATCTTCCATTCCATTCACTACCCCCTTCCCTTCTCTCCCCGCCGTGCTAATCCCATCACTCTTCTTTCGCAGGATAACCACCTCCCCCAACAGTCCGCTCAGCACACCAAACACGCTTGATCCTCTCACCGCCAAAACAAACCTAACCGCTGCACTGTCCCAATTCCTCGGTGTCTCAGGCACAGCCATCCCAATAGATATTCTAACCATAGAGGATGATGGCTCCGTCTGGATACGCGTGCCATTCGGTGATGCGCACGCTGTTACAGCAGCGGTGAGCTCTTGGATTGGCTCCGCATCTAGTGCGAGTAGTAGTGCGGGAAGCGTAGCATGGAAGATTCGTGCGAGGGGCGCGTTCCTGGGCGCTCTTGTGGGTGGAACAGGAAGGGAATTGTTTGTACCCTGAAGTTGTGCAGAAGGGCAACAAGCAAGGAATATACTCTCTATACCAGCAGGGTTCTGCCCTACAAGACCATGGTAGGGATTCGCGCTGCTGGTGGATTAAGCAAATCCTCATGGCACGGATAACTCGAATGATGGTAGGCATCTTGCATTCATACATATATGCGAGTAGGTAGAACTGCCTAATAGTTATTAGCCATTAGTAGACAAACTTCAAGGAGGACTGGTCGAATGTCCGGTCCGGATGCAAGATGTATAATGGATGAATATTAATATGAGGGCCATGAGGAATTACTAGTATTGGCAATAAACAAATTGGTTGATTGATTGATTGTGTATTTTCCTTTTGATTAAATAAAAAGTTGAACAAGCACCAACTCCCTCGCTATAGAAGACACAGCCAACAAACTAAAGAAAAAGAGATAATAAAACACGGTCAGATTTGGACAATTTTGTATAGAACAAGAAACAAAAAAGAATCAAGATGTTGCTTTAGCATAAGCTTTTGGTCAGTCTGTAAATTAACAGCTGAAAATATGTAGACTTTCGAAGTGAGAAAAATCAAATATGTAGTTAGAAATTAGTATTATTCAGTCTTCCCCCAAGTAATGGGTTGATTTGATTGGCTATGCCATATCTGAGCCGTGTCTTTTCATCGACAGGACTCGCTCTCGTGTCCCTCCCTCGGCCATCGAGGATGGTGCAATAGTAGCTTTGGCTCTCAGCGCGGCACGGATATCGTCCACGCTGCGCTGCTTCCATAAGTCGGCACTGCCTTTACTCAATGGATACAGAACAAAGTTATCTGGTCGGTTAATGAATGATTCTGGAGTTGGGCGGGGGGAAGCAGTAATAATGTCAAGATCCACAGCCAGTTGTTGACAGAAAATGTCAAGTGGGAGATCATTCACGTCGTTGCCAAATGGATTTTCGATTTCGGCGCAGATGGATGCAATACCATGGATGATATAGGTAGCAACTATGGGAGAGAGTTGGTTAGTAAAAAAAAAAAAAGAAAAATCCCCCAACACAGGCAAGATGAGAGAGTGACTTACCCATTGAACCGGGAATAGTAATCCAACCAAGCTCTCGAACAAGCTGGAATGGTAAAACCAAAACGTAGATCCAGGAAATTTGAGAAATTAGGATGGTATAAGCGAGTGGAAGTGGTGTGTTCAGGACTCGTTCGGTGCCAGTCATGACATCTTCCAATGCAGCAAGACAGGCGCCTGTTATGGTTGGTTAGTTAGACAGCTTGATATAGATATTAGAGCGGGAGAGTGAAATGGACTGACCAGCTTGAGATTGATACACGGGGAGTGAAATTGAGTTACTTGAGATAGCACTATCGATGTAGGCAGAAAGATAATTCAGGATCTCAACGGGAAGATTGCCAAGTGGTTTGCTAGAGCGCTTGATTTGTTTTCGGGGGTTCGACATGGCCATGGGCACACTTAGATACTGGCCCAATGCCTTTAGACGGCCAGGGGCTGTGGGCTGGGCATGGTCTGGATCGTGCGCATCCTTAGCAAAAGTGTCCAGGTGTCGAATAAGGTCAGCCAAATCTTCATAGCCACAATCGGGCTCGAAACGGAGTTTATGTTTCAGGGCAACAGCAAAGGCGATAAGGAGATTGATTCCAGTCCTAAGTTGATGTTAAAAGGATGCAATGGAGGAAACAACCGCGAGATGAATTGAGGTAGTTGGGGGGGTTGCATACAGCTTTCCGAGGATATCATCCTTTCCTTCATCTCCCTCTCGTTCCGAGTTATGGATCCAGATTATGCGGGCTAGAGTTCGTGAAGATTGCATCAACGATGCCCAATACTTTCGGCCTTCGGCATACCTATAACAATGAAGGTTAGTTAATGTCGTCAGATCGGGTAGACAACCCCATCTGAGGGTATGAAAATCGGCGTTACCTTTCATATGCCGTTGAACTTCGGAGAGATAAAGCCAAACCAACGACGAAACCAAGTACAGTAAGAAGGATCGATGATATCCCCACTAAGATGGATATTAGCGAGAAGTAGAAAAAAAAGATTTAAGGATATAGAAGACTCACAGTTATGTACCCACATCGTCATACAGGTAATGAAGGTTGACCACATGGCCATAAAAGTCAAAGGAATTATCATTCGAGGCAAAACACTGCCGTGGATTCTGAGAAATAGAGGCCATTTAGAATGCCTATCGAGGTTACGTGGACCTTTCTATGAACCGAGAAGAAGCATTAGAACTTAATAATGCATATATAGGGATTAGATATAGGGAAGGGAAGCTACTAACAAAATAATCATCCAAATCAATGGAATCTTTCCTGGCCAGCATCTGCCGGGGCAATTTGATATCTGACTCGGCGGCACTACTGATGTATGTTGGTCTGGGAGTGACCTTCTGGGATGGCGCTGGAGAGTCACAATTCACTGCTGTGTCGGTTGTTTTTTCAGAACATGGTCTGTTGAGAGAGCGAGCGACATTCGGAGCCGGCTCCGAATGATGAGAGACAACATCCGCCATGGTGGTCAGATAGAGATGAGGGGAAGAGAAGCTATGCTGATAGACAGATTCGATTGAGCGATTGACAATAGGAAATTAAGAAAGATAAGAAAGAGAGAAGGTGAATAGTTAACTATCTAGCAAGGAAGAGGAAAGAGAAAGAAAAGAAGGAAGTGAAAAAAAACACTAATCCTTCAGCGCGCTTTCGAGTTAATGAGAGTGATATAGACCAGGAAAGGAAGAAGTTCCGTGAAGGAGAAGAAGAAGCAGGATAGAAAAGAAAAAAAAGTCCAAGCACGGACGACGGACGGAGTAAGTTAATAATTGTCAGAGCGAGGGAAATAAACCGAGTTCGGCAAAGACCGTTTGGTCTCAAAAATAGCCCCCCTGGTATATACCAAGACACTATTGGCGTCCCCTGGTGGTTCCTGAGGGAGGCGTCAAATGATGAAACACGGATTGCAGGAGGAGGGGCTCTAGACAAGGACGCTACCAATCGTGGTTCGTCAATTCGATTGTCTTTTTTAACGATATGCGGAGTCCTTCACATCTCCCACCCTGACCAACGCAGAAGCATCAACTTTGTGCCTGATATCACACTGTGTACTCCGTATGCTGGGTATATCTGGATGAGTTCAGTTCAGGGGCTGCTGGATGGAACTTGGGGGCGTTCAGGGGGAGTTACAGTGGCTGCTTTTTCATTGTCCGGCCCGTTGGTCAACGGGAACCTTACCTACACGTGGAGCCTGAGCTGGGCCTGGACCGCCTAACTATAGAACTGCCTAACTATAGTGATAGCCCAACAAGAAAATAATCCAGTTAACAGGTTATCTAGGGGGGGGGGGGCAGCATGAAGGGCCATGATATATAGATATATCTTTGTCTTAATATGTTTTGTTCTTCTTAATAGTTTCTCTCTTCTCTCTTTTGATGTCGTCTACTCCATAGCCATTCTTTATTTACCTGGTAGGTAACCGCTGGTCGCGACGAGTGACTTGCATCCACATCCCTTATCCACCAACCAGCATCTCCAGCCAAGGATACAGCAAGGGGGAGAGATGGAGACCTGAACACGTCAGCATCCTCAAGCTGAGGAGAGGGCTGGCCAAAGGATGCAAACACTCGAAAAGGTCGCGCGGGTTGTGAGAACGGATGAATCGGATCTATAGCGTGTTTCAAGCGATAGTTAACTAAAACATGTCGATCAAGGCTGACACTGTCTCTGTTGCTTGGGGCCTGATTGGTGAACGATGCTTTTTGGCCTCGATTGGTCGGTCCATGGAGGGGATTCTTTGACCATGCTGTGCGACCGTGTCACTCCCAATCGCATGAGGGGAGCGGTACCCGCGATTATCATCAATCAGCCTTTTCAAACGGCTGAAGGATGAGGGAATAAAGAAATAAATACCACACCTGATGACATCGTTTCCGTGGGTTCAAGTTTTTCAAGTCGAGCGAACAAGAACTAATACTTGCACACCACACCAAGCTGCCAACTTGTTTATACATGGAACATGAACTGAACTTGCCACCGCTTGTCAACTCATTTTTAAATCCTTGTTGTCGCTCTAGCACATCATGAATTGAAGGAGGGGGGAAGTATGGAGTACAAGGAAGAAAGAATAATCGGTCACTCCGCTAAAAGTCGCAAGGCCAAATAAAATAAAGGAACAATGGCAAATAGAGACATGTTGTGGCGGCGGGAGAATGATTGATTGAACTGATTCCCTTGACCCTCCCTCCTCCATCAAATCCTCTCTCCATAATATTACTATTAATATCTAAAGGCTATTATTATAGATTTCAAGTTCAGTTCACTTTCCAAGATGTCAAACCGACCAACTTGGCCAATCGATTTCATCATCTTGGCACAGTGTGTACGGAGTACTCCATATGTTGAGATCTCAACCAGCCATCCTACCTTCCCCGGACCGTTCTATTCTATCCATTGGAGTTTAAGCCATTATTTCTTCAGGAGCACGAATCACACAGTGCATTCGATATGGCCCCTTGCCGTGCCAGTCTCCAATTGGAATCACATCCGGAGTACAAAGTTACAGTGAAGGAAGTCTTCAGAAGTTCCCGATTATTAAATTTTTTTTAATGATCAACTTCTTTCTATTATCCTGTTCTTCTAAAAAAAAAAAAAAGAAAAGAAAAGAAAAAACATGGTGTGATGGACTACCGTTACGGCGAGTTGAAATGAGACGGCGATGGAAGAAGGAAGAGTCGCCTAAAGTGTTTTCCCCGGCAGCCGAACTAGCGCTCTCAAGACCCCGAAACAAAACTAACCGCCGAAGAAAAGAGGTGGTAGTGGAAGTGGAAGATGTTATTAGATGGTTTGACAGAGGCGAGAGAGAGATAGCTTAAGAAGATCTCAGGGTCTGGAATCAAGGAGTCGGTGCTGGCAAGCAGTGGTGATTGGCTGGTTGGGCCGGGGTTCCGCCTTTCTGAGCTGGATAAGGCAATGGCGGGAAGAGCTTGTGTTTCTCCACTGGAAAGAGCTGGTTCTAGATAAAACCCTCTCGCTTCTTCCTCTTCACGCTTCACTCTTCCTCTTCTTCTTCCTCTCTTACTCTTCTCATTTTACTCCTTCTCCCTGCAATTGACTTGAGATACTCGTGTCCTCGAGCTTAGACAGGGTCCTGATATCTACATATAATCTATATCCTGTTAACCGATCTCCCGAACTCTCCTCCCTATTTCCGTCTCTCCCCCCCTCATCTACAATGGCCTCTGTCTTGCGCTCCAAGGTAGGCCTTCGCGCTACTTCGTGTGCGCAAGCTAGCCGTACATTCTCGACAAACCCCAGACTCGGAGCTGCTGCTGCTGCCGCTGCCTCTGCTTCCTCTACCAGCTCCTCATCCGAGCAGCCATTCTTCCCCAATGAACCATCCGGCCCTACAGTAAAGACCGCCATCCCTGGCCCAAAGAGCAAGAAAGCAATTGCTGAGCTCGATCGTGTCTTTGATACAAGGAGCATCAACATGCTTGCTGACTACCAAGCTTCAGTTGGCAACTAGTACGCTCGCATCCCCATCCCCATCCATCCCCATCTTCTTTCTGTCCGAACTTGTTGACACTCATTCTTTTCAACCCCATAGTATCGCAGATCCTGATGGAAATGTGCTCTTGGATGTGTAAGTTTCACACATTGATATCTAAGCATCATCTTGTTCCAATGCTCCCAGCTCTAACCAGACGCCACTTGCAGATTCGCCCAAATTGCCTCCATCCCAGTCGGATACAACAACCCCACACTGCTTGCTGCTGCTAAGTCCGAGGAAATGGCTAGCGCTTTAATCAACAGACCTGCCCTTGGTAACTTCCCATCCGCCAACTGGGCCAACATCATCGAGACTGGTCTTCTCAAGGTTGCCCCCAAGGGCTTGGACCAGGTTTTCACCTCGACAACCGGATCCGATGCCAATGAGACTGCTTACAAGGCTGCATTCATGTATCACGCCCAGCAGAAACGTGGTGGCCCCCTGACCGAGTTCACCCAAGAGGAATTGACCTCTACCATGGCCAACCAGTCGCCAGGATCTCCCAACTATTCCATCCTTTCCTTCAAGTCTGCCTTCCACGGTCGTCTTTTCGGCAGTCTTTCCACCACCCGCAGCAAGGCCATCCACAAGCTCGATATCCCTGCTTTCGACTGGCCACAAGCTAGCTTCCCCGCCTTGAAGTACCCCTTGGACCAATTTGCCGCAGAAAATGCAAAGGAAGAACAACGCTGCCTGGCCGATGTTGAGAGGCTTATCAAGGAGTTCCACAACCCTGTTACCGCTGTGGTTGTCGAACCCATCCAATCTGAGGGCGGAGATAACCATGCCTCCCCAGCCTTCTTCCAGGGCCTTCGTGACATCACAAAACGCAACAATGTTCTCCTGATCGTCGATGAAGTCCAGACTGGTGTTGGTGCTACCGGAAAATTCTGGGCTCATGAACACTGGAACCTTTCCTCTCCTCCAGATATCGTGACTTTCTCTAAGAAGGCCCAGGCCGCTGGATACTATTACGGAAACCCAGCTCTCCGACCAAACAAGCCATACCGTCAATTCAACACCTGGATGGGTGATCCAGCCCGTGGCCTCATCTTCCGCGCCATCGTCGAAGAAATCGAGCGACTTAACTTGGTTCAGCACACTGCCGCCATGGGAGACTACCTCTTCGGCGGCCTTGAACGCCTAGCCGAAAAATACCCCGGTGATTTCCAGAACCTTCGTGGCAAGGGACAGGGTACCTTCATCTCATGGGACACTCCCAAGAGAGATTCCATCCTCAAGAAGGGCAAGGAAATCGGCATTAACATCGGTGGATGCGGAGAATCTGCCGTTCGATTGAGGCCCATGCTGGTCTTCCAGAAGCATCATGGTGAGTAGTAACCAGACCCTAGAAATCAGAAATTTGTGAGGAACCAGTTGCTAACAACCTCCCTCTCTTTTAGCTAATATCTTGCTCGAATCCCTCGAAATGATCATCAAGTCGTAAAAAGCTACATTGCTAATTCTCTCTTTTCACAACCAAATACCCCATTTTTCATAATTATCCTACCTTTTCTCCCATATCTTTCATTCTCAGCATGCATATTATAGCAACTTCGGGAGTCATATAATGACCTTTCTTTCTTTCTTTTCTTTTCTCCTTTTCTTTTCCTATTCCGGTTCAAATGGGGTATTCTCGAGGGTTTAAATTCCATGACGAAACGCAATCAACAGAAATTCAAATCATGTTATCTATCCATCCAAAAATCCTTAATGTTAATGTTTTCAAGTAAATTCCATTGTATCGTGTTCCCAAATTCCTATCAACACCTAGAAGAATGCCTAGCACAAAACGCCTCGCTATTCCATATAATAGTAGATCGCGCAGAAGCTCCACGAAGAAGAAAAAATAGCATATAACAAGATCTCGGCCGTAAATCCGTTCAGTTTTCGTCGTCAATAGCACTTCCATCTCTCCTATGATCAAGAGTCAGCTTTCCATTCGTAGATCCAAATCAAGTTCTAAAAAGAGCCTCTCAATAAAGCAAATCAAACCCCAACAAAAACGTACGGTATATATCGTATTCCTGCATCCTCAAGACTTGCTAAAACCTCGCCTGGTAACTATCCCGCCAAAACAAACCGAATTAGCTTCCCTCTGAATGCTGCATACGATAAGTCTCTCTCTCTTCTTGTCATGACATACCGAGCCTACAACCTTCGTCGCATAAGTTCCCGGAACATATCCATCGAGCCGCTGCCACCGAGCAACCCACGACCCGCGCTCATCAGCCAGAGCAATCACGCCCTCAAACACCTGGGATGTGCAGTCTTGAATCGCATCGGTGTTTCCACGCAGGTTAAGAACGGGTTCGCAGTTCGGACAGCCTTCGTTCATGAATTTCTATAACCCCAGATATACACATATTAGCAGGATTGGAAACATTGTATCTCGAAAAGGTCCGGAGTTTCTCACGTTATGAAGCTGGACGATGGAGCACACCATGCATGCGCGCAGGGAGCGTTGCTGGCCGGCCGACACGTAGAAAGACATGATAGATAGGCAAACAGGGAGAGGTGTTATCCCTTTTCTCTAATCTGTTCTGCTGGTGCTTTGGTCTTCTCTTCTTCTTCTTCTCTGTTCCTTGTTCAGCTCATCCTTCACTACAGACCGCGCTATCGCAGCAAAGAAAATGCCAAGACTGGATGAATAAGAAATTAATAAGCCGTGTATATTCTTGCATCCTGTGTTGGCTGGTGTTTTTGCATTCATCTTCAAGAGGAGAGAAGCTTCAGATAGTTGTCTTTGATAGATATTTAATGCATAAGATGCTACATATTTAATCAATTCTGAATGCCCATTCTTTATTCTCCAATTTTCCGCCTTATACCCGGTCAATTAGGGTTAAAAGGAGCGCCTTCCCGCCCACACCTGATCGGATGATTCTCTCTAACTAGCCTTCCTAGTACAACGGGTACCTAGGTACCTGTGTACGCTCTATAATTATATTACCAGCCATATCTATGTAACTTAGAAAGACAAGAATCACGCCAGTTTAGTAGTTTCCATTGCTTCAACTTGGACTGCTGGACCCTGAAGATGGTTCGAACAAGGTTGGTTCCAGCCCGCATCCCTGGTTCCCTCCATCCCGTCCTGATTGGTCTGTCTCCTCACTCGAAAGTCATAATATTGCAACATTGCTCCATAAGGTTCTCCTATCTGTCTGCGACCTTAACACGCTTCTATAAAATATAAATTAGTTATGTTTTTGAGTAATAAATAGTGCTAACCAACTATCAATTCTGCAAAGAACTTAGCTTTATGCAACCCTAGCACCCCACGGAATCCTTCAAATAAGCCTCACGGAAAAGTTTGAAGATTTGTTATGACAGCTCCTGATGTTCTTGATGGCTCCACGGATGCCCCCTGCATCCCAAACAAAGTATTTCCTCTCTTGTGTTAGTTACTCCATAGCTTGGGTGTGCGTCCATCTACTCCGTAACTAACCTCAAAATCGCCCCCCTTTGTACCCCTTCGTACTACCCAAGATAATTGCAACACCCGCCACTGTTTCGTTCCCAAAGGGAAACTAGTGAGACAAGTCCACATCAATTACGAGGCTACTAACTAACTATTTAAGTTATTCAATATGGTCAGATCATAGTATAAATATATCATGGCCACGATCACCCCGAATTATGGAGTGTACTCCGTTCTAAGCTGACCATCAATCAGGAAATATACTTTTTTTTTGGTTTAATATTGCTCGCATCATTTCTTCACCATGCGTCTTTTCTCGTTCCTACTTTGCGCCCCGGCGGCGCTCGCTGTAGTCATTGTCGACTACCAGGCTTCGCGAGGCGATGATCCAGCAATTCTGGGCCTGCGAAACCTCGAAACCAAAAGAGGCACCATGATCCCACAGAATATTCCAGAATTGTTCATCAAGAACGGCAAAGATTCAAATGGCACTGCTGCTGCCCACTTCCACCGAAAGAAGGGAATGCTTCGCGCCGAATATCATTCTCTCAACAAGCAGACCAAAAAAGACACAACCTACGCCATTCGCTACGAGTTCTCGTTGGGTGCTATCCAGCAAAGTCTTCATGTGTGGCAATTGTATGTACCCCGTACAAAAAAAAACTAAGCATTCACGAGGCCAAAAAAAAAGAAAAGAAAAAAAAGAAAACGAAAATGAAAGCTAACATACATATCTTATAGCAAGGAATATCTTACAGATAACGCAAAGGATGGCGGTGCCAACGTTCCACTCGCATTGAAATTTTCGGGCAAAAATCTTCAACTCCAGTATCAGCCTAAATGGGATGCCCCACGCGAGGTTCTATGGCAAACCGCTCCCAAGGTTAATACCCGATATCGTGTGGATTTGTTGATCAACACCAGCACTCCGGGCTGGTTGCAGTTTGCATGGGACGGACAGCTACAGAAGCTTGGTCCTAAGAAAGAGACTAGGTTCAAGGCCACGACCTTCCCTGGCCGTGCGGATCCCAAGTTTGGTGCTTATATGGGTGATGAAGTCAATATCGATACTTATGTCTATAGAATCCTCATTGAGGAGCGATAGACGATAAAACGGGATCGGATTTCATTGTTTTCCGGCCTGTGTAACTATATAAACGCGGTTTACCTCGCCCTAATCTAGCAGCGGAGGTTTTGCGTTCACTTAATTCTCGCTAGCGTATATAATAATAAAGAAACGCTAATAACCATGCCATCTTCTGCATATATATCGCAAGTAGAGATGCCTCGCGTGTGTTTCTTCCCTTTTAAGCCTCAAGATCGATTTTCTGTCTCCACGTGACAAATCCCCTGACTAAGCCAGTCCCCCTGTCCCAACTCCATCGATTTTGTTATCTGATCTGGAGAAAGATTTTCCACCCAACAGACCAAACCAGAAGAGAAACCTCCCATTAAACCCCCTCTTTCACCAAACCAGACTCTAAAAGTCCTCTTTATATTCCCAATACATACATACAAGCGCCCTCCTATTTACATTCTCCCTGCACTATTATCTTGCTCTCACATTCCATTTATCCTACCACCCCACCCAACGTTAGAAGTTAACCGCCTACCCATGCCCCAGTCCAACATCGAGGCAGCTACTGCCCTAAAGTCTATAGGCAATACACATTTTGCCAAACATGACTGGCCTGAAGCTCTGAATTATTATACACAGGCTATCGACCTGTACGATGCTGAGCCGTCGTTTTACTGCAATAGGGCGCAGGTATGTTTCCTCTTCCCTCCACCTTGCCCCACATGGATCGACGAGATATCATAGATGCTTTTTACGGCGAAAACTAAATAAGATGTTTCGATCTATAGGTGAACATCAAGCTTGAAGCCTTCGGGTCCGCTATCGCAGATGCCACCAAAGCTATCGAGCTTGACCCTGCCTATGTCAAGGTATGTTACTCTACCTAAACCTACATCTCCACTTCAGACTCGCCTACTGTGGTTATAGCTTACTAAATATGCCGTGTTCATCTCTGTTTCAGGCCTACTGGAGGAGAGCTGTTGCAAACACAGCGATGCTCAACCCGCGCGGTGCTGTGAAAGATTTTAAAACCGTTGTCAAGAAAGCCCCCCACGATCGCGACGCGAAGCTGAAATTAGCGGAATGTGAAAAGCTAGTACGCAGAATCGAGTTCGAGAAAGCGATAGAAATTGCGGATCCACCTTCAGCGTTCGAAGGGTTAGATCTCGGTTCGATTATTGTATCCGATACATACGACGGGGCGCGGTTGGAAAATGAAATGACACAGGAATTTATCGATGACATGATCGAGCGATTTAAGTCAGGGAAACAAATACATAAGAAATATGCGATTCAGATTGTGCAGGCTGTGCGGGATATCGTTTATGACGAGCCGACAATGGTGGAGGTTAGTGTTGAAGAAGGACAAAAGATAACTGTTTGTGGAGACACGCACGGTAAGTTCGATGATCAACATTCCCCTGGTGAAATTTCTTTTTTTTTTCAGTAAACTTATGCTAATATACAAAATGCTAGGTCAATATTTCGATTTGCTGGAAATCTTCAGATTAAGCGGATACCCTTCAGACTCCCACTTGTATCTATTTAATGGCGACTTTGTCGACCGAGGCTCATGGTCCACAGAAATCGCCCTTCTCCTTTATGCGTATAAATGGCTACGCCCGAAGAACTTCTTCATCAACCGCGGAAATCATGAAACAGATGACATGAACCGCGTATATGGATTTGAAGGAGAGTGTAAAGCAAAATATACCGACCGTCTCTTTAAGATGTTCTCGGAATCCTTCTCTGCTCTTCCCCTCGCGACTTTGATCGGAGGAAGCTATCTCGTTTTGCATGGTGGTCTGTTTTCCGACGATAACGTCACACTAGACGACGTGAGGAAATTAAACAGGCACAAGCAACGGCAACCAGGCCAGCAAGGTCTGATGATGGAGATGCTGTGGGCCGATCCGCAACCACAACCCGGTCGCTCCCCAAGCAAACGTGGAGTGGGCATGCAGTTTGGTCCAGACGTGACGAAGAGATTCTGTGAGAAGAACGGTCTGAAGGCTGTCATCCGAAGCCACGAGGTCAGGATGGAAGGTTATGAGGTGGAGCACGATGGTCGCTGCATAACAGGTATGCTTGGATTTCATAGTTCTAATACTGGATACCAACAGATTCGCTAACCATTTTTTCTTTTTGCAACGCAGTGTTTTCCGCCCCAAGATATTGTGATAGCACTGAAAACAAGGGTGCATTTATTAACATTGGACCTGAGATGGAACTTGATTTCCACAAGTTTGATGCTGTTCCTCACCCAGATATCAAACCCATGGTATGACTATTTCCTTCTTCCCTACTTATTTTGCTGTTTTCCAATATATGAAAGCTAACCACAACCAATCATCAGGCCTATGCCAATAATTCAATAATGTCAATGATGTAAATCAGACAAATCGAAGGGAAATAAAACGAGACAATGATGCGACAAGCACACCCGACAATGTGTCAATACGCGCTACACGTATATAACAACAATGTTAGATGGACACATCTATCCTAACTAGCCCCGACATAGTCTCCCGTTATGTGTGTATAAGGATGGAATGTAGATATGGCTTAGAGATTTCATTCAAATTGGCTCTATGAAGAATTAGAAGCCTTCACGCGTGTGAAGCTCACGCTTTTAAGTTCTTGTATTTAGTTGTCCCATTCAACTATTGAATAAATATACGGCTACAACTCCGCTCTAATGTGTTCAGCTATTTACAATAAATAATCGCGTAGCAATCAACAATCGATTGAGTTCCAAGGGCGCTTATCCACGTTAACTCCGAAAGCATCAGGTGGTTCCAATCAAGTCTTCAACCATCCTGAAGCATCTGTACACATGTATTTCTTTTTCTTCTCGTCACCTAGTTACAGAATAGCTATCTACCCCCCAGAAAACTCCCACAAACATGGAATTTGATCCGAAAGTTGGTATGTTTTTTTCCTCGAGTCATTGCAATAATTTCCAATTGATGGTGGGGTTTATTTCAATCACTGCTAACCCTTCTGCCCCTCCATAAATACAGCTCCAATTTGCACATCGGAGAGGCACACATTTGCTTACACCTCTGCCCTGGAGCGATGGCCGGTTATTCTGGTAAGAATTGCACTACTATTCCTTGCTATTTTTATTCTTTATATTTGTTGAATACTGGAGGGAATCCCCCCCCAAGTTCCGTTAGACAACTTCCAGGCTAACTAGACACTTGGACTTCAGACTCAAGCCATTGATGACGTTTACCAGTCCGTTTCTACCGTTACGCAGGACGAGAAGCAAAAAGAAGGGAATCAGATAGTGCAGAACTTAGCGGCAATCAAATATGAGCTCCAACATAATAGGAAGTTGACGTGAGTTTACCTCGTTAGAAAGCATCGCAGAAGAGATACATATTGACGGTATCTATACAATATTTAGTCCAATCGTCGATGATGGAGGGTCAGATATTACACAGTACAATAAGGAGCTCGAAGAAAGAGGAGATTTATCATGGTTTAATGCCCCCTGGCTTTATACGGAATGCTATCTTTGTTCGTTTACATTTCCCCAACGTTCGTCTAATTCGCTTTTCTAATGGTATCCATTGGGGGAAAAAGACAGGCGTGTAAACGCTTTATTTACGAACTCCAAATTTTGGAAGGACTATGATATCTTCGCACGTCAGAAAATGTCCACCTTCAGATCGTCCCGTCCGGCTGTGTTGGAATTAGCTGCGCGCTACAAAGACCTTGCTCAAGAACTTGACCAAAACCACCCCAACAAAGAATCGTTCACTCCTGAACAACATGAAGAAGCTGACAAGCTACTCTTCATGGAGATGTGTGAGATCTGCCTATGGGGCAATGCCACCGATCTCTCCCTGCTGACCTCCCTTACATATGACGATATTCAAAAGCTCCAAGGGGCCGAGGCGCGCAAGAAGGCAGAAGCAAATATCCTAGTCCATGACCTCCCAGCCGCGTTCGAGATCCTGAATACCGCTCGAAAAGCGAACAAAAATGCAGAGCGCCGAGTGGATATAGTTCTTGACAACGCTGGATTTGAACTTTTCGTTGACCTGATTCTAGCTGGATATCTCCTCTCAGCAGGCCTTGCAACTTGTGTCGTGTTACACCCGAAGAATTTCCCCTGGTTCGTATCGGATGTGATACCAAAAGATTTTGGTGATCTTATATCTCTCCTCTCCGATCCCCAGAGCTTTTTCACAGGCTCCGGAAACGATTCGAACAACAACCAGAGCCTTTCAGACAAGGAAATAGCTGACGTCAAGTTCTTGTTTGAACAATGGTCGACATTCCATTCTGAGGGACAGCTGATCATCAGACCGAATGCTTTTTGGACGACGGCATCGAGTTATTGGCGCTTACCGCATGAGGCCCCTGGATTGTTTGAGGACTTGAAAGAGAGTGAGCTGGTTGTATTCAAGGGTGACCTCAACTACAGAAAGTTAACCGCAGATGTAAGCCATTTCCCTCGCAACCCAGGAACATTCTCACACACCCACAGAACAAATGTTCCATGCAGTATCTAACATTCAAATCCCCTAAAAATTATAGGTTCACTGGGATCCTACTACGCCTTTCAACGAGGCGATTGGCCCGCTTGGCCCTAAATCTGGGATGAGAACCCTTGCTCTCCGCACATGCAAGGCCGATGTAATTGCTGGCTTACGAGAAGGTGAAGATGAACGTCTTCGCAAACTTCCAGGTGGTGGAGGCGACTCTGGTGCTCGTAAGTGGGCATGGAGTGGCAAATGGGCGGTTGTTTCGTTGTGTGATGGGAAACTCTGATAACGCGAGAGAGTGAGTAGAGCGCTTTAGATGGGTTAAATGGAAAGTTCGAAAAAAAAGAAAGGACGGGTTAATCAAAATTAAGACGCCTTTTTGATAGTTCCGATGTTTATTCTAGAGGCAAAAAAATACCAAAAGGAGACGACAAAAAAGGGTATTATTGACAAACACACAGCACGCATAAAGATCCAAAGACCTAGCTATAAAAATTCCGAAAGAAACGCCAGATAAGAATATCCAACTCTCCCTAAACACCAATCAATTTGTAATCATATTCTCTTTTCCATCTGCCTGAATTTTCCTGGTCATCAGTTTTTTCCGCTTCAAACGTGCCTTCGCTGAGGATATGCGATCATCGGAAAGAGCCTCTAGTTTAGCCAGAATAGAATGTTCTGGATCGAGGGCACTTCGGCGATTCAGATCCAACGAGGAGTTTATTACGGGCCGTTGTTGTCCAGGAGCGGAAGCCCTAGTAGTGGTGTGTTGCAGCTTCGGATTAGACCTCTTGGAACGGGGCTGATGGCCGAGTCGGTCAGACACAAGATAATTAGTACGATTGGATGGACGATTTTTATAATTATCGTCTATTCGAGATAGAAGTGCTTTTCCCGCTAGATCGTCAAGAGTAAACCGTCTGCGTGTCGGGGACTTGTTCGGACTATGAGGAGGACCGTCATCGTTATAGTCCAAGCGGGATTCAGGTTCAATGCTAATTAGGGGCTCGTTTGAGGCGGTTTTCCGGGGTTGTTGAGAACCTTTGTTGTCACGCTCAGAAGCTGCGAGTCGATGAGATTTGCCAACTCGTTCAACATTTTCTGTTGGCTCATCTTCTTGGCTGTCATGATAGAGTTCCTGCTGAGAAGGACTGTTCGATTTCCGTTCGTTGCTACTCAGATTTCCATTGGTATAGTCATCTTTCTCTCTGAAACGACTCTCACGACTGTCTTTCTTCGATGTTGTGAGGTACTCGCTGGTTGCGTGGGACGGGCGGCGATATGCTTCATTTTGTAGAACATCGGCGACTGGGTGTCCAGCTGCGATAAGTGTAAGCTTGAGTGAATTGATGGTTTGTTGCATCTGTTTTTTTTCCATGGCAAAGTTCTGCTTAACGGCTTCTTCGGATTCTCGATGCACTTTTGTATTTGTTTTCAAGCGGCTGCTATATTCTTGCAGTCGGAATTCCAATTTTTGTTCACGCTGCTTCAGCCTTGCCTCTTTTGCTTTTCTTCGTTCTTCATATTTAGACATCTCGCCTTTGAACCGTGCGAGGCTTCGTTTGAGGGCCAGATTTTCTGCCTGAAGCTCAGATGCTTTCTGCTCTGAGGTTTCTACCAGTTTCTCTAGTTCGGCCAGCTTTGAATTGGTACTGGTTGCTTTTAGTTTGGTATTGGCTTCTTTGAGGGCTTGTTCGACCTCTCGGAGTTTCAGGGTAGTTTCTTCAGGTGAATTTTCGACAGACCCAGTAACCCCTCCAACCACTCCATTTTGTTCTAGCATTTTCCTTAATGTCGCGGCCTTCTGTTTATACTGCACGGCAGCGGCAGTCTGTCGCGAAAGCTCGCGAACCATTTCATCCTTCTTTGGACCCTCTTCGCTATCTCCGTTCATCATACCAGCTGCGAGCTCAGAAACCCGCCTTTCCATCGCTGCAACTTTGGCTTCCTCTTCTTTCAACTTGTCTGTTAGACGGGAGGCTTCTGCCTCCTTCTTCTTCGCATAAGATTTGGCAAAAGACCGGTATTCGATTAACTTTTTGATCTCCGTTTCAGTCTTTTGTCGGTAACTCTCGTATTCGGATTTCCAATATATCCCAGACCTCGAGTGTGGTATCTCCAAATTGGTGGTATCATCTTCATCTTGTTCGCCGTCTCCCCGTGAGGACTCTGGCTGGTTGGTTTTCGCCCATTGATTAGTAGTTGCAGGTTTCGACTGTGAGATCTCAGATTTATCCTCGTTGTCAGAATGGCCGAGCTCTTCCTGGCGGGAAGTTCGTTCCCGAGAATCCATTAGAGACTGCGTGAATTTGCTTCTCTTCCGGGTTGGTACCTCCGATACCTTCACACACCATTGTCGACTTAGTTTTCCAGGGTTAGGTTCTAGGTCTGGTTTATTATCTAGGACTGAAGGTTTCCGCTCATTGTCTATGACAGAGTCGCCAAAAGAGACAGTTTTCCGGCGAGTAGTAGCTGTTCCAGGTGTGAGAAGTATACTTTTAGTTGGAGATGTAACACTACGCGTTGGTTCTTTTGGCCTCGAGGCCAAGGTCGAAGGAATGGTAATCTCTTTTTTTGTATCCGAGGGCTTCCTTATATTGGACTTAGAAGAAATATCCTTCCGGCCAGGCGGTTGCGGATTTAATGGCCGTATCGGGATGGTGAGGTCCTTATCCTCATCCGCGTCTAATGCTGGCGTTCCAAGCATTGCGTGCTTGAAAGCATTGTACGCAAACACTGGCGCTGGGGTTTCTGGAGCATCGATCACTTTTGATTCATCTATAATTGACGGTGCGGATGTTTAGTATTCATCATTGGGAAACGATATGGAAGTAGGTTCGGCGCATTTACCTGCGTAACCTGTATACTCGTCGCGGTTGGCGCCTGCCAACCAGCCAAGCATTATTGGGGGGGATGAGATAATTACGCGACTTAACGGTTAAGAGTATCTATAAGCTTGGGAAACTGAAGATACTCAGCAAGAATGATGCGCCCCGAAAAATAGTAATTGTCGACGTTGGGCAGCCGAGAGTGAAGCTGTCGTGGAGCTGGTTGCATTATTTACTCTGATGTTGTTGGTCCACGGAGCTGGTTTGTTTATATCACGTGCTCTGTGCCCTCCCCGTTGAAAGGTACCTATCCTATCATATAAATTCGTATGGGAATAGATGTACCTTTTCAGCCCTCTCTTACAGGACATACCAGAAAGAAATAGTTAACTCAATATTATTAGTTTTTTTTTTTTTTTAACTTACTCTGATAAATTAATTAACTAGTATACGATATATTCATAGAGTATTTAATCTTTATAATCCCTTTATCTATAAAATTTTTGTGTAAATGGTATGTATATCAGGGTTGCTAGTACTAGTTCAGTTCCTCTTGGAACTGCTGCCTGTTCAATTTATTTTCCAATGTTCATTCAACTCTAGAGCTCACCGCTGGTTAAACTAAATACCTCTCACTCAACACTTCTTCTCTTAGCCCAAGTCAGTATATATCTCCCTTTTTAGCGAACTACACCCTGCTTTCATATCTGTCAAGATCAAGATGAACCTCTTAACACTTCCCATTGAAATTTTGGAGCAAATATTAGCCCTTCCTTCAGGTTGGAACAATTCTCCCACGAGCCGCGCGCAACTCCGAACAAGGCTTGTCTGTAGTATGTAACGACGGGAAAGAGTAGCATTTGCAATTAGAGCCTGATAGTCCTCTTCATTGTCTAGAACTATTCAACAACATAATCTCCCGCGAAGCCTTCCTACGATTGGACCATGATACCCTCGTTCGCTTTCCTAGACCAAAGCGATGTACACTAGCCTGGTTATTGAGTCAAAAATCCTTGATTGACATTAGTTATTTTGCCGGCGGAGAATATGCTGCTTACGTACAAAATGAACACCCTCGGATACTGAGATATTCAAGTTTACTTGCCTTGACATACCGAGGGGAGAGGGCGGTATGCAAGCGGCTCAAGACGCCACACATCGATTTAATGCGAAGGTGGCATTATCGTTGTCCTCTTTCACTAGCGGCATACTGCGGTGATGAAGATGAGGTAGCATTGCTATTATCTGAGGGTACCGATGTGAATGCCCCAGACAAATGGTTTGGCCCTCCAATATTCGCCGCAGCCTGCAGTAGAAGACGAGCACAAAGAATACCTATTACCAGGAGTTTGTTAGAACACGGGGCTGATCCAAATGTATGCGGGTATGATGCTACTCTTCTAATGTTGGCTAGGCGGTGGGATGACGATTCGCTGCTAAGTCTACTACTCGACTGTGATAAGATTGATCCAAATATGGTTGATGGGTCTGGCTGCACTGCGCTCTGGCGGGCTTGTACTGACGGGGATTTGCATACCGTACGCCTTCTTTTAGATCACAGCCTCACCGATCCGAATTTGCGGAGCGGACCCCACTCCCAGACTCCTCTTACCGCCGCAGTTCTTGGGAAACATGAGGCAATAATCCGGTTACTCGTTGAACGGAATGATATTGTACTTCGCCGAAAAGCCAGCGTCAATTGCCCTTTGATATATGCAGCACAGCATGGACACACCGACCTCGTACAGTTTCTTTTGACTAAAATGAAAGTTAATCCATCCAACTATGGAATTGATGCTAAGTTTGATACACTACTGTGCTGTGCTGCGATGTATGGACACACAGATACTGTGAAGTTTTTACTAGCATGTGATAATATTGATCCTAATCGTCGTGGTCGTCGCTATAACTGCACGCCTTTATCGGAAGCTGCTGAGGCCGGGCATGTTGAGGTGGTTCGACTTCTACTCCAGAGGCGAGATATACTTCCAAATAAACGGCATACCCGTCGTACACCACTTTGGATTGCTGTGTTCCAGGGCCATAAAGCAGTCGTGAGCTTGCTGCTACGTTATCGATCTGTGAACCCCAACCAAACAGGCACCGATGACCTGTCTCCGCTTTCACTGGCTGTCAAGACTGGCCAGTTGTGCATCGTAAAAATGCTTCTGAAGCGTGCAGATATCCAAGTCAATCTTAAGGATATAGGTTGCAGAACAGCGATTTTTTTAGCATGTGGGAAGGGATATGAGGAATTGGTTCGCCTACTATTAAATCGTAGTGATATTGTGCTAGCGATTGATACTGTTTTATCACGGGCTAGTATGGGAGGCCACGCTCCCGTTGTGCGATTACTACTTGAACATGATATTGCAACTAGCAATTCCCGGTCTCCTCAACGCGTTTCTATGTCCTTATCAAAAGCCATTCGAGGGTTCCATCTAGCTGCTGTCCAAACGCTCCTAGAATTTGGAGCGGATGTTCATCTAAAGGATGAGGACGGCCAGACAGCAGTTGATTGGGCCTATGAGAATCAAGATCATATAATCGGGAGAACTATCCTTGAACATCAGGCACTAGCCACCGGGTTGGGAGAATCAACGACTCCCAGAAACTGACGGCTTTCACGTCAATAATATTTGATGCATGGGGCTACTGGCTTTTCAAACCCAAATAGGAATGCTCCTTGCGTTGTAATATACAATCTGTTCCCTGCCCATCCCAGAGAAGGCTGACGGTGATTGTCGAGGTTTACACTGGATATCTTTGGTTAGAAGAATGGTTGACTCATGTTTTGCTATTTAGCTTGCAGTTTTTTTTTTAATTTCAATTCTTGAAAGAGTGCGTTCAAATCACTAGGAACCTCTCTATCCTACTATAGCCCTAGTGAGGATCAAATGTTGGACTACTGGCTTCATATCTTCCAAACGTTATTGGCTTGACTTGGCTTTGTTTTTATCTTGTCCCCAAACATGAATGATAGCAGGCATTAGTGTAGCTTTGGCAAATATAGCAGACTGATTCTCCGTTACATATTTGTGTTAGCCTTGACATTGTAAATCTGTTCTGAGGTTGAGTAGTTAGTTATATTTCTCGAGATGACTAATTCAACTTCATGAGGAGAGAAGGAGAAAGAGAAGAGTGAATGATGATTCATATACTGGCACAACCCCTCATTTCTATTCACAACCCATTCCGTCCTATAATGTATCCATAGAGAGCTGCAGCTTCGGCTGCAATTGTTGCTTCTTGTTTTTACAAAGCAATAATTCCCCTCTAAGAACCCCTCATGTCGCAGGTTCACTCACCATGCCTCGCAAGCAGAAATCCAATAAACCAAAATCCGTCACCTCTCCAGTCGAAGATACCCAGCAGGCCACGCTGAATTCGATACCCGCAGCCTCCCCTATATCTGCTGCTATTGCTAACTATCAAGAAATCCACAAGTCTGAAACAGATGTGCTCCGTTCGATATATGGTGAGGAGTTTGAGGATGTAGAAACAAAGCCCTCTGCTTGGAAGGTAAGTCTCCTCATATTTCCTAGATATAACCCATGAAAATATAAATAAAAAAATGCCGCTATACTTATCTATCCGCTACTTAGCAATCATCGACAATCGCCTTCAAGCTCCGTCTCAAAGCATCTTCTGACCCCGAGATTCGTGTTGGCCTCTTGGTTGAGTTGCCGACGACCTACCCCAAAACCCTACCGATCCTCAAGTTAGATTATCCTGGCGATATCCGGGAGGGGGCAAGGAAACGTCTCGAAAATGTGATCAAGACGAAACCAGCCGAGCTGCTTGGCTCTGAAATGATATATGAATTAGCTGTTGCCATCGAGGATGTTTTGGAGAATATCGCCGAAGCAAAGGCCCATGATAAAGAACTACCAAGCTTGGAGGAAGAGCGTATTGTTCAAGAAACTGCGCTACTTGAACAGGTTGAGAGGCAAAGGAAAGAGGACTTGCGGCGTCAGCAGGAAGTTATTGTGGAGGAGGAAAAGTCCTTACAGTTGCTCGTTCAGGATAAACTGAAACAACGGCAGCGAGAAAAGGAACAGATGTTTCGTCGGAAGAGCAGATCCACAATAGAAGATATTGGCCTTTCAGAAGGCTCCGAAGAGAGCTCTGGCACTGTGTCTTTTGATCCTCCTATGACCATCAATGACCTGCATGATCGTCCCTTAAACTTCAAGGTTGTTTGTAGTAAGAACATGATTGGCAAGTCACACTACAAAGAAACGTTCATAGTAAGGCCTGTTGTTACAGGAAACACCTCTTCTGTACCGTTTCTGGTTCTGAAGGAAATATTCATACGAGAAAGCGAAAGCAAATATTCTGATCTCCGGCATAAGATAAGCCAGAGCGAGGGTAGGTTGGAATATCTCAGCAGACTACGCCATCCTAATCTAGTTGATTTTATTGGATTTACTATCTACCAGCCCCCTGACCCAAGCAATTCGCATGATAATTGTTGGCATATTTATACCCTATTTGAGTATGCGAATAAAGGATCGTTATCTGAATTGCTGGATATCGTTGGCAGCGTGCCAGTGGAGAATGTCAGAGCTTGGACTATCCAATTAGTTGAGGCTCTGGAGTATTATAGCCGTAACGGCGTAGTACACGGGAACATTCATTGTGGCCGTGTCCTTCTTTTCCGGAGCCCATCTAGTGGTACCACCGTGAAATTGCTGGGTGGTATCGAAGAAGCCCTACCCCTAGCATATAGCGCAAAAAGAAGAAGTCTCACAACTTCAAATTCACCCTTCTGGCTACCCCCGGAGCTTGCTCGAGAGGATAGCGAGCCCACTGTTAAAACAGACGTTTGGGATCTTGGAATCCTTTTTTTGCAAATGGGATTTGGAAAGGACGTATTACAACGCTACACCTCGACTGACGCCCTGATCAACTCGTTAGAACTTTCAGCACCGCTAGAAGATATGCTCTGCGAAATTTTTAAAGCAGACCCTAAGAAGCGCCCAACCCCGTTCCAAATCCAACCCTTTGAATTCTTTCGCGTTGATAGCCCCTTGATAGCCCCTATGACTGTCCCAACCTCTGCAATCTCAAAAAGGAGCCGCCTTGACTCGCAGGGGAAAATGGCTTCTGTATCTCGGTACACTCACGATTTCGATGAAGTTGGGCGTCTTGGACGTGGTGGTTTTGGCCAAGTTGTTAAGGCCCGAAACAAACTGGATGGCAGATTTTATGCTGTCAAGAAGATACCTCAAAAATCTGCAATCGCGCTGAAAGACACCCTATCGGAAATAATGCTCCTGTCGCGCCTGAACCATCCCTATGTGGTACGATATTTCACGGCCTGGATTGAAGAAGACTTTTCTCAGATGGATGACGAGGATGTGGTTTTATCTGCAGATGAGGATACTAGCGAAGATGACAATGTTGAATTCGGATTTAGCACAAGCGGTCTCGATTTCATTAGCTCAAGCGGGTATCCTAAGATCGAGTTCGGAGTCGACACTGATGATGAAGCGGAGTCTCCTTCTATATCCGACGATGACGACGCCCAAAAGAATCCTACTAACGGCAGTACTACTGAAGAAGGCTATTCTATCCGTCGAATACGGTCTGGATCACAATCCCGTACCGTACCGACCACTCTTTATATTCAAATGGAATATTGTGAAAAACATGTAAGTACAATTTTCTATAACTCAGTAGCTGGCGCTTATTATTTTCCTCTAGACCCTTCGTGATCTGATTAGGAATGGATTGCACGATAATATTGACTCCTCCTGGCGGCTATTTCGTCAAATTGTTGACGGATTGAGCCACATCCATGGGCATGGGATACTCCATAGAGATCTTAAACCAGATAACATATTTATCGATATGGCGAATAATCCACGTATCGGAGATTTTGGTTTGGCTACCAGTGGACAATTAACTACGGCTACTCGGACACATCCGTCAGCCAATTTTGGTGGCAGCTATACTCGAAGCATCGGAACTACATACTACGTTGCGCCTGAAGTTAAGACATCTTCGACTGGGCAATATAATGAAAAGGTGGATGTAAGTATCTTAAACCACACTATGTGTGCTATTTTCTTTTGCTGACAAAATTCATTCAGATGTATTCGTTGGGAATTATATTCTTTGAAATGTGCCATCCGCTTGACACTGCAATGGAGCGCGATCGTACACTACAGGGTATTCGACAAAGGTTGCATACGCTACCCGAAACTTTTAAGCTTCCTGAAAAAGCAATCCAGGGTGAAATCGTTGAATCTCTAATTAGCCATCGACCAAGTGAGCGGCCTAGTGCAGTTGAATTACTGCAGAGCGACAAGATTCCTCTCCAAGTTGAAGAGGAAATGTTTAGGAAAGCCGTTATGGGACTGCTCTCAGACCCAGATTCGCCAGATTACAAGAAGATTCTTGCCGCCATATTTTCTCAGCCGCAGAAAAAGTTCGAGGATCTGGCATGGGATATAGATTCGCGGGGAAATCCCCCAGCAGCCCAGCTGATACTACAAGGAATTGTTAAAGACAGATTAACGTCACTGTTCCGGAAACATGGTGCAGTGGAAACCACAAGACAAACCCTCTTTCCTCGTTCAACCCTTTACGGTTCCGGAGTAGTGCGTCTATTAGATCCAGCCGGAAATCTCGTGCAGTTGCCATATGATCTCACGCTTCCTAATGCGAGGTCCTTGGCTCGCCATGCCACCTCTATTGAAAAGTCGTTCTCATTTGGGATGGTGTACCGGGAATCGATACATAGAGGAGAGCCTCGAGGCCATAATGAAGTGGACTTCGATATTGTATCACACAATACATTGGATCTTGCTTTGAAGGAAGCAGAGGTTATTAAGGTGTTGGACGAAATAATTGATGAATTTCCGTCTCTCAAGTCTGCCCAGATGTGCTTTCATATTAATCACTCTGATCTGTTAGAAGCTGTGATGGCGTATTGCCGAATAAGTCCAGAACAACGGCCCATTGTGAAGGAAGTCATCAGTAAACTGAACATTGGACAATGGTCAATGCAAAAAATCCGAAGCGAACTTCGTTCACCAAGTATTGGAGTGCCATCAACATCAATCGATGACCTCTCCAGGTTCGATTTCAGGGGTAAGCTTTCCACTCTTTACAATACAATACAACCCAATGACTCTGACATTTTTATTGTTCCTAGACAATCTGGACAAAACCTTCAAACGTCTGCATGAGATTATGGACGGTACAGAACATGCAGATAAACTTGGTCCAATATACAACCGACTGCACATCCTATGGTCGTATTTAAAGAAATTCAATGTCAAGCGGAAGGCTTATATCAACCCGCTTAGCAGTTTCCACGACAAACTGTTCCGTGGCAGCGTCTTGTTTCAATGTGTTTTTGACACAAAGAAACGTGAGGTATTTGCTGCAGGAGGTCGATATGATAGCTTGATACAAGAATTTCAACCGAAGTTGCGCTCAGGCCAGCCCCAGACTCATGCCATCGGTTTCCATTTAGGCTTGGACAAGCTAAACGCATCCATGACCAACTATCTCAAAGGCTCAAACAAAGGTTTCTTTAGGCATGATATTGAAGCTGTTAGTAAATGGCGAAAGAGCAAAGTGAGTTCATTCCTTAAGAGTGATATGTTCCATGTCACTAAATAGTACTTCTAGTGTGATGTACTTGTCGCCAGCTTTGACTCTACGGTGCTTCGAACAGTCGGCGTGAACATCGTTTCCACCCTTTGGGCGAATGAGATCAGTGCGGAACTTGCTGTGGATACGTCTTCATTGGAAGAGCTTGTTGCAAAATATAGAGACGATAACCATAACTGGATAGTGATTGCCAAGCAGGACAGCATTGATCGGGGGCTGAGAGTCAAAAACATGTCACGGAAAGAAGACTTCGAGGTGAGGAGTTCAGATTTGGCTTCTTGGCTCGAGAACGAGATTCGCATCCGTAATCGGCGTGAACATGTTGCCGAACCTTTGAAGCTCCCCAAGAACGTTAGCCAAGGGGAGAGCAGCGCCCTAGGACGGGACAAGAACCCTGATGTGAGAATTTTGGCACCACGGCATAAGAACAAGAAAACCAATAGGAGAAATATTGTTGAGAGTGGTAAGTTCTTCTCCCTTGTTTGTATTCCCGAATATTGTTCGGCTTCGTCTTTTATGATATTTATTTCTCACTCTGTCCCTTTATTCATGTATAGCCCAGCGAAGAGCTCAAGAACTCGCCAATACTGCTCTCGACGGACCTATAGCTGCAGTTGATGTGAGAGAGGATGTGCTACAAAGCCTTCGAGAGACTCGGTTATCCGACCCAGATAGCTGGCGGAACGTCATCCAGGGAGTGCCGTTGGTTGAAAGGAAATATTTAGGAGATATACATGAGTTGCTCAACGATCTAGCCAACGAGAGCGTGGATCAAGACGGCGGAATCAAGTATAACAACGCATTCATCTACAACTTTCGGACTGGAGGTTGTATTTATTACGATTTAACACGCGGAAATTGAAGGTATCTCCTGAATGCACCACGAGAACTAGGACAGGACGATACAATAATTATTGGAATAAATTTACCAATAGAAATTTTTTCAACAAAAAAAAATAAAAAAAATTAAGAATATTGAATTAGTATACAGATAAAAAAATTCGCCCGCTCTCAATGGTATCAATCACTATCATCATCACTGCCGTAAGCAACCAAGGGCCCCGTAGGAGCTTGTGTTGACGCCGTCGTTATGCCAGCTCCTGAGTAGCTTTTTAGAGCGGCCAAAGTTGAGCCAGAAAGGATTCCGCCCCCGAGAGCATCTCCAGTATCGTTGCCCTGTGGAGCCGGGGGGGCTTCAATCATATTCAACTGGCCTGCTGACTCCAGTTGTTTTGATTCCGCTGCCTGCTCCAATTGTCGACTTCTCGCGTACCAGATATCGTCGGGGGCTTCATAACCCTCTAAATTAAACCCACACTCTATCTTCTTCCTCTTCCTTGCTTCGGGATCCCTCCCTTCCAATTCCGCCACAAATTCCGCAGGTAATGCTCTCCTCACAGCCTCCGCAGCTTGCTCTTCGATCCGCTTTTTCTCGCGCTTTTGCGCGGATGGATTGGGGTCAACGGTAGCCCACCGCACGTTTAATATCTCGTTGTGATCCAAACTCTGATGTAACATAGCTTCCTTCGCGAACTGGGAATTTGCTTCGTTCATGTATGTCACGAATGCCACGCCTCTCGCATTTAGAACGCGTATTCGGTCAATCTCGCCCCATTCGACGAAATGTCTGGCTACCACCTCTTCAATGTCGTCTGCAACATGTATTCGACCAACATATAGGGTTCTATTCTGTCTCATAAACGTTCCTACTCCACCCATATCGTCTTTATAATCGGAAAATTTATCGCGCCCGAAACAGTCGACGTTAGGATTGAAAAGATCGTGTATAGTTGGTATGCGGTGGAGATATTCACATTCATGGCCTTTGGGACATAATCCGCGGGCAAAAAATATGCAAAAATATGAGCCTGTGATTCTATCGGCGCGCGTATATCCGCTGTCTTTCGCGACATTGCATCTTGATGGTGCTGGTTGCTGGGAAAGGTATTTATCCTCACGATCACCACCGGACCATTTATTATACCATATGTTGAAGATGGTCCCTGTTTGCGTGGGAGTCTCAGACTTTATCGTCGAGGGATCGACTTGGGGCCGTGCTGGACGTCGTTTCCGTCGAATTATCTTCTTCGTCTTCTTCTCTTCGGTGGCCAGCGACTGCTCGCCAACCTGTGCAACGGCTGTTTCTGTCTCCCCGGGGGTGTTACTTGGTGAGTTAGAAGCCGGGGAGGGTTCATCCATCGTAGACGCGCTTGCTTGAGCTTGCATTGGCTCCATCGTAGTCATGTTTTAGTGTTAGAGCTCTAGTTAATTAATCCGTCTTGAATGGAGCTGCTTCTGCATCAAAAGTCACTTTTTCGGTCTTCATTCAAACATGGCTTATGTAAGCATGCACCCTGACGTTTTTTGATGGAAGGAAGAGAACGAGAGAAGACAAAATAATGACGGATGTACCAATCAATCATCTAGTCTGTTGGTGATTCTTCAATTGGTTGAATTATTTAGCTAGGCAGCTTTGCGTTTTAACCCGTTGACAAGGGAGAAGTTCTATTATTTATCTATCGGTTCATATCCTTGACAGTTAAATCTGCCCACCATGGTGAACATCACAGATCGGATTAAGGAGTGAGTGAGGATTTTCCCCAAAACTAACTTGTGCTGGGAGTTTGCTAAATGGGATGATTTCTTCTTGGTGTTTAGGATTGAGGAGGAGATGCGAAGGACGCAGAGTATGTGTATATCTTGTCTTTCTATAACTATCCCCGCAGTACACCGAGCTAACCAAAATGATATAGAAAATAAGGCCACTGGTATGTCTGATCAATAAAAAGGACTTTTGCCCCGTGCTAGATATTAGAAAAGATCTGATATTCGTGTACATTTTGCAGAATATCATTTGGGTCTCCTGAAAGGGTACGTGTTTACCCCCACTTCGGCTACATTTGATATTTCTAAAATATCACAAGCAAAATTAAGCCATTTCAATTGGTGATAGTTCAAAAACTTGAACGTGGCCCTACGCGTGATTGAGATTGTGTTGGTTTGGGGTATGGTGAATTAACATTAAATTACGAAATTCTAGGAAACTTGCAAGATTACGTGCACAACTACTTGAACCTACCCCCGGAGCCGGGTCAGGTGGTGGTGCAGGTTTCGATGTGAGCAAGAGTGGTGATGCACGTATCTCGTTGGTTGGCTTTCCGTCTGTAGGAAAGTCAACATTTTTGTCGAAGATAACCAAAACGAAAAGTGAAGTTGCTGCATACTCGTTTACAACCCTGACTGCCATCCCCGGTGTGTTAGAATATAACGGAGCAGAAGTTCAAATACTCGATCTTCCTGGAATTATCGAGGGGGCAGCAGAAGGAAAGGGAAGAGGGAGACAGGTCATATCTGCGGCAAAGGTACGTGGTATTAACATTGGGTCCGAATTGACACCTTACTAACAGAAGGTATGAAAAGACGAGCGATTTAATTTTAATGGTATTAGACGCTACTAAACGTGCGGAGCAAAGGGCACTTCTTGAGACAGAGTTAGAATCTGTGGGAATCCGATTGAATCGTGAACCACCGTGAGTAGAGATGTGAACGAGAATTTTTTAAAAAACAATCCCTTTCGCGGTTAAAGCTGATGTGATGTATTTAGGAACATTTACCTCAAGGCTAAGAAGGCAGGAGGGATGAAAATTACCTTTCAGGCGCCGCCGAAATATTTAGACGAGAAGATGTTGTATAATATCTTACGTGACTATAAAATGTTAAACTGCGAAGTGTTAGTTCGAGATGAGAATGGTGTGTCCCCAATGTTAACTCTCGATACCAGATGTAGAAACTATGTAACAGCTAACAAGAAGGGGATGGACAATAGCCACGGTAGACGATTTTATAGATGTGATTATGAAAGATCACCGGAAGTATATAAAATGGTATGTGAAAGCTTGTCTTAGTTATGGTGGACTTTCAGCTGAACTCATGTTTTCTAGTCTATATGTGTACAATAAAATCGACAGTGTCAGTTTGGACTTTCTTGACAAGCTGGCTCGGGAACCAAATACATGTGTGATGAGCTGCGAGCTTGATCTGGGTGTTAGCGATGTTGTTGACCGATGCTGGGAAGAGCTTAGATTGATGCGGATCTATACTAAACGGTATGTCAATCTGCCCCAGAACAAAAACAAAGAAAAGAAGCATAAAATCATTGTTTACTTATTATCATCGTATATATAGAAAGGGAATTGACCCGGATTTCAGCGAAGCTCTTATCGTTAGAAGCAACTCGACCATTGAAGATGTGTGCGACAAGATTCATCGAACACTCAAGGAAACCTTTAAGTATGCACTTGTATGGGGGGCTAGCGCAATGCATGTGCCGCAACGAGTTGGGTTAGGGCATGTGGTTGCTGATGAAGATGTTGTTAGCATCGTATCGAAGTAGATCAAAGAATTTAGTCAATGTCCAAGTGGTAGCACTAATTACGGATACATGTATATCGCATGAATTGAGGTGTATGCATATGCAAAATGCAAGGCGGCATGGACTCGATGAGTTACCCCTGCAAGTAGACAATGCTAATCCATCCTGTCCTCCTATACCTTTCTATATATATATAATTATTATATACTTATATATTATCCTACCCTATATTAATCTAAGATGAAGATGGATATGACAGTTGGGGTTGAAAGTGGTAGAACCTTCTCGAAGCTTCGACAAAGATCAAGATAAAAAAAAATAAAAAAAAAAAAAAAAAGAGGCTCCCCGGAAACGACGTCATGTCAGCAAGAACAAACACATGGATGGTTCTTTTTTTTCCCTTCTTGGTTTTCCCACTTCAATTCCACTCCGTCAAGATAAGCCGTTGTTTACTTGCCACTACTAGATCCGAAAGCTGTGTTTACAGGGCCTAAACACTTCAGAGAGCTGTTAAGAGAGAGCGAGCTGCCTGATTCTTGTGCTCGCTTGTCACTCAACAAAACACTCTCACTCCATCCCATCCATCCCTCCCATCCCATCCACACGGCCCAACGACATCATACATTAATAACTATTCAATCTGTCCTTCTATTGACCCTGTCCATTGACTGAGAGATAACAATCATGGTTGCCGAAACAAAGCTTTATGATTCATTGGGAATAACATCCAGTGCTACCCAAGATGAAATCAAGAAGGCGTACAAGTGAGTCTCACATTCCCGTTCCCCTCCCCCTCCCCCTCTCTTGCTTCCTAACTGGCTTTTTTCTTTCTTTTGTTTAGTTGCTAATGTACAATGCACAGGAAAGCTGCATTAAAATATCATCCTGATAAAAACAGAAACGATCCTTCAGCTGCAGAAAAATTCAAAGGTATTTACATTTCCCCCATCCCCCTCAACTATTTATCACCACCTTCTGGTGTATAATAGTTCAATGAATTGGGGTTCTGACTATATAATAGAGGTTTCACAGGCATACGAAGTACTTTCCGACCCCGAGAAACGCAAGGTTTACGATACCTATGGATTAGAGTACCTACTCAGAGGAGGGACCAGCTCTCCGCCTGGTGGTGCTGAAGGATTTGGAGGAGGTATGCCTGGAGGCGTGCCCGGTGGTTTCCAAGGATTTGGTGGAATGCCAGGTGGTGCTGGTGGTGCAAGGACCTTCCATTTCGCTTCGGGTGGTGGACCAGGAGGATTCAGCTTCAGCTCTCCCGACGATATATTTTCCTCCTTTGCTCGATCCGGAGAGGATGAGGATCTGTTTTCTTTCATGGGTGGCATGGGGGGAGCGGGAAGGGGAGGTCGCGGTGGTGCATTTAGACCCGCTGGTGCACGATATGCCCAGGAACCGAGACGTCCTCCGACACCCGAAGTCACCACGATCGAACGCAAGCTGCCATTAACCCTAGAAGATCTATTCAATGGTGTGCATAAGAAGATGAAAATTAGACGCAAGACGTTCGATGAGCGCACCGGAAAGCGAAATATGGAAGATAAGATACTGGAATTCGACATCAAGCCTGGCTTGAAGGCCGGAAGCAAGATCAAGTTCAGAGGTGTTGGTGATCAGGAAGAAGGCGGCACTCAGGATTTGCATTTCATCGTCGTTGAGGTAATTTTTCCCCCTTAATATCTCCCTTTTTTTTCATTCCCCCAAAGTTGTGAATTGATACTAACTTTTACTACAGAAAGATCACCCAACCTTCAAACGTGAAGGCAACAACTTAATTACGACAGTCGAGCTTAGCCTTAAGGAGGCCTTGACAGGATGGAATCGCGTGGTATCCACTATCGACAAGAATCAGCTCCGTATCGGCAGCCAGGGAGTTACCCAACCTACCTACGAGGAAAGATTCCCATCGCAAGGAATGCCTGACACCAAATCCCCAGGGACTAGAGGGGACTTTATCATTCAGGTTAAAATACAATTCCCAGCTACGCTCACTCCGGCCCAGAAACAAGCCCTCAGCGAAATTCTCTAATCCTGTCTGTCCTGGTGCGACTATTCGCCAGACTCCTTTCTCTCCTTCCTTCTTCTCTTTCTCTCTCTCTCTCTCTCTCTCTCTCTCCCCCCCCCTTTCTTCTTTCTGCCGTGCATATTTTTATTTATCCCCCATTTTTAGTCTCGCCTATGGAGGGAAAGATACCAGCAATGACGAATTTTGCGTGACGGGAAGCATTTTAGGCGCTCGGTTGATTTCTTATTCTACTATTTTGGGAAATTTGTTTTTTTCTTGCTCGGTAACTTTGAATTGGCTTAAAATATGGCGTTTCATCTTCCATCCTCCATTATTGTTTCCAGTTCTTTTTTCTCCGTCTTCTTAGTCTCAGCCATTTCTCTGTCTCATACGTAACATGCATTCGCCTCCGCAGCAGATTTCCAGTTCCTCTGTACCTCTCTTCTCAACAGCTACTATGACAAATATAAGTAAACAATTGAGTTTCCTTTTCTTCGGTAGATACGGAGGTTTGTCCCAATAGTCTTTGGCCTTCATGCTGAGACCTAGGTGTAAGGTTAGGTCTACCCTTAGGTGCAAGGTTAGGTGTGTGCTTAGGTGTAGGGTCATACTTTCCCCTAAATCCTCATTTCGACCGAAGATAATCCATCCCCAGTGGGGCTAGTTAGGTACCTTATAAAAGGGCCTGGTTAAGGGAATATTATAGACTTTTGGTGCCAACCTCCGTACTTCTCGAGTTTACTCAATTAATCTACTACCTAGGCACTAGTTATGATTAACTTAGTTATATGACACTTTCATACTACTACTCAACGGCTTATTAAATATATTGGGAAAGCAAAGCTACCAGATATTAGTTAACGCTAAGATAGATAAATAATCTGGAACTACACTGCTTATATATTTTATAGGATAATATTGACTAGAATGAAGCTATACCAATCGCTACACTAATACCTTCAATCGAACACGAAGATGATCAACGAGATTTAAGCAAGAAACGAAAAAGACAGTTTAAGCATATTAAAGCAACAGAATATAAACAATTTATTAGGCCAATGCAGCAAAAGCCTTAAAGAGATGAGATATATATACCTTCTATCCTTCTAGAATAGAAATATTGACTCACTCCTAAAGGATGTTAGCAAAGTTGAAGATAAGACCTCCTATATCTACAGTTACTACACGTTTAACTCTACTTGATCATTGTAAGAACTAGAAACGCAAATCGCTAAAGCTACTCAAAGTGTACATTGAAGAGAAGATTAAAGAGAGTCAGATAAAAGGTTAATTTGGACTTTATAATTGTCATATTATATTAGATCTATTCGCTTACTTTGAGCAGGAGTTTTCTGCTAATAGATTCCTCTAAATCTTCTGCTGGGTTTGTCCGATCATCAACATTGAAGAGTCTTCTAGTGTTGGAGTTTGGTATCTCAAACGTATGTCCGATACTATATATTAACTACAACTACTATAACAGAATCAAGATAACTAATATATGTAAACTAGAACTATATGCCAATTTAGCTACACATATAAAGCTTTAGCGGGAAGTAGTATTAGGTGTATAATGCTAAGGGGAAATCAGTAACTACTGTAGGTACTTACACCTAGCTATGTAGTACAAACAAAAAAGGTATAACCGGGTGGGAGGAGAGGCTATACTTTCCCCCAACTCCCCACTCTCTAGTTACCTAAGGATAGCCCAGGGGTCTCCTACAGGCCTAGTTATAGTTAAGAAGACTTTTGGTACTATCACTTTTGCTTGGGCTGGGGAGCTATACTTAATAAGGCTTTGGTTTGACAAGGTGTTTGTTTATGTCTTTGAAACTAATCTGAAGCTGGGGATCATACAACACTCACCTTTGACAATGAAGACTCGAATAACATATATCCATGGCGCTGACAGCGAATTTGACCCCTCCCAAGCCTCATTGACCGAAAACTCCCTTTCACTCCGTTCTCTCAAGGCTGCTAAACAAGAGAGGATCATCTTCCCTGTGGTAACAATCTCTCCCTCTATTTCTTACTCAAGACAACACCCATACTAACCTAACAACAACCTCCTAGTCATGGCCAGCATTCCGATCATATAAAAAGTTCCATATCCGATGGGCTTCGGAGCGACCTTTTGCGACGAATCCCCCTTTCTCAAGCAAAATAAGTCCGGGGTTGGGCCTTTCTTACACCCTCTCCGAAACTCCCCCCCAGTCCAGGTAATGCCTTGACCCCCAATCCTAGGACGGCATTGCTATTATAAAACACCGCGAGATGACTTACCATGGTTCTTTACAAGTCATGATTTGTGTGCTTTACTCCGAGAAATCTTTTCCGAGGATCTAAAGTGTACCGATGCGCAGGTTCGTTCCCTCAAATCAACTCTCAGCGAGCTAGTAGAGGACTGAATAACTTATTAAAATCTGCCTAGTAGACTACATTTTCCACGTCCGAAACTTCATGTCCGTCGTCGCCTAATTATCGTTTCCATCAGTCCCTCCCGTCCCTCTCGCGTTTCTACGGGTTCGCCCAACAAGTACTGTGTCGTGATGATGTAGAATGTCAGGAACGAGTGGCATCCTTTTCGTCAGTGTCCAGCTTGGATATAGACTATGATGATTCGACGAAAACTACGATAATAACTGGATATTGGCCGGAATCACCAACAAAAGACGGGTGGACTGAAACCATATATACGCCAGCTCCTGCGGCCAATAGCAGGGTTGAGATTGGAATTCTAGCAGCGCAACCCGCCCAAAATTCAGGCGATGTGAAAGTTGGGGGTTTTCTAGCTATTTTAGGCGAAGACAACAAGTTGAGTACGTTATTATCGGTATTGTGCTGTCTAATATTTGCCTGTAATTCTTACTTACACACTGATCATACAGAACCGGCCCTGTTTTCCTTTCCTTCTCGCCATCACTCATTGTCGGATCTGTCTGTGTATTCAGCGCATTTCCTACCGCCAACGGGTCTCCATCCAACCTTACAGTTGTCAATGCGCTTGCCCTCTCGACTACCTCACGAAGCGCCCAGAGACTCCACTTGCGGGCTATACACCTACCTTACCCTCCCATCAACAATATTCGCAGACAAATACCAGCTATCCACTCAAGACCGTCTTTTCCTGCAATCACATAACCTTCTTGGTCTGGAAAGTATTGAAGGCGAAGTCGATCTTGAGGCCCCCGACTGGACAACCAAGCAATGGGGATCCAAGCTCCTCCTTGCACTAGCCACCCCAGGCCCTGAATCTAGAACCAGAGGTCCAGAATGGAATGTTACCATCCCTCTTCATCTTCGATATCTTCACCCTTCAAATTCCGGATACCAGACGGTATCTATCCCCTGGCCTGTTCTTTTCTACGCGTGCAGAATGGAAGAGTCAGCTAGTTCTAAATCACTGGATATTAATCCGTTTGACCGCGGGGATTTGGGATGGGAAACAAATTTTCCTGCCAGAACTCTATATTACTATCTTAACCCCTCTGTTGAGCAGCAACAGCAGCCTAAAGAAGGTCATGTCGCTCTGGTCGAAACATTGTCCGTGCCAGTTCTGAACATGGGGCAGGATTCACAAGAGACAAGATTCCAGATTCAGGCTGGCAGCGTTATTGTGATTGTTGCTGGATTCCTCTGGATATTATGGAAACTCAGCCTGGTGGCTAGAGGTTCAGGCATTGCACCTAAATCTGAACCAGGAGCAGCCGAGAAGAAAGTCCAATGAATGAAAGTGACAAATGTCGATCATTATGATCGCTGATCGCTGTTCTATGTATACCCATCATAATAATAGCCGAACATATTATACATTAAAAATCAAGAAGCCGCCCGGAAATTATCATCACTACTCTGTAGGCTGAATGAAGGATTGAAATGGGAAGAGGAGCATTGTAGATAGTATTTACAAGGAGCGGAATAAACATGAAACTCGGTAACGGTAACTATTAGACAAGATAAAGCTGCTGAAATAAATCCGTTTCAAGACAAGACATAACTATATGATTCATAACACAATGGAATTCATCTTCATCATGGCACAATTCACCTTAAAATACCAAAACCAAAAACCAAAAGACAAGAACAGAAAAAACACAAAAACGCCACATAACTCATCCTGGTCCCTCAGCTATATTATTGAACATAAAAACTAAGTGGTTAGAACCAAAACTGAATATGCAAAAAGCCAAGTATTTTGTTTGTAGCCAAACAAAATATGCATGTAACAAAACAAGCGGTAACCCTAATGATTCGATATACCATAGGCAAACCCAAAGCGTTTGGCATTCCACGGTGAAATAGATAATGTAAACCAATCATAGGCATCCAAAGAGATTAAATTCAGGGTCATACAACAATCACCTCTCCCTCAGCATCTGCCGGATCGGAAGCGGTCATATCTGCATATTTGTTCGTAGAGAGAAGCACAGAGTCGTCATCTAAGGCAATCGCGCTATCATCGTTGTTTCCCGCTCGTCGGTTTGTGGGGCTAGATTCCACTGAGCGCAAGTTAGTAGAGTCGTCGTCGGGGTTATTCGGCTTTGGGCTACCCTTCATAACACAGCCGTTTTGGATTTCGTGCTTTCCTACATCGATAGATATATTTGCCACATCGGCATCAGAGGTTTGAGTGGATTGGGTGCTGGCTGGCAATTCGGTTTGGAGTGGCGAGGATTCGGTTTCTGCAACCATATTGGGGGAACCCTTGGAATCGTTCAACTGCTGCTGCCGTAACGATTTAGGGGAAGAAGTCATGAAACCACATCGTTCGGCTTGCCAGTGTATCATCTCAAGGAAGAAAACCTTTGTCATCCACCAAGCACTGAAACTCTCCGCCCCAGCGAGGGTAAGGCGGTGCAGAATAGCTGTCCATATTGCATCTGTTTTGTCAAGTATACATTTTGCCGAATGGTGGGGGAACATGCTGGGTAGCTGTTCAATGAATAGAATCCACCGATCTGGAAACCCGTTGTATTCTTCAGTGCCAGTATCAGAGAAAGAAAATTTGTTAAAGCTTGTGTTTTGGTCGAAAGAGTCGAGCTGAGGCGGAGTGCAATTATCCAACGGATAGAGCAGAGTCTTTACGTGTTCTTGGAGCATAGCTATTGTAGTTTTTACGGAACATGCGGGTATATTTGCTCTGAGAACAACTTCGATAGGGTCAACGAACGAAGTAAATTCCTCCCACATCTTATTTCTATTTTGTGCATGGCATAACCACGCAGCGGCCGCATTTGCAGCTTGATTCACGTCAAGTACACGTTTTAAAAGGTGGCAAAATAGCTGACAAGGCATTACCCGGCTTCTAGACATGTGCTCTGGTTGAGACTTGAATGTGTTTGCGATGTGCGGCACAAGATTGTATGATATTGATTGAAAGGCCTTTAGAACGGGTTCGGGAACGACTTGGTTGGTTAAGGGGGCGATGAACGCCAGCATTTTTTGATACATCAACCAATCACATTCCTCGATCCATGGAGCGATGTTGGGATGAACGAAAAGTTTATGGACTGGAACGGTAAGGGTGCCTTGAAATGCAGAAAAATGCCGAAAGAGGTTCTTTTCTTTGCAGTATCGGAAGCTATCTATGACAGATGTGCAATGGGAGCGATATAAGGCTGCCAGAGCATCAGCAGCTGACGAATCGGCGTTTTCGGGGAGATATTCATGTATGGTTGGTAAAGACAGCACATCGTTATCGGGAGTTGTCGGTAAATCAATTGGCTCTAAGCGAAGGATGTTCTGGGTATTTACTTGTGTTCTGAAGGCAAGGGGATCGACTCCTAACTCTGATTCACGAAGATCTTTATCGGCTGCACTGCATGAGCAGGTAAGGGAAGAGGAAAACGACTTTTGAAGGAAATTCGTGGCGAGTAGAGGAGCTGAGGATATAGAATTATCGATCGACTGCTTCGGCTGTTGGTTATGAGGGACACTGGGGCTATAGAAATAGGGATATC
Organism: Myotisia sp. PD_48; assembly: GCA_032988175.1. Lineage (NCBI taxonomy): Eukaryota > Fungi > Ascomycota > Eurotiomycetes > Onygenales > Myotisia > Myotisia sp. PD_48. The sequence continues at coordinate 100,993 of JANTQB010000032.1, read as the reverse complement.
AGTTGGTGCAATGAGGGAATTCTCCAATTGGACCATGGGCTAGCTTACCTTCGGCGGTGCAATGCATTATTCAGATCCAGTTCTGGTGGGATGACAGGATTTTTGTCCATCTGTTCTGCCTGCTCATATTCCGGTTTGCATTCCGGGCCAATAAGAGAAAGGTCCACATAATGATATTTGGATTCCCCTCGCACCCCGAGACGCCTGGTTTGGACATTAGGAAATATTATTCTCACCAGCTTCCCAAAAGAAGCTGGATTCAATACTGATACACGATCATTTCCGCAGCGTTCGGCATAACAACAATACACACGGTCGCGACGAACGGAGCCATTTCCCTTGTGGCAGTTTTCCCGCAACCTGTGATGTGAAGAGTGTAAGTGTTATTCGTCCAGCAATATATATATATTTTTAGCCGGAGGGGGATCTATATATATACCATATCATAGCAAAGACTTGCTTTACTTTCTCCGACTTCCCCCCTTCACCCTCATGCTTCCTAACCTCTGCAGCCATCTGCAGCAAGGTATATCCATCATACTGGTGAAGAAGACGTCGTAATTCGTTATCATTAGCTATGGAGGCCGTGGTACCTCTTCGTTTACGGGGGCCGGTATCTGAACCTTTGCTTGGGTCCAGGATAGGCTCAGGAGTGTTATTCTCGGGACCATCAAATATATGAGGGAAATGAGCGGCTTGGAGTTCGGCTGAAATGTGGTGGGGTTGGGGTACTTGATGGGGGTGATGGGGTACAATGTTTCGATTGTGAAGAGTGTGGTCTGGGATATCGGAGCGCGGTCTGACTGAATTGTGATGTTCCTGCAGGGCTGGGTCTGATAAACGGGCCGGTTGGGAATGAACAAACTGTTCACCGTAACGCAGGATCATTTCCTCCGGGTTGGAGTCATACGGGGCCTGAGATGCATCGTGTGTACGTGTTGGATATGGTGGAAAGGACTCATGGGGCCGTTGTAGTTCGGGAAGGAATTGGGTGGTGGCAGACTGGATACTTGCAGTGGAACCACGGGATCGTGAATGGCGGGCGCTCTTGGATGAGGTATTCGATCGAGATCGTGTAAGCTCACTGGTGCTCTGGCGGCTTCGTGGTCTTTTTTGACCGGGCAGGGGGGGGAGACCTAAAGAATCTTTTTATTAGCCAATGGATGACAGAAAAACGGCGTCGATACTGGCATCAGAATACAAAAACAGTAATAGGACTCACCAATATCAGGAGTCATGTTCAATAAACATAAGTGCCGTACTCTAGTTACTCTATCTAGCCTGTTAAGGATAAAAATTTTTTATTGGTGGTTGGTCGTTCTGTCAGTGAGTTAGTTAGCGTGAGGCTCGGAACCACCGCACACCGAAGAATTGATGAACTGCACGCCGTCACGTCGAGGGGGCAGGAGAAAAGGCGATATCACGACGAGTGTAAATGCAACAAGACCACGGTATCATAAATGTCGTCATACGTCTGGCGTGCGTCGCGCGGTCTGGTTCCTCTGGCGGTCGAGTGCAAAGCTTCCAATGAAGTAAACAAGAGGTTGTTGATGGGGAAACGCCTTTGTTGTTTTTTCCACAAAGAACGAAAGCATCACAGTCACGGGACTTAGATAAAGTGAGTGGTCACTAAAGTGAAGGTCACATGGTAACTAACTAGTTATGATGTATGATGATCGACTTACCAAACTAGGCCACAAGATTAAGTAAGCAAGAGCACCCCGGCACACACCAAACAAGGACGCACTCTTGGCGCTGTGGCTGGCCTCAAGAATCAATAAATACTAAATTACGTCGATTCGGCCATCATCTCCCTGCCTTCCCGAGCACCATCATCCCCAACCCAACTTCTTTGCATCGAATTCGTTATATTCCTGTTGGTCCTGATACTATAGATATACCTTGTGCTCTTGTCTGCTTGTGTTTCTGTCCCTCGAATTACCTTATTCTTTGTGTAATCTCTGTTTGTCCTTCTCCCTGCCAACAACAATGTCGTTCCAGGACCGTGCTCAGCATCAGATCGCTCAGATCGATAAAGAGGTAAGTTTCTCTCGTTCGCTCTACCTCTCTCTTTGTATTTCCTCTTTTTACTGATATTTACTTACTTTTTTAAACCAGCTCTCCAAATACCCACTCTTGAACAACTTGGAAAGACAGACTTCCGTTCCAAAGGTCTATGCTTTCCTCGGTGTTGTCGGTGTCTATGTCTTCCTCATCTTCTTCAACATCGCCGGATCCTTCCTTGTCAATCTCGCTGGTTTCTTGATTCCCGGATATTACTCTCTCCAGGCCTTGTTTTCAGTCACCCCGGCTGATGATACTCAGGTGAGTCCCTCATATTGTGCGCTTCGGTCACTTGACCGTTGTCTATAGAGATCATGCTGACAGCTCATTATTATTAGTGGTTAACGGTCAGTAGACCACCGTATCCCTCTATGTGATAAATGTGATAAACGATACTTACTAGGTCATAATATAGTACTGGGTTGTATATGCCTTCCTGAGTGTGATTGAGAGTGCTATCAGTGCCGCTTACTGGTTCCGTAAGTTTACACCGATTATACACTTCAAAAACAAAAACGAAAAAAAAGCTTGCTTGCTTATTCTAACTTAATGACTAGCATTCTATTATCTGTTCAAGTTCTTCCTCATTCTCTGGATGGCATTGCCCCAAACCGGGTAAGTTTCAGTCGCCACCCCAATTGTTGTTCTTAGTCGGGAAGAAGGAAAACAACCTCTAACTCTTATATACCACAGTGGTGCCCAAGTTGTCTTCAACTCTTTGATCCAGCCCGTCTTCTCCCGCTACTTTATGGGCGGCTCCACATCTGCCAAGCTTCGATCCCAAGCAGAGCAGGCCGCCAAGCAGCACTCGACTTAAAAAGAAGCCCTTGCTGGCTGGAGATAGGATGAATCGCATATCGCCCCCCGTATCCATGGTTGGTTTGCTTGGTTCGACGCAAACTTCCGTGTGCGATTCCCCCTATCTGATGAGATAAGATGAGATGAGATGAGATACGAAAGACCTTTCCAAGAGTGATGATCGGGTAATGACGTGCGCGCTGGACAAACTAGGGACTGATGTATTTTATTGGTGATAAAGACTGGAAGTGGTGTTTTTTTTGTAACGATTAACGCTGTTGAAGCAGTGTTAATCCACATCCTCAAGTCATATATTTCCCCGCTGTTTCTCTTCTTTTTTTGATTTCCCCTCCCGTTATTTCTCAATTGGTGGCTTCGTTCAATGCGAAGTGCACGGATACTACCTTAATTTGAAAGACATCTTTATCCGAACATCTGAAGCCAAGACTGAAGACTAGAAGACCACCCAGTATGGTGATGGTGGTGGTAGCGGTAGCAGCGGAATACCGATCCTAGACATTTCAATAAAGCCTTACCCGGTTACTCCAATTGTCTAACCGTGGGTTAAGGACAATCTGGTAAGGGAATGGATTGGTTTCGCTTGTAATGGGCGGTATATGATCCTTGTCCTTATTCATAATGGCTATTATTTTGAATGCGGCTTTGTGTAGCATACTCTCCATGGCTTTCCGCACTTTTGCTCGGTCTTCCCAGAACGAACCATTAGATAACTGTCCAGTAAAAAACCGCCAGATAACTTGGGGGAGAGGGGGTTATGGCAAAACCAACCTGAATCAGTGCGTGGCGTGGCTATTGTAATATCCAGGGTCCATATTTCCCAACATATTTCTTCTTCGTTCTTTCCGGACAGCCCTGGAATCCATATACCGGCTTTCTTCCGTCGCTTCTCAAAAAACTGAACGGCTATGCGACTCCGGACGCCGCCGCTGTTGGGGGAACTAGATGTGGAGGAGAGGTGTTGTTGTATGAGGGTATTGACACGCGAATCAATCAGTGTTTCGACTTCCTGGTCGTCGACAACAGGAAGCGTCAAATCAAGAACATCTATAGAGTCCGGTCGGACACAAGGGAAATATCTGTGAAAAAAAATCGTATGTAGAAGGCCTATGACGTTGTGGTTGGGTGTTAGTTAGAAATACATGCATCTTCACAGGGTATACGGTGTGGTGAGTGTGTGCGTGTTCGTTTTTTTTTTTTTTTTTTTTTTTTACATGCGCAGCGAAAGAATAACTCCAGCTTACCTTTCACGACGTCCTTAACCGAACCGCGATCAGCAAAAACCTCAAGAATATGTTCGCGCACTTTGCGGGGATCCATGGATGGCAATGTTAGGGAGAACTTCAGCTAATTCCCTCCAATGTTTTGTGTAATATGAGTTGAGTCCACGAAAATGAACCCTCCCCGCAACCGAGACGGGACTTCAAGCTTCTGTGTGAAGATTATGTTTTGGTTATGACGATTTTCTCTTTCGGGTCGAAAAATCACGGCTGAAATAGGTGAGTGAAAGGGATCGCATTTAGCTCAGTATACATCATCTTAGCTGATAATGCGGGGGAGACATGTTGGAGTCAGGGAATAGTTTATATTTTGAGGGGGTTGGGTGAGTTTGTTGGTTTGCCCCTCCCAGGCGTGAAGGGCTAATTTTGATGATGCTTTTTAGCTTGGAATTTTGCTTTTTTCGCCCCAAATGAACCTAAGCAAACCAGGCCGGCGCACTCCGTCAACTAGGAACCGTGGTTGGAGGATTTTGGATACGACTGACGGCAGATTCACTCTTGTTCGGCGAAGGCTGAAACAAGCTTGCGCGACTGCCAACATCATATGTTGGCTTCTTCTAAATTGTTATTATTTGAGTTCACCGATTAAGGTCAGAGAGTAGAATCAGATAATAGTGATACCGGGTTTCAACAACTGTTCGCTATAAATATATCTCGTATTCCGTTTTCATTAACTCTCTCGCTTTATAATAAGTTAAAGTATTTATGGCTTCATGTCACTATTATTACTCCATACAATAGTAATAAAGAGAGAGAGAAAGGATAAAGAATGGGTTGGGATATGGATCGTCACGTGACCGGTAGATGCCCTGCCGAGGCTTGGGGGAAGGAAAGAAAGCACCCAGCTTGACCATGTTGATGGAGAGGCTCCGTGAATCCAAGAACAGAGTTGCGCTCAAGATACAAAAAATCACTCGAGTGTATATCTCGAGAGGTTGTGGTCCACCTTCCCCTGATAATAATGATCCTACCCTGAAGACCTACACTATCTCACCCACAATCCAGCAGTCACGGACATGATCACAGCAACGAAGAGATGGCTCCGTCGCCATCGCAACGGCATCGCCATTGGAGCTGGTGTCGTGGGAGTGGGGTATTTCGCCGGTCAATATGTGCTGGGAAAGATATCGGAGGCTAGGGAGCGAATGGGCAGCGAAAGAGTAGCTCGAGACAAGTACACTCACTACCCACTCTACGTCATTGCCTGAGGACATCGTTTCCCAAAGCTAACAGTCTCCCTCTACTTACTTGATACTATCTAGTCTCCGTCGAAGATTTGAACAGAATCAGACCGATTGCACTTTCACAGTGCTTGCCTTACTCCCCACCGCCGCTGACAATATCCTCGCTGCCCTGCCTGTCGAAGAATTGACCAATGAGCTCCAGCAAAAGAGGGCAGAGAGGCTGGCCAAGCTGGAATCGAACATATCCGAGATAAGCTCCGAACCCCCAAGTGCTATCGATGAAGATGGCCGAAGCATGTCAAGTTTCAGGAGCCATAGCCATGCAGGCCAAGCAGAAGGTGAAGATAGGCCGCGGAAGAAGAGCAGAACTCAACTTTGGAATGAATTGAAAGTCAATTGTAAGGGTCCCTTTCTGATTGTTTCGTTGTTATCTTCTGTTCGGTACTAGATTTGTTTGGGCTGGTGACTTACAAAAACTATTCCAGCATTGACACGGTCGTTCACCTTATTATATACACTTTCTCTCCTAACCCTACTTACTCGAATTCAACTCAACCTCCTTGGTAGAAAAAGCTACCTTTCTAGCGTGGTATCTCTTGCAGCCCCGCCCTCCGATTCTGCAATGATTAGCATGGAGGATCATGACGATGGCCCTGACAACGCCTTCGGGAACGATTTCGAAACAAATCGTCGGTATCTGACGTTCAGTTGGTGGCTGTTACACCGTGGCTGGAAAGATTTGATGGAGAAGGTGGAAGAAGCTGTCGTTGAAGTTTTTGGTTCGCTTAATCCTCGAGAAACGATACGGCAGGAGGAACTTTCAGAATTGACCCTCGAGGTTCGAAAAAGAGTCGAAGGTGCCACAACCGAGGAAAGACGGTACGTAAGACTACATCATATAGATTAATTAGCCTGGTCTTGGCTAACACTCTACTCTTCTCTTTGTTTTTTGGTCTATAGCATAAAACGATGGCTTCCATACTTGCTTCCTCCTCGCAACCAAGAGGATTATGTTCTGCGGGAGTCAGGAGTTTTGTCATCCAACGAAGTTTCCCCACAGACAGCTGCTAACCTCCGTCGGTTGCTCGATGAGACATCGGATCTGGTTGATTCACCTCAGTTCACCCATATCCTTTCTCTCCTCAACAACGAAGCATTCTCATACCTTATCGACAATAAATGCAATGTCGAAGCCTTCAAGAATACACCACCACATGCCCAAACAATCCAATCTCCCACATCAAACCCCGCCCAGGGATTCTCCTCATCAGCTACCATCATCCCGATATCTGAAACTCCGCTTAACAAAGTAAAACTAGCGACGATTCTTGCAGTGATTACTCGACAGGCACATATCATTGGCCATGGTTCAACTTCACCAAACGAGTATCTATCCGCGATGGAAGAAGGAGTGAGTGAGCTTGAAGCATTTGCGGCGGTGGTATATAGCAGTAATTTCTGCCTGGACACGCAGAACGAGCTTGTGGAACACGCAGGGAGTCTAGAATCTTCCTATGTGGCAGTTAAATCGACCACCTCACCACAATCATCAGACCCAGTTGAAGGGTGGGAGAACCTAAAATCGGTCAGCGGCGAACCGAGCGTTATCGAGCTCAAAGATTCATCCGTTCTGGGGGAAGGAAACTTTGAGTCGGCATGGGGGAAAGCTGTCGATCGCTCCTAGGGCATCTGACTTGATTAGATAGATATAAATAATATCTTGAAGGATTCATTCTTGTCACTGCAATTAATTAGTTTAACGAGTTATTAATTAACATGCGGTGTGCCTCAAACACACGTGCTATTAACCCGCCGCACCTTGTGCTACTATTCTTCAAATATAGATACAGCTCCCACAAATCAAATCAACTGTAAGAGAAGCATTGAGTGGTAAACGATCTGCGCCACACCAAGGTTCGCCCATGTTCTCGTTTTGCGTCATACGTGCAGGGGTTACTCCATCGTATGAAACGTTGAAAGCCAACCGACCTTGGAAGCTACTCCTTCGTCTGTGATCACGAAAACAAATAAACAATTCTCCGGCTAGATTTCGTATATCCGTCCAGGACAATTTCAAATACATGATAAACTGTGTAACCCATTCTGTAACTTGACCAACGAGAGCCTTTTTATTATTTTTTTTGCTCTCTTGTCAGTCTTCTTCTTGTTGTCGTGTTGTCTCCTTTTCCTTTTGGGGGGTTGAATGGTTGTCCAAAACGGAAACGCCAACCCACGAGAATGAGGTGATCATGTGCCCGGGGTCCGTGTCACACCCCCCCACACGTGGCCAACTTTATTTGGGGTTTGCGGCTTCTGATTGGCCTAGAGAGGGCCGGGGTGGGGTCCTTCCCCAATCCAGCTGAACGCAGCTTTACCTAAATAAGTGGTACCTTAATTTCTACCTTATCGCAAGTACCTTCCAAGCTTCTCTGTCGGTGAGAGCTTTCTTTCCATCGCCTCAAACACCCACCACCAACCTCTAACGCCATCGTCGACCTCCCCTCATCCTCCTCCTTCTTCTTCTTCTTCTCCTCCCCTTCCTCCTCCCGCTCTCCTCTCCTCCCAGACCAGATGCTCTCTCATCAAGCTTGAGCAGTAGTCTCTTTCCCCTCCCCCTAAGCTGGTGGCCACCCAGCCAAAATGTCCTCCACCATCACCAGTACTGCAGCTTCTGCAACGGCTTCTAACAGAGCAGCACCGCAAGGTGGTGTATTCGACAAAGCCAACCCAAGCCAGTATGATCCGAAGCACCCGATTACCCTGTTTATCATTCAAGTACGTAGTCCTTCCCTCCCCACAGCTTCCTCTTGAGGCTCGGTTGGTAAATGTGAATACTAACGGTTTTTCATAGGCATGTATTATCGTTATATTCTGCCGCCTTATTCATATCCCTTTGTCGAGAATCCGTCAACCGCGCGTTATTTCAGAAGTCCTAGGCGGGATCTTACTCGGGCCATCTGTGATGGGACGAATACCTGGCTTCCGTGAAGCTATATTCCCCGCGGACTCCCTAGTGAGTCTCAACTTGGTAGCTAATCTCGGGTTGGTGCTATATCTATTCATGATTGGCGTGGAAACCGATTTGAGAGCCCTGGCCAGAAATTGGAAAATATCTGCAGGTGTTTCGGCCATAGGAATGATCCTACCTTTCGGCTTGGGCTGTGCCATTGCATATGGCTTATATCACCAATTTCGTGAAGACCCGGGACTTGCGCCCATTGGCTTTGGCACCTATCTCCTGTTTATCGGTATTGCCATGGCTATCACCGTGAGTGAAAACATCTATAATTGGGATTGTTTTGCTTTATATGTTCTCCCAACTAACCCCGAATCTATCCGCAGGCCTTCCCAGTTCTCTGTCGTATCTTAACCGAACTTGAGCTTCTGAACACCAATGTCGGCCTTATTGTGCTCTCTGCCGGAGTTGGTAACGACGTTGTAGGCTGGATCCTGCTTGCCCTGTGCGTCGCCTTAGTGAATGCAAGCACGGGTCTGACAGCCCTATGGGTTCTCTTAACCTGTTTTGGATTCATCCTATTCTTAACCTATCTTGTCCGTCCCACCTTTTTATGGTACCTGAGGCGATCTGGCAGCCTCCACAACGGGCCCGATCAATCCGTGGTGGCCCTTACGTTGATTCTTGCTCTGGCTGCCGCTTTCTTCACCCAGGTAATTGGCGTACATGCCATTTTTGGTGCGTTCATGGTTGGAATTATCTGCCCTCACGATGGCGGGTTCGCCATTAAAATTACCGAGAAAATCGAGGATGTTATCGGAGCGCTTTTCCTTCCGCTGTATTTTGCGCTTTCCGGGCTCAATACTAATATTGGCCTGTTGGATTCGGGGATTACGTGGGGTTACGTTATCGCCGTCATTGTTATTGCTTTTGTTGCGAAGGTTACAGGCGGAATGGTGGCATCCAGGTTAAGCGGACTACTATGGAGAGAGAGCTTGACGATCGGCGTGTTGATGAGCTGCAAGGGTTTGGTTGAGCTGATCGTTCTGGTATGCAAAATACCTGGCAATTTCCCCTTTTTCGCTATGTTTGCTAACCCTAAAACTACAGAATATTGGACTACAAGCAGAAATTCTCAGTCAGCGTACATTCACCATATTTGTTGTGATGGCTATTGTAACCACATTTGCCACAACGCCGATCGTATCGTATCTGTACCCGCTATCGTACCAAACCAAAGTTGAACGATGGAGACGAGGTGAAATCGACTGGGACGGAAATATTCTGGACTCTGAAACCGATAGCAACGGTGCGTCAGACGCCGCACAGAAACGAATGAGGACGTTACCCGTCCAGAAACTTTTGATATACCTTCGATTGGACAGCCTACCTGGTCTCTTTACATTTGTGTCCCTGCTTGGTTCTGGTGATGGTCAAAGTCTCGTGATACCAAAGTCACATCACACTCAGGCCGAGAAAGCACCTGAAAACACCGCTGAATCGAGAGGGGAAAGGCCAGTTGAAATCCATGCGGTCCGGCTCGTCGAACTCACCGATCGTGATTCCAGTGTGATGAAAGTCTCCGGAGTCCATGATTACAGTTTCAGTGACCCAATTTTGAACACTTTCAGAACATTCGGACAGCTGAATAAGGTTGCTGTGTCGGGTGCGGTAATAATCGCCCCTGAACATGCATATGCGGAAACCATTGTCAGCAAAGGCCGCGAGTTTTCTTCAGACTTCATCCTCGTCCCTTGGAGCGAAACAGGTGGGATGAGTGAAAGACAGATCCCTCTCCTAGATGATAAAACAGAGAAATTCTCCGTTGGCCCTCATACCTCCTTTATGAATAACGTCCTGAGAAATGCGAACAGGAATATCGGAATTTTCATCAACAAAGGTTTTGGAGGTCCTTCTCTCAGCCAGCCAAAGCCGGGCCATATAAGCAGATCTATCAGCGGCAAGAGCATCTTTCACACAAACGATTTGGTTATGACACCTTCGTCAGATTATGGGCACCATATTTTCTTACCGTATATTGGTGGTCGGGATGACCTGTTTGCACTACGCCTTGTTCTCCAGCTTTCTAAACACACATCTATCACCGCCACTGTTGCCCATTTTGCCATTGCTTCGAATGCTCCCCAGGGAGCTGAAACTGCACAAGACCATACATTACCCCTCTCTCCCCAGGAACAGGAAGCGGATAACGGCATGTATCAAACGATACGTGATTCTCTTCCCACAGAGCTTCAATCCCGAGTTGTCTTTCAGACTATCAACACGACCTTAGATGATCTGATCATGGTAATTCGTGAAACAGCCAAACAGGATCTTGGCCAGTCTAAAAATAGTACGGGTGATCTGGTGGTTGTTGGACGTAATAGTGTAATGGATAACACTTTGGGTTCTTTGTCGACTACCACCTCTACGGATCTGGGACGAGAAGCTAGAAGAGCACTTGGTGTTGTTGGCGACAGTATGGCTACTAGACTGGAAGCTAGCGTTTTGGTTGTCCAGGCCGAAGAGGGATAAAACCTTCGGTAGCCGATTTTGCAATTTACCGTTTCTTTGGATATACGTTTATCGGATAGGATATTTTTGTTTGATTGTCCATTTAACATATGAAGTGATGCAATTTTAGATGATGTGGAGCGTAGGAGTTGTATGTACATGAACCAATATATAGCTTTGAATGAACATAAAATAACTGGATATCATTGCCCAACCTCACATGATCCTTGATAACTCCCAAACCCAAACGAACTATAAAAAAGCCGACAACCAAGTGAGTATCCGTCCTATCAAATACTGTTAGATCACGGCTATTTCGAACAGATCAAGCCAAGTGCAAGAGAGCGGATGTTTGATTCTACACGACTTTATACTGCTCATTCATGACGTTTCCCGTCAATTGGCTTGGAGTTGGGGGTAAAATCTGGGGAAGCGGAACCATCATCGCGGGACACAGCTTCGGGGGCAAGAGAGAAAGAAGTGTCAAGCCAAATACGGAATATAGGCTTTCAACCTGATCCGCAGCATGTACGAACATATGTGGATGAGGAAGATGTTTTTGTATCCATCCGTATACGTGGGGGTCCAGTGATGAATTGATTGGTAGATCTCAAATTGATCGGGTGGTCGTTCAGCAAGTATACATACAGGTTACTGGTAGAAAGTAGCTTGATGGCGGATAATCAAGAAGACAGAGTTGCTGCCAAAGGTGCTGGCGTTGTTTAACATCCCATGGAAGAGCAGCATCTTGATTGACATGGGACATGCGCTATTGCGATGTCGGACTGCTGCCCTGATTCTACCCGAAACCGGTTCGCTTGAGGTCTGAGATTGGGTATATAAATAGGCAATAAATAGGTTTGGCGCTTAGCTATCTCCCAGCATAAAATTCAATTCAATCCAAACTCTAGGTTTGCGCTACCATTTTAGCACGGTCAAGGTAAGAGGCTCGTATTGATACTGGAACGATATCCACAGCCTTCACAGTTCGCACTAGATGGACTGCGTATGGAGTATGGCGATGGAGCACAGATATCCCGCAACGGAAACAAAGTACTCCGTACGGAGTAAACTTGTCCCCAATTCTCCAACCAATCCACGGAATATCCCCGATCCTGATCCCTGAGTGGAGGAGCGGCAGGTGGAAGCGGCCTATATATATGTACGTAATTATAACGTAAAGCGAGATTCACCCCTGCATCCTCTACAGCATGCTAACTAGTTAAGGGTACTAGTGAGAAAAAAAATTCGTCCTCTCAGCTCTAGCCTTCGACATTCCCGTGCTCAGATTCGAAAGTTAAGAGCATGATATGGAGACGGCACATCCCGTTGCGCGTTTCTACAGTTTGTTTAGCGAAAAACTCAGGGATCTTCAAGAAGCAGGGATTGAAGAGTGGCAAACCATGTCTTTTTCATTAGTTACTTGTTCAAATAGATGTGGTCTGATTTGATGCAAGGCTGTTCCCGAGTTCCTATGTTTAGGTACTATGGAAATGATTCCTGCATCCGAAAAGGAAGTTCGTTGTCAATGAACCAACGCTAAAGCTGCTTGATACGAGGACCAACCAATGCTGGTAGTTATCCTTGCCTATTACATTCAAGAGCTCTCTTCATTAAATGCAACATCACGGATCCTATGGACCTTGTCTGTTACAGGGGATTCCAGATCCGGTACACGTTTGAACTGGGGCTCATGTTCAACAAGAAACTCGATTCATACTTTCAGTTTGAATCGACTGAGGCTTTTCTTCTTCTTGTGTTTCCCTAGTTAAAGCATTACAGCCAAACACCTTGAGATGCGATTTAGTCCAGTGAGAGTTTAAAATATAGCTCTGCTATTAATATTTTTATTTTCCTGGCAGAGAATGGCTCGCAGAATAATCCATTGACGAGTTGTATAAGTAAGGGCATGGCTCAGATTTCAGATAACAAGGCTCAAGATTTGCAATGTTTATCAATACTTCACAATTTGCTGCCGATAATGGTCAATCTCTAAATAAAAACAATCCAGAATCCCATTGTTTGCAACCACAGGCTTGAAGAAAACATTCGCCCTGCATTTAGGGAGCTTCATTGAGATACCTTGCTGACCCAATGGGATATATTATAAGGATATCCTCCCTTGCGCCTGCCCAAACCCCAGCGCAAAACCCGAAACAATCAATTGGTTTACACCTAAGCCCATATAACCTAGCGCCGTCGCATTTATATAGAATGCCCATCGAAACCATTCCCGGGAGTCGAAAGGAATACCGTCGCTGGGTGGAAAAGATAGCCTTGATAAATAGGTTTGTGATACCCCAAGTCCCAAAAACGCAACAGCCTGTAATATAGTGCCTAAAACACTAAAGCTTCCAAGTGTATTGCCATTACTATTTTGCCGATAAGCAAAAATTAGGTAAACTTGAGGAACTATAATACTAAATGTTAAAGCAAAACAAAGACAGCTGAGAACCAAGGTATATCCTAGTCGGAGAAGTTCATTCAGAGTTAGTTGCGTTGATTCCTCGTCCGCGACATAAAGCCACAATGCCACACTTAAGATAATTAATGAATAAGATATAGCAGTAGCAATGATAGCAGTATTAGATATTGCGCCGTCACGAGGAATGCCGCTATGAGGAGCACCGTTATGATGAATGCCGTTGTAAGGAATGTCGTTGTGCGGAATACCGGGCTCGATCGAATTGTCCCGTTTGTTTCGGAACTTCAGATAGAGTGCAAGCAGTATAACTGCACAGGACCATTGCATAATTACCTAAAAAATATATAACTAGTTAGTGGGAGTAGAGAGTAACAGTGAAGATTCATTATATAGTTACCTGAAAATATACAAGCAATATTCCATACACTTCCCATCCAGAGACAAGATGTTGCTGAATACATTTAAGTCCAGCCCCACTCCATATACTGTTGATTCTGCTTGCTAGGTGGGTACTCCCACTAAGTAAGAGGAGAAGCATATACCATGGAGAAATCCCAGTAGTATTCCGATTTTGTATAATTTTGAGAACCTGTGGGATATATGACCCAACAACTATTAGGCATATGAGGCTGCCGACAGGCCAAAGTTAGTGCTATCGGGTCTCATAAAGCCAGCCGAGTGTTAAATACCTGTGAATAGCTAATATATGAAAAGGCCAAGGGTGGAATGCATCACAACGAAAATACATGGCTCGGGTCAAAGTTTTGGTAGTAGGGTCTGTATCGCCTCATGGAAAAGGAAAAGAGAACTGCTTTGACTTAAATCTTTGAGAGCGGGGTGCACAGCCTCCAGCCAGATCCTCCATTGAATGATGTTGATTGACACCCCGACCTCTTCGAGATTAATGCGACATAAAGTGAAGGTCCCTTGGCGCCAATAAAGTTATATGTTTGTATGTATGTGCATATGGGTAAAAGGCAGCTATAATCCAGGTCCGTCTTAAATGCTATTTTTGTTTCCCCTCAGTCTTAATTCACCAGGATTGGGGCTGCATCATAGAATATGGGTTTTGAATACATGCCTATAGGCGGTTTTGCTAGATCTTTCGGCCTCCACGAGTAGAGCGAGGCTATTCGTTAACGGAAGCTCAGGAGCCGTGTTAAACTAAATTGCTAGAGTTAGGCACCTAAGTCTGGCAAATGTAGCGGGCGTCACGCCTCAACATAGAGGATGAACTTGGTATTATTATATTTTCAATTAATTCAATTATGCCTTGAAGTTAGGAACAATAAGTGCGGATAATAGTAGTAAATGAAGGGTCCTTCAATAGTACCGATGCAGTGATGCGGTGCTCCGGACAATATTGAAACACTTTAGACAAGATTGAAGCGGCGTGGTCCAGCTTGGGCGACTTCATTCTAAGACAGCTGATTTCAACTATCTCTTCGAAACTCCACTTAGGGTTAAGCTTTGTGGACTGATTATACCATCTAGTCTGAGCTTCAGATTTGCCATTCAATAGGTAGTGGCCTTTCCAACTTGCCGGGAAGGGGCCTAGCGTATCAATCGTCGCATCTAGGAAACTTCTATTATAAGCAGTCAAGAAAGGGAAGGGGGTACCGAGATATAGATGCATGAAGATTATCATATAACCATATAAACTCCACATATATCACTGCTAGTATCTGGTCGAATCCCATGAAATCGCTCCGGAGCACAGTAATAAATTGGTGGCCGACAAACCTACGAAGGGAAATACCAGCACTTCGAAGACACAGCCATTGCTTGAGAAGAGTTTCGAAGGTATATAAGAAGCCATGGGGCCTCTGTTCTAATTTCGTGAAGTTTTCTCTGTATACTGGTCTCGTTCTTTGCAGTATTGCTTTGAGCCATAATCTTGAAAGCAATGCGTTGATTTTGTTGAATATCGTGGGCAATCCAAACGGTAGCAAAGCCTCCATGACCAAGCTTATTCATAATTGGATATCTCCCGTTTAGCAAATTCTGAAGGCAAACAGGAAAATACCAGCCCAGTAAAATATTGCGTTATGAGTTCGGTATTCTGTTCGACGTCGTTCTCTTCATCAGAATCTGCAATATCACCATATTTGGCTGGATCATGGTCAAACCGAGATCTGGTGTTATTGGCGCCATTGGTAGCAATGAACCTGGGAACTATTAAAGCGCAGTGGAGCAATTGTCTTTTGGAGATCGCCCAACCTTGTCTAGAGAAGGTCATCCTGGCTGAAGAGCAAGACATCATGAAGCCGAAAGGGGAAAAAGGGAAAAAAGGGAAAAGGGGCGGGTTCCGGGTTTCTGCCAGGGAATTACCTAAGCGAATATAAATTACCCGGAGCCGGGTTTAATACCCAATCAGGGCGGCGGTGAAGACGTCGGCTTTTCAGTATAAGTGGGTCACATGTTTCTCCTGCTTTACCGTATTGGGGTCTCGCAAACCTCGTATTGAACACAAATCGTATGTCTTTTTTCTTTGATCCTGGCTGGCCTTTTTGAGAGGGTCTAGCTGGTGGCGAGACACTGGAAGTGAAGTGGAATTCGCTGGTAAAATCTGGGGATCATGAAAGGCTAATAAGGTGGAGGCATCAGGTTTCGGAGCTCCCTGGTTTGGCTTGTGATTTTTTAACTTACCCGCAGACATCCCGTGTTTCTCAGTAGACAAGGGTGAAGATCCGCCGCATGCCAGTTTGGTTTAGCCTTTTAAGGCAAGAAGATTTAACGAGCGCCGTCGGTGGAGCCGCAGACTAACTTAGTGCCTAACTTAAACTCAGTTCAGAGGCGGCGCAAAAAACTGGGGGGACGACTCGGAGAAAATTCGCCGAATGCAAACATTTCGATGTGAGAGCCGACCAGAGGGGGAAGTAGTGATTAAAGCAGTGCCAAAGGGTTGTCGAGCGTGAGGCATTGAGCTGAGTTAAGGGACGAATTGGAAGGTGATTTGAAAATTGAAATTCATTAGTTAACATCGGGTGTTTCAATGATCATCGGTTTTGCCATCAGCCTCCCACGCATGGCATGCCACAAAGCCATGGATTGTGATCCAGGGAAACTATTGAGGATTTCCAAGGTTGAACAACCATTCTCCACCGCTGGTTGGTTGAAGAGGGAGGAGAAAAAAGCCAACTAACTATTCGATTAGTGGAAGATTCCGAAGCTCCATGTATGTAAATTTTGTTGACAGGCCCTCTTGCGGATACCTCACCCACAAGACTCAAAAAGGCCAGGGTCTCCCCAGTCCAGCAGATATTTTCTCTCACTCCTCGGATCATAACCTCCTTTCTACTGCCTGTGTTCGCGTCGGATTCAGTGCATTGATGTCAACAACCACACCATTTCCTCCTTCCCACTGAACTAACCCGCTTGTCTTCTGAAGAGCTCGCACGCATCTGGACGGGACGCTCGCTGCCATGGCAGTTAAAGAAGGTGAGTGGTTAATTGCTACCCCGAAACCCTGTGAAATTGCGATCGCGTTATGGCTGACCAGTTGCTTGTCAATTCTATCAACACAGAAGCCCCAGCCGTGTCGTCGGATTTAGGGGTTGAGCAATATGACGATAATGATCTCCCACTGCTTAAACATACCACTGAAAAGAAATTGATGTGGAAAATCGATCTGCGAATCCTCCCTATGCTGTCGATTATGTACCTTCTTGCGTTTTTGGACCGGTATGATCTCTCGCAGTATCCAGACCAGACCATCGTTGGGCATGAGAAATGCTAATTATCGACTTTTTTTTCGCGGATTAGTGTAAATATTGGCAATGCAGTTATCTTTGGCTTGCGAGAGGATCTTGGAATTACCGAGGGGACTCAGTATAACACCGTCTTGACAATATTTTTCGTGCCTTACGTATTATTTGAGGTGCGCTTTTCGAAGAGATTCCATCCCGACACACTCTCTATATTTGGACCCCATCTGACCGTTTTGCCTATCTAGATACCCTCCAACCTGCTACTCAAAAAGTTGCGCCCACATATTTGGCGTGAGTAAAATCGCATACCTCGCATACCAACGATCTATTATCTATACTTTGAACTAACTTGGTCCTGGTATATAGTGTCGCTTTGCATGTTTCTTTTCGGCCTTGTAACCATGTTGCAAGGTTTCGCACAGAACTTCAGCGGAATTATGGCTGCGCGATTCTGGCTCGGTGTTTTTGAAACCGGCATGTTTCCTGGATGTAAGCATCTCGCCATGAAAAAAATATTTGACGTGGTTGTGCGTATGTTGACAAATTGGAATGACAACAGGTTTCTATCTCATGGGCATGTGGTATAAGCGCACCGAATCTCAAAAGCGTTTCACTTTCTTTTTCAGCTCTACCTCGTTGGCCGGCGCATTCGGAGGTTTGCTCGCCAGTGCCATTGGTAAGATGGACTATATGCAGGGATTCCGTGGCTGGCGATGGATTTTCATCCTCGAAGGCATTCTCACCTGTCTTGTGTCATTCGCATGGTTCTTCCTCATCCCAGATTTCCCCGAAGATGTTAAGTGGTTAACGGAGGAAGAACGGACCTTCATCAAGGCAAAGCTGGCTAAGGATGTCGGAAAAGCTGGTCGTGACGACAAAGTCACCTGGAAGGATGTTGTTGCCATTATCCTCGATTGTGAGTTGCTTTAAATCTATCTTCATCCGTTCGATGCTGTGGACCAATTCCGCTCTAACATATACTATAGGGAAGGTATTGATTGGCGGAGTCATGTACCTAGGCATGATTGTTCCAGCCTACAGTAAGTCGTTGACTTTTCAAACTATATATGACGATCAAACTTGGAACTAACACCATTTTTTTTTCAGGCTACGCATACTTTTCTCCCACTATTATCAGGTCTTACGGATACGGACGTACGTAAACAGCCTATATCCTCCAATCCAAGCAAGCAAGCCATTATGCTAACATACTCTCTAGCTATCCAAACCCAACTCTACTCCATCCCACCATGGGCGGTCTCTTTCGTTTTCGCCATGATAATAGCTTACATCTCCGATCGAGTAAAACATCGATTCCTTTGCGCTGTGATTCCAATTTGCATGGCTATCGCTGGTTTCGCAATTATCTATAACATCCATGGCGTGGAGAGACGAAGTGTTCAATACGGGGCATTGTTCCTGATCACTATGGGCGCATACAGTGCCATGCCTATTATCATCTGCTGGTATGCCATGAATCTTGCCGGGCATAAACGTCGTGCGGTCGGAACTGGTTGGCAGATTGGATTTGGTAACAGTAAGTTCAGCAACCAAAAACCCACACATATATTTTATATAGGTTGTTATGTGCAATAAACTAATATTTCGTTTCTATTTTCTAGTTGGTGGTATTATTGCCACATTCAGCTTTATTGCGAAGGATGCACCACGATATCTTCCCGGTTTGGCTGTTTGCATGAGTTTCCTTGCGCTCGCGGTAGCCTCAAGTGCAGCATACCTCCTTCTCATCATGTACCGAAATAAGACTAAGGAGGCCCAGGGTCCTCCTACAGAAAGCGTTGATGACGAGTCGATGGGCGATTTGAGCCATAAATTCCGATACCAGACCTGAAAAGCTCGATCGGGATATTTTTTTATCTTTTCCCATGCATGTACAACAGCCAAAAATTAGGAAAATCCCTAAACTTGGCTATGAGAGGATTGACGAAATTTGATAACCCCTTGGGTATAGACAAATCAATAAATTCATGTAGATGAAAAAGGATATGAATAATTTATAAAATCAACTGTGTTTTTTCAACTTGTTCAAAGCAAAATAATATTAATAGTAAACCTAGGGGATATAGAACATTTTTAACCAGAAAAAGGTTGTTGGTTTATTACGAACAAAGAAACAAAACAAAAGTGGCTATCTATCCTGATCCTAATGTTTGCCCGAACCCTACAAAAAGTAAACAAGAAGAGAAAAGAGACAAGTCAAAAGAAATGAGGTAACGGATTTTGAGACCCATAAGTTTCGTCACACATGAAAAAGAGAATTTTCCGGAGTAAAAGGAAATGCGGTGATGTAAGGGGCGTATAAATGACTTTCATAAAACAGGGAGGAACAATCGCCTCAACCAGAAGGGGTATTATCTATCGAAATTCTATTGCTGGGAAGAATCTCGGCCCTGTAAAGCCGTGTGCCACAATGCTTTCGATCTCGAAGGTCTTTGGGCTGCACATTTTGACCAAGATATACCGACCAGATCTAGAAAGGATGACAAAGGTTAATTAACCGTGCCATTTTTAGGGAAGGGATAAAATGAGGTAGGAAAACATACACTGGAGGGTCAAACTTAATATGAACTGCATGCATATTTTTATCGAAGGAAAAGGACGCATGGGGATCCCTATCGTCACCAACCTTTGGAGCACGGACAATTATTGGGGGCTGACGCTCTTGGGGCTTCTGGTCCTGAGCTCCTGCGAAACGAACCCCAAGAACGTGTAACAATTGGCGTTGGCGAATTAAATTCCTGGTGAAGGATTCGGTGGTAGTGGGATTGCCTTCGCTACTGTCACTATCGCTTCCCCGAAAGTTCGATGCATTGTCATCGGACGAATCGGATTCCGAATCTGAGAGATGATCTTGCGCGGGCAGGCCACGACCAGTCTCATCGCTTGGTTGCTCATCAGGCTCAGGAGAGGTGGTAGAAATGGGTGACAAGGGTGGAAGCTCGTCAGCCCTACTTTCCGCGGTGGCGGGTGGACCCCTATTCCCAGGATGATGAAATTGGTGAGACGGAAAGTGGAACGGCCAAGGATTGTCTACCGTACGACGGGGTCTGTCACGATCGCGACGAAAGGGGCATAATGCAGCAGGTGCGGGAGCAGTGCGAGTGGCACGATGGTAGTGCGGTGCATCGTTCATGGAAACACAAACCAGGCCAGTACGGACACTAGGGAACAGTTAATATGATCGTGTCACCAATATAGTGGTTGGAGGCAAAATAGACTTACTCCATATCGTCCGGATTTTCCAATCGAGGGGTTCTGATGACAAGTCTCTTGAGGGAAAACGGGCCTGGCCCACTATGCTTAAGCAAGATCCTGCAACGGCCACTGTTTGCCCGGTAAGTGGTGCCATCACGGTCAAGAACGTTTTCAGGGCAATGAAATCCACCCATTGGCTCGTTCGAAGTACCCGGGTTGCAGCTTGAAACTATCAGGTCTAAGGGGCTCGAAACAACCTGGCCATGCCAACCATCCGAATAAATACCTAGTCGGTCTCGGCGGTCGTCCGACTCCAGTTTTCTTCGTTTCCGCAGTCGTCTTTCCTCTAGGTCAATGCCAGAGAACGGGTTCCCTGACTGACGAAGGTCTGAAGAGTCTTCGTCATTCAACAGCTCGGAGGCTGCCTGCTGGAGATGGTCTTCTGCTCGTTCTAGGATGGAGGTTGAGTCGGTGCTGTCTTCTCTACGCATGGGTCTAAACTGTTCTTGGGAAGCAGCCGCGGTTTCAGCAATAAAGTCAAAATCCATTGCAGTTAGACCTTGAATTTGGCGATTCATGGCATTGTATATATGGTTTCGATCTCGAGCCATATCTGCGAGGCTAATGCGGGGTTGTCCGATTGGATGGAGTGTTGCTTCTTAGGGGTTGGATTCAATACTAGAGGGATAATCGGACAATGTAGGTAAAATTTCGATATTAAGTTCAAAGTTGAGTTCAGAACGGCTTCAATGGGTTGTGAGATGCTGGTATTCCGGTGGAAACGAGGGCAGCGGAATGACGGTATACCATTCTTCAGCTGAAAGAATTCCGTTTCTCTTAGACGTGAAACCGAGAAACAGTGGTTCTACTGAATCATGTTTGAGAATACAAACCCTGTCCTTGTTGTTTGCCGTGATGATCGTCGTGGCCGTGGTGCTGATGATTGTGGTGGTGTTGTGGTGAAGTTAGTGAGAGCGAGAAAGAGACAGATGAGAGAGAGGGCTGGAGTCACGTGCCCAGACTCAAGCACCTCATAGTGAAGCGTGTGGGGTGTGCTTTCCAAACACGGTTAGCGTGGAGGCTCCCTTGCGCTAGCGGCCCCACCAAGGCACAGGTCACGTGCAACACATATCATGACATAATACTTAGTTTAGTTGCTTCCCTTTTCATACTTTCATAACAGCAAGCTCTCTCTCTCACACACACTTTCTCTCTAACTATCTCTTTCTTCAGATACAACTTCTTTCCCTATCTCACTTTCCTCTTGATCGTCCCCTCGCAATTAGGTTAGGGATTTCTCCGCGGTAGCTTCAGAAATGGCCTCCGAAAATGCAGAGATGAGTGCAGGTATGTCAAGCTCATAAGCTTAAAACCTAGTCCCATCTCACACCATGCGTCTTGTAGATGAGATTGCACTCTATGATAGGCAGATTCGCCTTTGGGGTTTCAAAGCACAGGAAAGGTATGGTGTTATCTTGTTCTATATTATTACTGAGTCAATTATGGCAAAATTTCTTACTTTATTTCGGCAGATTACGCCATGCAACTATTCTCCTAATCACAGTTAAAGCTCTGGGAAATGAGATTGCAAAGAATCTTGTACTGGCTGGAATTGGATCCCTAACGATCCTTGACCATGAGAAGGTTCAAGCTCAAGATCTCGGAGCACAGTTCTTGATTTCGGAGGAATGTATAAATCAAAACGTACGTTCTTTCAACCTTCTGTATCTTTTCATTATATTTTCCCAGCAACTTACTTTTTGTGGCAGAGAGCACAAGCTGTCGCCCCTCAACTGCGGCAATTAAACCCTCGAGTGAAACTCCTTGTGGACACTTCGGATATCAGCACAAAAGCACCCGACTTTTTTCAGCAGTTTGACATTACCATCGCAACCGATTTAGACTTTGAGACTTTCGCTACAGTAAATGCTGCATGCCGTCTCGCCAATCGTCCGTTCTATGCAGCTGGTGTACATGGAATTTACGGCTTTATTTTCTCTGATCTTATTCGTCATGATTTCGTGATCGAGCGGGAGAAATCCAACGTCGCGCCAGCCACAAATGAGACCCCAACAAGAACAATTACAAGTATTACTAACAAAAAGGAAAACAACAAAGAAATTGAAATGATCACCAAACGGGAATTATACTCCCCATTACTTCTAGCAAACACTTCCCCTCTCCCCGAGGAGTTTACCCGAGTACCCCGGAGACGAAAACAAGTCACGCCACTCTTAACCTGTTTACGCGCACTCTGGGACTTCCAGCGTCGGAATAAGAAACGATACCCTACCTTCGCCGATATTCCGGCCTTCACCACTCTTGCACATGAACGACATCTAGAACTGAAATTAGATCTGGGCACTCTACCAGCAGAGTTTTTGAGAAGTTTCATTCAGAATATTGGTAGCGAGCTAAGTCCTGTTGCCGCCTTTTTGGGGGGTAGTTTGGCCCAGGACGTAATTAATGTGCTAAGTTCAAAGGAGCAGCCTCTTCAGAACTTTTTATTTTTTGATTCTGACAAGAGTGTTGCACCGATTTATGCTTTACATCCGATTTTCCCGGAATATACAAATGGGAATTCGACCTCAACACAGGAAAATAAATGAGGGGCGCATCAAGTATACCTGGCTGAAATTATATCCTAATCTTGGTTTCCTCTATCCAATGGGCGATTCAGTCCAGCCAGAGCTTTTTATTCCAATCACATCCCAAACGTTAAGAGCATAGAATTAACCAAGCCCCAATCAATCACGATTCCGATTGACAACCGCCCATATCCTCTTTTTTTTTCAATTCTTATTCTAGCCCCCCGAAAACGTTCAACACGAAGCATAGTATAACCATGGAAGATATTCAATATCAGTACGTAGCCCGCAACTCACTAGGGGAAGAATGAATAGGCAACACCACTGAGCCACGTACTGTGATGCAAGCCGATGATTTTATTAGCATATTTTCCCCTCGGAGAACGGGACATTACCTTTCAAACAGGCGTGGGAGCCGCGATGAAGGCCATTCTATCCTGATTCATGGAGGGGTTGGTGGCTCTTGCAGCAACAAAACGAAACCCCAAAATCCATTTCTCCAAGAACGCAGGGCGAAGTAGTTAGAGTATAACTAGCATGGGGCAGCACTATGTAGTATCCAGCATGGATGGTTTCAAGTATGCATGATGCATCATTTGTATGAAGCGATTGGATGCCAATCCTTTCAGAGTCAGGCAATCTCCAAAATTACAACCTGATTTTCATGAATCATTGAAGATGGATATGTTTCTCCTATTTCCTGTCTAATTTTATGGGAGGCAGAAAGCCAAACAACAAGAGCATTCATTGTTTATATAATATTGGCTACTATATCTACCATCGTTACGGGCGGCTAGGAGCTATCATCACTGTGCCAGTTGCTGCAATTTCTAAAAGCCAATGCCTTTCTAAAGCGAACCAGATCACTGACAACGTTACTGTGGGATTATTCAAGGATGCCCTCTACCCAGGTATATGGCTCAAATTCTCTACCCTTTGAGCCTGACCATCTTCCACGCTCAGTTGTGGTTATGCCGAAGATGAATTTGTTTTTCGGGATTGGCGGCAGGAACTACAATCTTGTCCAACTTTCTCTAGTTTGACACAGTAATATTGGCATTCCGGGATTATTACAGTGTTGAAAAGATCACGCAGATTGGACGCGTACTATGACTGACTGTTCCAATCCGCGTCGATATGATTCCCGTAGAGTTTGGCTGAATTTCTTCAACATATATAAGTTTCTAGCTGCTCCCAACCGCCCGACTTCGAAATCTATTCATCCTAGTGGAATTCAAAGTGATCGATGCTGCCCCTTTTGTAACCCAATACATCGAATCTAGGACTTCACTGGCAGGTAAATATATTGAGCATTGAAAGACGATATTTCAAATCCCCCAACAGAGAAGATTGTTGACCTCACATCAGGATAATTTCTCCAATGGTTTGAAAAGCGTGTTCGTGCTTCAGATTATATCTCACCAATTGGGGGTTTCTGGGTTTCTTGTTTCGCCCCCGTTTCTTTGATTTTTTGAATGCGTGGGATATAAAACATTTTGAGGCTACTAGTAGAATGTTTGATAATACAGTGTCGGGCTACTCTAAATTAAAGAAACTCTCTATACCCAAAGGACGTGCAATTCGTGATCGCATGATTAAATCCGAGGTCGAAGGTTCCATTCCATATGCAAAAAAAAAAACAAGAAAAAGAAGAAGAGCAATTGTAGAGAAAAGGGGTGGTGAGATACTACACGAATCTCAAAACTTGTGTTTATCGGGGGTCTTCTATCGGGCTATCGGCTTCCTGGGTCTTGTCCTGGACACTGATCAAGCCTTCGAGTTCGAATTCCTCTGCGTCACGGATATGTCGATTCTCCGAATTCGAGCGAGCATGTCCATTCGCAACAACAGGCAAAGAGGGCGGACCATCAGTGAAAGAAGTAGAAGCCCGGTGGTGAGGTCGTTGGGGCCTGCTCCTATCGTGTTCGGCACTTTCAGGCCAAGCATGCACAGCGTAAATATGTAGGAGAACATTGACAACTGCATGAAAGGGGGATTAGCGATGTGGTAGATAATGGGCTCTTGTTTGAAGCTGGCAAACTTACGTAGGAATAAAATGCAAGCCAAGCTATAAAGGATCAAGAGATAAGAAACGTGAGAAACCCCGGCATCCGAGAGAAGCTGCATTTGCTCCTCTGTAGCCCCCATGAAAATGAAACCTGAGGCGAAGAGAAGCTAAATTTCCGTTAGTTCAGATCAGAGAAAAACAATAGTAGCGACGACAGAATGTATTGCACGTACATAGGGTGTGAGATACTGAAAACTGTGGGGATCTGAACCATCAGGGCTCTGTGTGCTGTGATCTTTAAGCACAAATGAGATCTCCACGATTCTTGCAGCCCCTGCAGCCATCAAGGTGTAGCCAAAAGCGGTATGGACCATGGTGCTAAGAGGAAGATGCTGCGCATGTGAAGACATAGCATATCCGGTGAGTATAATCACTATTCCGGGGAAGATATTCCTCTTCGGTCGGCCATTCCTCTTCCTACTCAACCACAGACCTAATAGACCTGCACACCACCAAACTATACCCATAGTGGTGTGCTGGAGATCATTGTGGCCCCATGGCTGGCCCCAGCGGTGTTCAGTGAATGTATTGATACATCCCCATACCGTAATTACGAGAGAGTCAAAGAATTCTTGACTCCGGCCTGTGCGCCGGAGCCAATACTGTCCAACCAGGAGGAGGATAGTGAGGAGGATCCCATAGGCTATGAACGCACTTCCCATGATGAAGTGAGCAAGACATTGACCTAAATGATCCGCCCGACAAAATCCTAGTGCTGTAATCCCACCAAATAACATCTGAATCCAACTCACTAGCGGCATGGTTTTTCCGAGAACTCCGTGAATGCGAACGGTATATTTGCGAATTCGACCGTGGAATCCCTTTTCTAGATGAAGCTTCAAATATACACCCAGGACGAGTTGGATAATCATCATTAACACCAGGGAGTTCGCAAAGGTAGCATGTATATTCTTCGTGAATTTGCGGCCTTTGTGCAAATGGCCCATGAAATACGCGACTGTAGCGATTGCGGCGCCAACGATTTGAACAGGAACGTGAAATCTGGATCGTGTGATCTAATAGAGGGAAAACCAAGGAAAATCAAAGAGCTGGTCATTACAAAAATCTCCGCAAAGGGGGCAGGATATAAGGAAGAGCTTACACCAAGAACCATCCCAGTTGGGAATATCACCCCGAATGCAAATGACATCAGGATCATATGTATCCATAATACCGTATCCTATAGCCATGAAATTAGAAATCCGAAGTTGTAGATACGTGATCTCTCTTATCCAACAGCCAACAAGCTTACAATTGGATCGCTGGAGATAACCATCCCTTCCGGGATTCCTTCATGGTCTCCATGCGCAACCACCAATCCAGCAAAAGCTAGAACCGGCAACACTTTTCTGCTCATACCAGCCATATTAAAAAAAAAATATAACTGCTCTCCGAACCTATAATAGAGGCCGCAAACCAGGCGAATTGGAGGTTTTAATGTATAACTAGTTCGGAGCTGTGAGTAGATCGCTCCCTGGCGCGTGAGATATATATAGAGCGAGAATTATGACTGGTTCCATAAAAGAGACGGGGTTTGATCCACCGAGATCTCTGCTATATCCATAATCAGGAATGACAGGATATATACAACGTCGCAAAGTGTAGGTCACTCCCTGTTTTCCGGAGGGAGGTTTTGACCAAAATCCAGATCTGTCCCAAAAATCACCTCGAGATGCTTATGTCAGACGCAGATCCAACCACTCATTGTCAATCAATTACAAGCTTCATTTTATCCCACTTGGTTCTGGGTTTTAATAGTTCGAATAGCTGTGACCTAGATAGTTTGATACTTGGACAGAAATATATCTTCCCAGAGCTGCAATTATGGAATCAAAGCCAAACCTACAGCTTTCAACTGAAACACCAAATGAACCAGACTCTCAGAATGCACCAACAGAGCAAAACAACAACCATGAGCAGCCTAAGAAAATTGTTGGTAGCAAACTAGCTCTTCTGATTGTTCAAAATATAGAATGTGCTAGGTATTTGAGAACTAACTACTCATAACTTTCTCCTTTCTCCCCTAAATCCCTAAAGACATCCCTTGAATTGTCCATCGCCAAATTAGAGGCACAAATATCTGAAACAGAATCCCAGATACTTGAGTCCCAGGCCAAGTTAAAGTATTGACCACTCCCCATTATATCTGTTGAAACTGTGACTGTTTAGTTTGCAATTCATACTGATTTCAGATGGCACTAATTGGTTTGCAGAGAAGTGTGCGATGAATCAAATCAGACTCTAGATGCAGCTGCAATTGTCAAGCGGCATATCCGTCTTCTGCACGATTATAATGAAATAAAGGATATTGGGCAGGGGCTGATGGGGTTGATTGCGGATGGCCGAGGGCTAAGATATGTCGATGTGCAGACCGAGTTCGGTATCGAGGCTGGTGATTGATTGGAAATGATGAGGTTTATGATGTGATGATATTGTATCTTTATTTCTATCTGTCCAATAGATACCCAAGAGTTTAAGACTCCAACATTGCGCCAGCCCAACAACTAAATAAAAAAAATATTTGAAAAAAAAGTGCAGCTATATACTTCGGAATATATCAGCAGTTTCGGTAATCAGCCACCAGCTAGGAGAATGCAATCGTCGATAGCAGCTTCAAGCTCCAAGATGCGTCTCTTTAGCAGCCGATTTTCCTCCCTGAGGTTGCTAGTGACAGTGGATGCATCCGTGGACCCATTTGCTCGGCAGTTTGGACACCTGGATATCGATGACGTGAGAGCATTGATAGAAGAACCAATTCCGGATGAAGAGATCCCTTTCAGAACCCTGCCGTATGCGGTTTCCCGAGATGGTGATATTTGAGGTTTCGGGGAGGCTGCTTTCGTTGGGGGCAGTACGAGAGGAGGGGGACGCATTGAGGTGGGTATGTTTGATAGTGATACCGTGGACAATCGGGTAGTGACTGACGCGGCGTCATCGTTTTCTCTTGAAAATACACTTTCTGCTACACTTTCATCGCCCGATTCAAACCCAGAGTCGCTAACGATGGTAGCAGCACTGAAGTTTTTCGTGTGGCGGCTTTGAGGATGAGCAAGTTGGTGTCCATACACCTCGAATTGTTCTGAGGGGATATACTGGTCATGGTGTTGCTGAGTTTGTTGCTGAAGCCTGAGTTCCTCGGTAAGCGTCCCTATGGCTTTATCTTGCTCCAAAACTCTTGCTGCCATCCCGTCCAGTTGATGTTTTATATTCTCGACCCGCGATTGGGCCTCCCCTAATTCTTCTTCCTGTGCCTGTTTCTCTGCCAGCGCTTCATGCAGAGCAAATGTTCGTAACTTATACGCCGTCTGAAGCTCACGAACAAGGTTTTCGGCGTGGATTTGAAACTTAGAAGCTGCTTCTTCGGGAGGCAAATCGGCAAGGTACGCAGGAAACAAAGTCGAGTCGATATCCAGGTTAAGAAACTCATCTTCCGCCGGCTCGGGAAGAGCAGCCTTTTGGTGCGGTTGGGCTTTCGACGTGAAGAAAGAGAACGGATTGGAGGACTTCACCTGCTTCAGAGAAGCACCGACGTTCATATTCATGGAGAACTTGGTAGGTGTCGATGAAGAGCTGTCTGCGCCCGACGGATCATTCAACTCGCTATTGGGGCCTTTTTCCGGTGTCGTAGCCCAGAACGCTCGCTTTATAGGGGTCGAGTCGCCTTGGAAGAGCCCAGACAACAATCGATTTGTGCGGTTCGATCTGGGTTCATTTATCTTACCCCTCTTTGGCAGGCCGAGATCAACGTCGTCAAGGTTCGATTGAGCTATCGAGAGCGGTGAAGGCTGGCTACCACGGCTAGGGAGGGAGGCGGTGGTTGAAAAGCCAGAGAGATCGGTACGTGCTCTGCGGTGTTTGTTATATGACAAGGTAGAATATTGACCGCGACATGGTGATGGTTCCTGCTCTTCTGCTGTTCTCGATTGTGAGATTGCGGATCGGTGTCGGACCTCCCTAGCACGTTGCGGTGGCGTGGAAGGGCCATAACGGCTTGAACCAGTGAACTTCGCGTCTCCATTCAATAGTCGTTCGTTGTTCACCCCCAATTCGTCGAACAATTGATCTAGTTGTCTTTGCGATGGGTCTTGGTCGTCTTCGGAGCTGGCTCGCCAACCTGGTTGTACCACGTCGCCATCCATCAACCTTGTTCCAAACAAAAACCACAAGTAAAATTTTAGCTACACATATCAATAAATATGGAGAGATTGGGTAACAGTGTATATTTACCGTTCTGGTGGCTTTCCTGCCATGATTCGGGCATTAAATTCGATATGCAACGTTGTACAGCGGTTTGGTGTGCGTTTGGCCTAGGATAGATAACCTGGAGAGCAGAGCAAGCGTCAGTTAACTATTTAGTTAGTTCAGTAATTAGAGAGAATTAATTCTCCACCCACAATTGACTATTATATACCCTGTCCAAACACTTCCATGACGTGGGCTTCAGCTGAAGAACGAAAAAGAGGATGCCGTTGCCACGGCGACAGGCATCTCCTCCACAGATTCCACGAATTCCACGTTTCACACAAATCCTATTAAGCCAAACCTGGAGTATGGGCATGGGCTATTAACATTTACGGAGTAGTTAATTTGTTAATAACCCTGCAATCAGACACGATGGAGTAGAACGCATCTTCATGGGTTCGATTTAACTTAGTACATGGCTATTTCTGCTTGTTCAAATAGGTTTACGCGTATACCAGGCGGGATACCAGTGTGCAAAAGGCTATGTAGATCATTGACTAGTTGGCTAGAGCTAAGGAGACCACGTTGAGTTCTGTTCATCCGGATATTGAATTAGTCGATCGATTGACTCTGGTGATATCAACAATGAACTGAGTGAGAACATGGATCAGGGGGGAGGGAGAGAACGAACCATGGCAAGATAATTGAATAGTTTGAACCTTACCTAGATCCCAGCGTCATGCCGGCGCTTAACTAGCCACTAAGCCCCCCCGCTAGCTCTTACTTTGGGGGGGTATCCAGCCTGGTGCAGCTTACAGCTTCTCCCTCCCACCGAAAAGGACACTCTGGCAGCCAGAACCATCATCATCACCATCACCATTCACCAGGTGGATTTCGGTTGCCATTGACACAAGGAACGCTCTCGATGGTTACTCAACACTAGCTTTTCTGGTTTTTCTTGTTCCTGTCGGCCAGGTCAAGCTTCCCTGCCAAGTACCTAAACAATGGCTTCTCCGTTTGATTTAGGCTTCCTGTGTCAGGAATGTGTTAATCTCGTTAAAGGAGTTCCTCTCGCGCTGTTAGCCGGGGCTCTTCTTTCCTCTGTGCTAGGTATACTCGTCTTGGTAGGGCCTTGAATTATCCCCAACAGCAAGAAAGTGATAGACCGACTTTCCGTGCTAACTTTTTGCTACATTGGCTGCTGTAGGGATACTTGTTTCTTTTACTCGCTGCACCCGTCCCACGCCCACCACTGCCCGAAGAAAAGCTGTACCAGGCAATCTCAGAAGATGGGTCCATCACAAAACCTCAACAGCTGCCATGCTGGCGGGACCAGCTGAAACCAGATCAATCGAATCGCTCCGAACTCGAGAAACCATCGCTCTTCATGTCGGTTGTCATACCGGCCTACAATGAACAAGACCGTCTTTCTGGCATGTTAGAAGAAGCTGTGCACTACCTAGAGCACTCATACGGGGCGCTGGCGTCTCTAGAAGGAGAAAGAGGAACCAATTCGGGGAAGATAAATCCTACCAACGTCGAAGCGGATGGTGTATACCGACGCACTAGAAGCTCACGGCAGAAAGAAAACGGGAGTGTAGTTCCTCAAACGACGCAGTCTTCCCCATCACATCAAGCGGGCTGGGAGATTCTGATCGTGTCCGACGGGTCGACGGATAAGACTGTAGAAACGGCATTATCATTTGCTAGAGATCACCAGCTTTCGATGCATCCGGAAAGCCATGCAGGGCCGTGGACCCCGAAATCTAGTGAAGGAGTACATATCCAACCGGGCACCATCAGGGTAGTGCAATTGAAACACAATAGGGGCAAAGGAGGAGCTGTTACCCACGGCATGCGACATGTACGAGGGCAATATGTTGTTTTCGCTGATGCTGATGGCGCCAGCAAGTTCAATGATCTCGGTAAACTTGTGGCCGCGTGTCAGGAGGTAGAGGATGCTGAATCTCGGGCCATTGCCGTAGGGTCAAGGGCACATCTAGTTGGGAGTGATGCTGTAGTCAAGGTATGTTGACTTCCCCTACATCGCTCATCCAATACACTAATCACAATATATACTAACTTACCCTTACCTCACAGCGTTCTAAACTTCGAAATTTCTTAATGCACTCGTTCCATATTGCGCTACGCCTTCTCACCCCTCCTGCTACAGCTAGAATTCGGGATACTCAGTGTGGATTTAAACTGTTTTCTCGTGCAACTCTGCCCTATATTATTCCCTATATGCATTCAGAAGGCTGGATCTTCGACGTGGAAATGCTCATGCTAGCTGAATTTGCTGGAATTCCGGTCACCGAGGTACCCGTTGGGTGGAAGGAAGTGTCGGGAAGCAAGTTAAGCGTCGTCTGGGATAGCCTAGGCATGGCTTGGGGTCTGGCTATGCTTAGAGCCGCTTGGGGGGTTGGGGTTTATAGTCGAGCCGGAGCTTGAAATGTAAATTAACTATTATGTATTTTTTTTTGTCTTGGTACGTATGGTACTAGCTGATAGAATATCAATAGAACCGTATGGTTCTTTATCGTACTATCTTTCTCCATATCAGGGAGTGTGAAATAGATGGTACTAGATGGGTATTATTATCCTGGGTATTCTGTAGCTATCTAGCCACAAAAGTAAACCGTACATTGGGGCTTGGGTGCTACTCTAGAGAGTACAAAGTCATTTCAACTCAAAATAAAGTATATATGTACAGAAAATTTCATTGCTGCCATGCCATGGAATTCTTTACTTCAACGCTAAAATACAGCATGAAAATACTTAACGAGGCATATACTTTCGCAAATTCTGCGTGGCAGTTTCATGAAGCCAACGAAATGGTAGGGTAATATTGCGCCATGAGAAATGTAGCTTGATAAACCGGACGAGATTGGAGGGACGAGGGGGGTTCTCTCGAATTGATCTTGCCATCGACGTGACCGCTGCTGTCGACGTTGCAATATAGATGAAAGAATTCCAAAACCCTTGCAATGTAATGACCAGAGCAGCAGTAACGGACAGTGCCAGGGGTGGATCGTCGTCATGCGATAACATCCACACACGAAATGCACTAGATGGAGTCTTTCACCAAATGTTAGCTAAATGCCATACACTTTAGAGGGTGAAAAATAGTGCTAGGAATATGAGGTTAAGTTAAGTCTCACCCAGGTGACAATGAGCGAAACAAAAAAAAGCATTGCATATTTCGTATAAGCCCATGCTGCGTTTTGTCGTTCAATGGATGCTCTGCGGGGCATGGAATGGTGCGCCGGGCGCTCCCGACTGTGACTGGGGGACTCGGATTCTGATCGAAAACTAACGGAACGTTCGAGATCATTTACACCGTTGATACTTCCCAAACTCGATCGGCGCATCCTAGCTCGGGTCTCACGCTCCTCATCTTGTTCTGGGTCGTTACTCCCGCATGGTTGGGTAATTGAGGGAACGTGACTTCGGGTATTGGCAACAGGTGATTGAGCCCGTCCAAAAGGATTCGAGAGCCCTATATTGTTATCCTGGTTCGATGCATTCGGGAAACTCCGGGTTTTAAGTTGGTGAAGTCTTCGCCTGCTGGTGTATATTTTATGGGCGGCGCATACATAAATCGTAAACGTGAGGAGAATGCTCAACCAAACGGGGCCGTAGAGGCATGCGAGACGGATCCAGCGATATCTTCCGGAAACCCAGCACCAAAGCTTCGATTATTTCGACAGGAGTAAGCAGGAGATTCTACATTGGATCAAGGCCTTGCGACAGTATTGAGGGGTGGGATGCTCACTCGCGCATGACCGTAGATCTTCCCTTTAGATTTGGTGCTAACACAAAGAAACACTAATGCCGGGACAAACGGTATGCCGTAGCAGAAAATCCAATACTTCCATTCAAGCTTCTTTAGATCAGCAGCATCATAGTGTTGAAAAAGAGTCAGGTAGACGTTGAATGCCATACACAATGTCCAGAGAGCATCCGCTGGGACGAACCTAAACAACGATTAAAAAATACATGAGCAAGCCATTTTCAATACGGGAGAAAAAGAATCAACAAACCATTGAATAAACATGGCCTGCCATTGGCAAAGGGAACCATTTTCATCAGATGTGAAAGTTGTGCTTGAAACCAGAGCGGCAATATTAGCCATGATATTGCCCCAGGCGGCATAGAATATCAGCCGATTGATGGGCGTTTTGAATTTGTTGCTGCCTACGAAAGTAGTGATAACGAAAAGGGAGGCCAATAACGACAGACATGAACCCGACAGTTCAGCAGTGGAAACCGGCTTAAAGTGCGCCTCTGGAAGTGACATCGCGTCCCTCGCATCATGATCGACGTCCGGCCATCACCAAGGCATGCCTAATCTCGATTATATTGAAGATGCAGCAAGAGAAGAAACAGAAAACTCTCCTTAGCCTTAAGCAGAAAGAAGATTAGCTATGATGGTGTATCCCGATTCTATGCCCGTGACCGGAATCTGGCGGCCATTGAACCTTGAACCGTGGTTCGCAATGCTGAAACCTTCAAAAGCAAGAAACATGGTAAATCCCAAAATATGTGCATAACTAGAACTCATGTTCCGTCAAATATATTTTCTATTTCATTCAATCACTTTTGTATGATGAAGAGTTTCTAGAGAGTTTTGAGATCTCAGGTCGTACTCTTACCCCATTTCAGATGAGGTCTACCAGAACGACTGGAACATCATTTCAAAAGCTGTATTAACTAATTTGCATAAAACAATAAACATAAAAAAATAAGCGTTCAGAAATAAACCTAAATACCAACATTATTAAACAAAATCTTTTTAAACATTAAATAGAAGACTGAGATTGGTGGAAATATCACCAGCAAAACCCTTGGAAATGCAGCCACGTGATTGGTTCTTAACGGCTGTCGGAGTTACAAAAGTCCGGGATATTTTTATTTTTTGATGTGCATCATCGGGGCAAGTTCAAATTAAATTGAGACGAGTTGAAATGGGAGAAAGAAATCGTTTCGGACTTCGCGAACTTGGAAGAGTTTCCCAGGACGAGCTAGCTGTCGAATTATCGGCTTTCCGAGTGTTGTTATTCTAACGATTCCCCAGTGTCTCAGCGGTTGTACTGGAGCCTGGCCTAGTGGTGGTGGTAGTGGCGCTACTCAAACTGTTTCCCCACCAAATGCCTTAAAATCGGTCTACCTGATCCGTGTCCTCCTGTATATCCCAAGATTCAACGTCTCTCCGTCTCTTGAGAGAAGATCCCTCTTAAAAGCATTCGCAGTCCCGACTGATTCCGTCACAGACACCGCAACCACTTATTAAACTGACAGGTCTCCTCCCTTTTACTCCCAGCCATTTTTTTCGGCCATCATCCACCTTCTCACCCCAGAAACGTGTACACCCTAGTCTAGGCTGCTCGGCGTAGCATTGCAATTGGCCTTGCATGTCCCATCAGGTATAGGTTACTCTTTTCCGGCCTTATTTTCGAGACAAGAAAGTACGCATGGTCCATTCTGGGCCGAACCAGGTTCCCAACAACGGCTCTTCGGGGTATGGGAACGGCTATCGTCTGCATCTGGTCGACTACATTCAACAGTCGCGAGAAGCGTTAGAGTCGCAGCGCATTGGGTTTGAGCGTGAACGAGTGGCATTCAGTGAAGAACGGAAGCTGTGGGGCAAGGAAAGGAATTTTTTAAGGTGGAAGATTATTTGTCTTGAACAGCAGCTTTGTGATACCATGGCAGCCGCACAACCGATACCAAACACAACAGATCGGATTCAGGGTAGTTTCCGCGTATGGGAGGGCTCGAATCCTGTCTCAAATCCCACACGAACATTTTTAGACGGAGCTGGTGATGTACCGAGATCTTTGAATAATGACCTGCTAGACCTCGGCCATTCGCCATCCCTTGATGAAGCACTTTCACCTAAATCACGGCCAACCGATCGGGTCTGTTCTATTGGTATTCCCGTTGAAATGCTTGATAGCAGCTTAGATGGCATTACATTGAAATCCACAGGCCTGCCGTTAGATATAGCTGCCAAATTAACATCGCCTTTACAATCTAATCTCTCTTCACCCCCACCTGTCCTTTCTCCAAACCCAACAAGAACTGATTTTTCGCGCCCCCGAGTTCGATTCCATGATGGCTGTGGAGATATCGAACCCACCCACCCAGAAGCACAACCTACCCAGAACGACGAATCATATTCCATTCAGAATGCCGATTATCTAGCCCGGGATTCAGAAAACCGCCGAACGAGCATTCAACTGAATGAGGGATCGTTTGATGCTACCAACTTAGATTTAGACGAAGATCCAGAACTGACTGGTGCTCTCATGCTACAAAATGACGAGGAGCACGATATGGGATTTCTCGAAGAACTTGATCAGAAACTTCTTAGAGAGGCACGAAAGGCTTTAATACGTCCTATGCTGTCAGATGCGGATTCCATATCTGATGCTGGGGTGAACGATACCGAACCAGAGCCTGGAATACGGTTCAAGAATTCCACTAATTTTGGTTCTGCATTTGGATCAACCCAGCCTGGAGGTCTACTGGAATAATAACCTTTGTATGAGTTGTGTTAACATGCTTTTCTGTCTTTCCTCCCTACCCCTCT
This sequence comes from Myotisia sp. PD_48, assembly GCA_032988175.1. Classification (NCBI taxonomy): domain Eukaryota; kingdom Fungi; phylum Ascomycota; class Eurotiomycetes; order Onygenales; genus Myotisia; species Myotisia sp. PD_48. Next base: position 65,395 of record JANTQB010000032.1, on the reverse strand, counting down.
TTCGTTGGACATACTTCTCTCTCTCCTCACAGCGTCAACATACGCTCTTTTCGGAATAAAACCTTCCTCCTCCCCGCCGTTTTTTTTTTTTGTGTATTCTCAATAACATCTTTCTGTCTTGTCCTCCCCTCATTTCATTTGTTATTGTTTTGCATTGGACACATCAATCATTTCCCTCAATCTGAGAGCGTTCATATTTATACCACTTGGGATTGGGCATTGGAGTTAATCTTGGGACGGAGTATTCTGAGGGCACATAATCGGTATGGACAGGGAATTCGGAAGCAAGAGACTGGGCTGGAAAGTGTATTTTCTCTAAGTGTTCTTTTTAGTTCTTTTTATATTTTACCTTTATCCTACTTCATAACCTGCTGTTTTGATGTTCGAAGTCAAATAGAAACATTTCACCATGTCGGTTGAGCACTCTTGAATACTCGAGTTGCAGGAAGGCATGATGAAACGAATAGATCATTGAATAATAATAATGAAAAAACCCCGAAATATTGACATTAACCCCGACGAACGCGCCATCTAGTACTATAAGACAGGCAAGAAAAGAGAATGTGCTCAAACTACAATCGGCGAAATTTTGGTCAACATTGTGCATACAAGAAAGAAAACTCCCACTTCGCAAAATCAGATCCATGCTAGTAAACATAGCCTTATCGAAATGCCATACTAACCAGAATGGTTCAAATAAACCCGAATGTCCAAAAAAAACCCCCCAGAAAACACATATTAGCTTTCAGTAAAGGATAACGAGAAGAATTAAATAGGGGAAGAAACCCCCCAAGGGGAGGATGCATCCAAAGTTACACCCCCATAGTATAGTCATGCTCGATACCAGGAGTAACACTTGAGATGAATTTCAAGAAGACAACGAGATATTGATCGACTCGTATCGCGACTTGCTGACTCTCATCGTCATCATCTTCATGCTGGAGCATCTCCCACTCATCGCCGGCGCTAGCACCGGCAGATGCCTTATTCGGATCATCGGATATTTTAAGCCTGGTTTCCGTTTCATCCACTAAGCCCTCAAGTCCGCTATCGGGTTTGGTATTTTTGCCAGAGCGTTTGGATTGCTTCTCACGCTGAATCTTGAGGCCTGCATCCGCACGATCGAGGAGGATTTTCATAACGCTAGCATGGTTGCAAGGGTGCACACTGGCCATTTTCACGCCAACTTCGGAATATGGAAAGTCCTCAAGGGTGACGGTTTTGTCCTGGTAATCACCCACAATATCTTCCATCATTAAATGCGGAGGTAAAGGCTCCGAAACGGCCGTGTATCCGGATAGATAAAGTCTAGGAGTGCGATAGTAGGGCGAGTATGTGATATAAAGTGAGTAGGTACGCAAAGACCTAAAGGTCATATTAGCAGGCAATTGGATGATAGTCACAGAGGCGTCTTGTCTATGGAAAGCAAAAAAAGGGGTGGTTGGGGAACTTACGAATTGCCTTCGGATTTCGCTGACGGGTCTCGAATGATAGCTTCCTCATCATCTTCCTCATCCTCCATATCAGGGATCTCCTCCTCTTCATCCCTCTCGCCAACATTTCCAGAGTCATCCACAGTTCTCACATCTTGAATTTTCGCATCTTGATCAGGTTTAGTTACGCCTTCAGGTCCCGGGCCGCCACCACCAGTGTTCAGCCATCCATCATCATCGCCGCCGGCTGGCTCACCAGAAGCACCTAGTCCGTCCTGGACCATCTCACCGATGCCTTTACCCGCATCACCTGCAAAATTCTCATCGAGCCGGCGATGGCAAGGCACTCCTCGAGTGACTAAAAACTGCTTGCCAGGCGGTAAATGTGATACCCGCTTCGATGGAGAGGAGGCGTCCGACCATGACCAGGTGGGAAATTTGTACACCAGATAGTCGCCCGCAAGCACGAACTCCTCCGGAGTAATCTGTCCAGTGGTTCGGAATGTAGAGGTATGCGACAAGGGTGCGAAACGATCCCGCACAGCACTGAACGTTGAACGCAGGGAGTTCATGGAGGGGTACATCGCAAATGATATTGTTCTGTGGTACGATGGGTTTGGTTCCGTAGACTGTGTGGTATTTTGTCAAGTTTCATAATCCAAAAACTAGACACGTTGCACAGTTTTATCCTCACCAGAAGAATATATGAGTGCTGCAGCTTATAAAAACGGTGAGAAGGTGGGAAAGTGAGGGCGGAGGTTGGAGTAGGAAGAGAGAGTGTGCCTGGATGACGTTATCACGTGCCGTGGGGTCAGAATGACTTCAACCAGGCAACCTTAGAGAACTAGTAGGACAAGCAAGCAGAGATAAATAGCTAGAGAGAGTGTGTGAGTGAGAGTGAGATACAAAAAGAAGGGAGCAATACTTTGATATTTAATACTGCATATCTACCCTATTTCTAACCAGACCAACGTAGGGACACAGCATTAGCTCATTTGTATGCTTCTGTGATAGCAGATACTGAACTGGAACAACGTCTCCACGTTCTGTGATCCCAAGATATGATGAAAAACATATCATCTGATTTCAACTGTGATTTCGGATTAGAAATTCACTCCGCCGTTCTTAACGACACGAGACTCGTTGGCTCGTCGTCCCACGAGTCTCAGATAATACCAACCCGATCAGTATTTCGAGTCTTTATCCGAGTGAAGTAGCCACGGGCCACCAACCAAAATATTCCCACCATAAGTAATTTGTAGAATCCAATCAACCACACTCTTCCGTGTCCTATTTGGTGCCTTCTGCCCTCCTAGATAGCTCGCTTTCAACTGCAGAAACGGTCATTGGAACCACCTTTCCTTTCCAATTCTCCTCCTCTGCGCTCGCAAACCCTGCCATGCTCCTCATAGCAACGACGAGAAACCCTAATTCTTCTCGATCAACATCGAAGACTTCCCACCACTCATTATCGACCAATTTCACTTCTACCTCCCTTGCCGCGAGATAAATAGCCGAGACTGAAAGAGCATTCGGTTGGTGTGTCAGGTATAGTAACTGGGGAGAAAACAACGCCGCATTAAGATGGGCGAATACCCGCTTGGCTACAGCTGGCGACGATATTTTGAGTGTCTGAAGATAGGTAAGAGCAATTGTGTGCGGGAGAAGAACTCGGGTTTGAAACGATATCGTGCGAAGGAGAGCCGACTCGACTGTCATAAGAGTTTGGCGCGCGATTTGATATGTACCTTCGGAGATGTAGTAGGTCTCTGGATCGGGATGACCAGGGGTTCCAGACGGATTGACGAAGGTCAGAGGCGACGCGGTTGGGGAAAGTAGGAAGTTGAACACGGTCAACACAGATCGGGGAGACACCGGCACGAAGGAGATTTTTGCGGCTGTATACAGAGCGGCGGCAGAAACATCCTATCAATAAACAAGATTTAGTACTCCGATAACGAGGTTCTAAATCAAGTTAGCTGGTATATTTTCTCACTTTTGCAGAATAGACCACCAAGCTCCCACCCTCGGGCCCAATCCAGAACCTTGTAAATACCACTATCGCGGTAGCGATTATATCTTGCGGGAGCTTGAGTAAGACTCCCGCGGCTTGGATTAATCTCGCGCCTGCATATTGGATCGAAGCTTCAAGATCGCGTGGAACGTCATCCACTGAAGAGGAGGATTGCTCTAGCTGAGCCGGTGTCGCAAGACAATTGGAGAGGTACTCCAAGTCTCCCAGCACCTCAAGCATATCCTCGAGTTAACGCGATGACGAAATCGAGCTGTAGCTATTATTCCCTGCGACTATTGACGCCTGTAACCAATTTTTTTTTAGTCAGGTTCCAGATGGGGCTAACTAGTTGAGGTAGTGTTGAAACCACGAAACCAGAACATACCACGATGACTCCTCCATCTAGTTATCTCTATCTATTTCAGTTCAGAAAGATCAACTCAAACTGCTAATTAGCTTAACACGTAAACTTCTCTACTCCTTGCTGCCAAAATTCCTATTCTGGAATCATCGGTTGGCTTTGTTGTTTGGCAATGCTGTAGCTGCTTTGAGATTATTGTACTCTGTACGCAGTCTGGCCTCTACAATCAAATACGCTCATTAGTTACATTTTCGTTCAGCTTCTCCTCATCAATAAACATCCAATACAACTAAAAAAATAACCTCATGAAGCCCTTTTTACTAGAGCCCGAGATTGTGAGCATGGTCAGGTGACTTTATTTTCAGGCAGAAGTCCTTCATGTCAGTTTTTCAGCCCTGAAATTCAACTCAACTCAAGCGAGTCTCAGGCAGGCAACTCCCTACTCAGTTCACTACCTAGGTACCTAGGTACCTACCTATAGGTATTGCTGTCCCCCCTGTGTAACATTTCGAGTTAGTCCGAATAAAAGCCACGCTTCCGTCCCTTCCACACTAGTCGCTTGTATTTTCTCGCTGCCCTCTCATGAATGAAGGTTGGAACCGGAATGTTTGTCAAACGTACCAATAATAGTTACCTTGTACCATCCTGTGGTAGTATTTTTCGTGCCGCAAACGGAATCGTTTGGGCTCAAACGGACTACTCATCCGGCCTTGAGCCTTAGTTAGTTATCACGCTGCACAAATGCGCCATGTCAGACAAAGGATGGAATAAAAGCGTTTCTTGTGGAAGGATGCCCTCCCATCCATGCGAAAATAATATGATTTTCCGGCCCGTAGCACGAGAGCATGATGTGTATCCTTGAGCAAAGCTCGTACAGAGCTCTAGTTATGTTTGCAGCCGGACTGTCAGCTGTGCATACGGACAGAGTAATAGAGTACTCTAGACTTCGTACTTGGGCGGTGATAATATCTCAAGGCTGTGTGAATTAATAGCTAGCTTCCCGAGACCACAAGCAAACTGTTCAGGGGCCCTTTTGTGATTGATAATAAAAATAAAAATAAAATATAAATAAATAAATAGAAAAATAGAATCGACAGGGCGTTCGTTCAGCTGTCTATTCCGTAATTAGTTATAGAAGTTTGGCTTGTAATTCGTTAGTTATCTGGCCACTTTCTCGCTTGGCCAGTTCCTTCCCGAGGAATATTCCCGAAAAAAAAGGGTAACTATTACCATATGTATCAACAGTCCAATGGAAATAATAACTAGGGGATTAGCAAAAAAAGAGAGATACGAGGAAGGCTTTCGGCATCTAACAGAGGGAGAGATGCTAATCAGTCTAGACTTGCTTGCTCCAGCCCAATCGCCGAGGATCACGGCGACTATTTGTGATTGCACACCGCAAGAATGAGGTGGTCCCATTTGGCGCCCTGTTGTGCTCTCAGCGTTCAGGGCTATCTATTCTTTTTGCAAGACCAATCGTTCACTTTCCCAACATTATTGTGAGACTGGCCCATGGCCCATCCATGCCTGCGAGAAGGCAGCCACTTACACATGAATCGTAACCGAAACAACTGCGCCCTTTGTCGTAGAATCCATGTAGGGCACAAAGAATGAGAGGGATATATGCATTGGGCAGAAATTTGCAAAACTTCTGGACGGGGTTATAAAGTAATAGGACCACTTTTCAGACCCCGTTGCCACTGGCTGGAGAAAACAGATCATGCGGAAAGGAAAATGAGAAGGCAGACAGATAATTCATCAAGTTGGAGCCTCTTTTAACGAAAGATCGAGGGCTAGCTGCCTATTTAGGTTGCACAAAGTTCCAAAAAGATAATTCTGAGTTTGCTTGATGTCCAGACCAAGCTTTGTGATTTGGATGCCCTCTCGTTCTACCCCTATGGTAGGATCAGCGGACAAGAATTGGACGCGTCAGGGGCGGAATTGGGTTCTCCGTAAAGGCGACCAACTTCAAGGCCATCGGGGGTAGGGAGGCTCCATTCCGAGACCCAGTCATTAACCTCAACTAGTGGGTGAAAAGGGTAGGGGCCCACAAGCCCAAGGCGTGCCATCAACCTTTTACGGGATAGTATTATCCGTGCTCCGTAGGTCTCCTCTATCGATAGCATGAACTGATAGGCCACACGGAGTATGGAGTACTAAACTAAAATGTGGCTGATAAATTCAAGGACCTTCGCGCTGAACCACTTGGAGGCGTAAGTAATGTCACCTCAGCCTTTATTTTTTCTTCCAAGGATATTCCAGGATATGAGTTATTTGAAGGGGCGCCTTATAGCCGAGTTATACTCCGTAGTTATATATATCAGGTTTCATCAGGGGCAGCCTGGCTACCTCGGTGCAAGCCATGAGACACTTTCAGACTGAATGGCTTTTGAGGGGAGAATCACGACCAAACGTCACGAAAGATGTAGAAGCAGAAAGAAGTCAAAGAATATAATATGTAATAGAGTGGCCAAATAATCCTGATATGTACCTAGGTACTGAGTGTCGATTTGATTGGTTGGTCTCTAACTTGTTGTTGCAGGGATCCTAGTTCGCCGCTGAGGCAACGCCCCCCGGTACCGCCCGAGGTCCAAGGAATGAGAACGTCGGATAAGTACTCTGTAGGAGCTGAGTGATCCCTAATAATTAATACGCAGACATAGTCTGGTGTAAACTCCTCGAGAGGCAAAAAAAAAATAACGGCCTCCAGCTCCGCCATGAATTTTGTCGCCTGCTTATCAGTTGCCTGGATGGTAATAGGTGGCGGTTTTTTTTTTCCTGAACTTGGTAGAGAAATATCAGCCGACCACTCCATAGGAGGTTATCATGATTGGAATGCACGGAAAAAACCTCCGTTTCGACATACACCTGGACGGAGAGTCCTTTGATTAACTAGTTAGAGAAAACGTAGCCTATGGGCCGTGGAACATACATACATAGCAGAGTATGGCGTAAGGTAACTCAGCTCATCGGCTTTTTTTTTTCAGCCGCTGAGCTTGTTTAACGCTACTGACAGGGAGAAGGATGATCATGAGATCATAAAATCGTAAGACTTGAATGGCTTGTTCCAGCATTAGATAATGCTTATGGAGGATGATAACTTACTAAAATGTAGCCACAGAGACGCACATTATCAGCGTAAGCAAATCATGATAAGAGGGTGCAAAAAAAAGTATAGATACATAGCGGAAGAAATAGTATAGCAACAAAATGACCAAAAAACGAGGAAACGAACAGTTGAACACGAAAAATTACAACGCAAAATAGTGTTGAAAATAACGAAAAATGTTAGTTGACAAGACGAAAACCGACCGAAATAGACAGACTTTTTCTGAGAAGAAAGGAAAGGAGAACACCAGTAACCTTCATGTAATAAATACTCCGAAAGCTAAATCAAAATCTCTAACCCTGGAAGCGCATGTTGAATGACGGAACGGAACCCGAATCGGCTGAAACGTTGAAACTGGTTGCGGAGTTGTTGTTGATGTTGATGTTCAATCTAATAATGTTGGTGCGCGAGGATTCTACTAACCCTGACGGCCTCAGGTTGTCCAAATGGCGGAACGTTGAAGCTAGACATTATTGTTGCAGAACGTTGTTGAGAACTGATGTTAAAAGCCGAATAATTCAGCCAGCAGTTTTTCTCAACATTGTTGTTGAACCTTAGGTTGTAGTTGCGTAAGGATTTATTCGTCTGTCGGCTTTTTTCTCGACACTTATCTTGTTGAGTGAAGATCTTATTTGATCAGTCGTCCTCAATCCCACTTCCCCTACATGTTAGAAAGGCCCATTGTGCTGACCGAGGAGGTCAGCAGCACTCTTAAATACGCCAGCGAATTTAGATATGCCTCCAAGCTGTGTAGCGAAGGGCTTAGTTTCAAATAACTGAGTACACTTGTTGTACGTAAACCATCGATCCATCTAAATAGAAAACACCCCCAAGGAAAAAGAGTTAATCCATTGATCCAACAAAGAAGAGAGGAGGGAGGGAAGAGATTTCCTGGATGGGGTCTTACTGAAGCAAGACGACAAGCAAGCCATAAGCATCTTTCAGCTCTGGGAACAGCTATACTGGGCAACTCAAGTAGCCTTTCTTCATCGTCTAGGATCGAATTTTTCTCAAAAAAGCCTTCAGGATAATACAGTGTGCTCCAAATCTGGCCTCGTAGCATAAAGTCCTCAGGCAAATGGTATCGGGTACCACCCCCTTCTGTCATAGGGAAGTTCTCACTAGTTATCCTAGATTCACTGACTCCCTGGCGGTTAAAGGTATTTAAAAATGCAACTAGGGCCAGCCATGGGATTTCCACTTCAATATAACGCATAGCAGCTGGAACAAGGGCTAGGGACCAAATATGCGCAAGGGAGAAGTGTATACTTGGCAGCATACTTTTGTCTCCAATTTGACCAAAAATGAATGATAAGGTATAAGAGGTCAGGTATAGGGCGTAGTCTGCGATTGGTGGTAAGGGATCCGAAGCATACGAACAAAATGTCACGGAATATGATGTAGGGAGTTTATGATCTGAGGTGCGGATATCTCTAGTATAAGATTCCCGAGCACTGGAAACCCTTAATAAGTCTGGAATCTGAAGCGATTCACTTATTGCCCGGAAGACTGGGCCTGGTTCTCCATAGTTCAAGATTCCACTAAAGTTATTAGATATGATGTATATGCCCTGTTCGCGCCAGTTATCACTTGATCGCCCAATTTGGCTAAGTGAGTTAGTAAACTCAAGGGCATATTGCAGGAATGAGAGGACCGATAATTTTTTAAATAAAATGCCGTGGGCTTTAACAAATGAAGTAACAAATGGATTTTGATGATGGCGGGTCAGACTTGACTCAAGAAGAGGGTTAAGAAATGAAAGAATGCTTTCCTGAGTATTGGGGAACGGTTCCACACAAGTCAGTGATTTAGTATAGAAGAATAGCTGCTGCAAAGGATTCGGTCTCGCAAGGATAGCTAAATGATGGTATAGCCTACCAATGGTAGGGCTAGCATCTACAGCTTTATTATACCAATAAGAGGCTACTCCAGCCCAGATCTCTCTATCTTGATGGTCGACTTCCCCAATTGCCATTCGATACCTGGCAAGGTCACCTAAACACTCAATCCAGGTGTTGGCAAAGGTTGGAACACTTTCAAGGAGCAGGGTCATGATCGAATAGGAGGTATATATGTAGTATAGCATGTGGTCGAGAGACTGCGGCAGACGCTGGCGTAAGAGCTCAAGGAAGGAATATATTCCATGTTTCCACATCCGAGCCGGCATAGCATACTTACTTGCTAATTTCCGAAGCCTATCCGTGGAGGAAGGATGCTGGGAAGCAAGGAAGAAGTCATAGTTCTCGTAGAGGAAGGTCCGATGTAAGTTGATTAGAGCCTCCCATTGCTCATAAGTGAGGATATTGCCAGAGGCCAATTGCTCTCCATCAATCTCTATACATTTCTTCTCAACCATCACTAGGCCAGCGTAGATTGATTGAACCTCAGTAATTAACTGGGCTTCGGTGATGCTTCTTGTTTCGAGCTGGAGGAAAGGAGACGGGGGCCGGGAATCGTCTGGATGTGGGCTGTATTGGGCCAGAGATTCGGCAGGAGCTTCATCGGGTAGAGTTTGGTCTTGAGGTGGTGATCGAGGTTGGGCTTCGGATTGATCAAGAGCCGTTTTGAGAGTGGGGAGAGATTGGAGAGGCGAGAGGAGCTGCGCATTTATACCGGAAGGGCTATGTGTAAATTGGTTGGGAGAGCGCTTGCTGGATGGCTCGTCGGGCAGCAACGATTGGTTGTCCCCATGGTGGCAACAAAACGGAGCGGGTCGTTTACGCGATCGAGGTGACAATTGGTTTAAAGGTAAGATACTATGCGATTTGATGGCCAATGAAGGAGGGGATGCTCCTGGTCGGCGGTGTCGCCCGGTGTTGTGATATATGCTTTGCAACCGGGAAGCTCCCGGAGAGCGGCAGTGGCGATGTTCGCGTAGAAAGCTCGAGCTATTACTACTATAAATATTTACATCGAGAAGGGTTTTAATAGGCTTTAACCGGGGTTATGAGTGGGGTGGAGAATGGGATTTGCATACGTTTTTGGTTGCGAAGGACTAGCCGCGCGTGTGCTGGATGGGTCACTCCATGAGCCGTTTGGGACAGCAGAGTTAAACGATTCTTGAGACGGGGAATGAGAGGGCTGCAATGATTGGATCTCCGGGTTGCTGTGGGGAGGATGGTTGGGCATGTTGTATGTGTCCTCCAGTTTCATAGTTCTCCTCAAACGCAACAAAACAATATAAGTAATGGCGAATACGCAAATGAGCACTTCACAGATGTATGTATGTGCAAGTGTGTGTATGAATGGGCTTGCGATAAGAAATCAATTCTAAGCATACTTAAGGCGTTGAATCAGTTCCAATGCAATAGCGGGAGTAGAAACCATTTGTAGTAGTTTCAGTTGCACTCCATGTTAGTTCTTATTGGATCTAAAAATAGTGTACGTAGCCTTGTTTGGACGGTAATCGGTGGGTGTTTGACTTTGATGCGCCAACAAGGTTCATGAAGTTGGATGCCCTCTCTCATGGTGCGGACCATGTGCGAACTCACCGACTTCTCTCCGCTGCCTGCCCCCTTTCTCCCCGTTCTCTCTCCCCACCCATATCTTCTTTAATGACTCCATAATTATTAGTTATCTCACTTCCATTTTCTCTCTATTACCTCTTTATATTCTCCCTCTTGCTCCATCTCTACTCATCATCTCTTCTCTCTTCCTACCTCTCAGTTCAACTGGTTAACTAACCAGTCAACCAGTCAACAAACCCTTCATTGTAGGGTCAGAACATGGATTGATTGCCCTTCCTGACAGATGCAGGACAGTTGGGTGAAAATAGCCCAACAGTCTTCTGTCTCCTCTTTCACCCGTTTATATATTTTCTTAATACTTCGAATCGGTGATACTCCGTACTTCTCCGATGGATGTCTCGTTTTCATATCTGCCCTTCCAGGAACTCGATCAGCCTCATCGAAAAACTGCCCAAACCAACCCTAGCGAAACAGATGACAGAGATATTGTTAATCATGCGATAGCTAGTTAGTTACTTATCAGCCACATCCGCGTGTAGAAATACTTGCCGGGTTCAAATCAGCAATTTTTATACTTTCCCATTGATGGTCAGCCATCCCGTCTCAGCGGCGGGCTGAGCCTACCCATAGTCGTTGAATATCTAAATAATCAATACTGTCCCCATGACCACTACTTCCCTCTATTATGATTCGTGTTATTGTGATAGTGTCACACCCATCTCTTGCAATTTGATCGAGAGTACTCTAGCCTTTCTGTCGATCTGGTCAAAAAGCGCTAGGGCACCGCTGAGTCGAGTTGATTATAAAACCTGGTCACCAGGTAGAGCTTGAACTACCTAGGCTACATATAAACACGCCGCCTATTAACCAACATAGCCTCAAACCGATACCGATAATCCGCGACTGCATCATATTTTAGTTTGATTACTGATCGAATAGCATAGTTATAATATCAGAGGTATCAGGCGGGATGTGAAGGCGCCATCAACTAGCTTGGCTGCTAGGGCATCGAGTGTTATCTATTGCATGGTAAATTAGTTAATTGGAGGGCCTATCTATCTACTCCGTATTACCCCGGATTCTACACGAAAGACCCACCCTGTCAGGCTGAACTGAACTGAAATGAGAACATCCCACTTATGATCCAGGTCTGTAACTCCATTGGCCTAACATATAGAGCTGTAATTGTGAAATGAGCATTTACAAATTAATTTCGTTCATTGATCTAATCACCGAGGTTTCGCTTAAATGGTACAGGGGAGGGGTTGAGAATGCACCGCCATATGCATGATGAAAGGGAGAAGAAAAAGGAAAAAAGAAAAAGCACGAAAATACGAAGTAGCAAACCAAGGGCATATGCAATGTAACTTGTCAACAAAGAAAACATGGGGAAAAAAGGGGCCGTAACTAAAAGCCTCAATTCCAGATTCTTCATTTTGACGTCCTGTGGAGGAAGAGGGAGATGATCAAGGTATTCGGAATGGAATTGAAAAAATGAGCAATTGAGAATTGGGAAAAGGGAAAAGGGAAACAAGAAAACAAAGGAAACAAGAAAAGGAAACGCCATACGCGCCATAGCTTAACTCTCCGTAATACACCATTGCTTCAACTGTAGAGAGAGATTCATTGAGGGGTCATTAATAGAAAGAAAAAGAAGAGAAGCCAGGGAAAGGTAACCGGGGTGTGATAACTGATGGAAGAACCTGGGACAGGGTTTGAGGCCCATTCATCGATAGGTGAGTTTACGGGATAGATAACCCTTGGCAGGAATAGAGAGACTTGTGTTAAAGCCCATCATCGAGAAGAAGTCTAAGAAATGTAGATGCGTAACTAGACTCAAAAATTAATATGATAGGTCAACGACAAGGGGAAAAAAAAAGAGAGTATATAATAAATAAGTACCTTGTGTTTCACTGGCTTTCTACACATTGGACATGCCACCGTGGAATTCCGGGCTCTTGTAGAACCAGCCCTAGGAGTTGGCATGTGCTGATCCGCACACCAACGGCATAAAACAGCATGGCCACATGGAAACATAACCGTGTCTACCAATTGGCTCATGCAGACCTTGCATTCCATGTTGATCATCAATTCCTCTGACTCCTTTGGCGCAGGTCTTCCGTCATCCTTCCCATCCAGGCCCTTGGGTGTTGTATCCTTTTCGGCTGCACCACTCCGCCGGTGTACTTCTTGCCGCATCATGAGAAGGCGTGCCTGATGATCAAGCGAGAGGACACGGCCTATGACATCTGCACGCGCGGCATGACTCATTCTGGTTGGATCGTTGGCGCCAGTATCGCCTAATTCGGCGCTAGCCGGACCTGCATTCGAAATCGAGTTTGGTCTAGAATGGTGGGGGGTAGGGGGCACAGCACGTGAGAGTCTCGGACGGACACGACGGGTAGAAGAGTCATAGTCTATTCCATTAGATCCTTGGGTCACCGCATTAGTATTGTTGCTACTGTTGGTGTTGGGGAACGGGAAAGTAGGGACATTGGCGTTTGGGTTGGGTTGGTTAGCATTTTCCGGAATGGTGGCTTCGGACGGTCGTTGCTGATGTTGTCGAGGATAATGAGCACTGGCGGATGCTTCAAAGAAGTTCCTGGTGGTAGGAGGAAGCCGACTGAATGCAGATGCCATACCAGGTGCTACCGGGCTAGGAGATGCATTTTGGCTGCTATTTGATGGATTGAATAGACCAGTTTGCATCTGAGAGGTATATGACGTAAATCTTGACGAATTATGGGGAATTCCATAAACAGGTCCATACGGATTATGTTGACGTGGCTGGTGAAAGTCTGTCAGAGCAGTAAGGGGAAGTTGGTCCACATTTGAACTCATGGGACGGCCAATTTCTCCTTGTCCCTGTCCGGCTTCGGTTTGGGCTGTCTGAGAGGTAGGATTTGAAGCACCAAAAAGTTGGGAGTTGGGGGAACGAGCTGGCCCCGGCGGATATATACGCTCGAAATATCTTGTTGGATGTGCGGTAGGACTGAACCCATGTATCACCGGGTTTGTATTCGGGTACCCTGGATAAGCACCTGACATGAAACCATTAGCTTTCTAGAATAACTCCGAATCAGATGTACTAGATAGAGGATAAGTCTTACTTGGGACATTCTGGGCAAACCCTGGAGTTTCCTGTGGGCCTGATAGAGCACTCGGTCGATTTGGATCTGCTGGGAATTGGGGGTCGGGAGCGTGCTGGCTCTGAGATGCCCGTCTAGAATGAGGATGAGAATCTTGAAAACTTGGACCCACGGGCGAAGTGTTCTGCTCCATTTCTAGATCTTGGAATGAAGGAGGTGGACCTTGTTCGGGGATCTGAAGCCACGGAGGAGATGGTGGAAAGCCCGGCTGGCGCATTGCCTCCAAGTATGATGCTTCACTGGTATTAGCTAAATAATCGTTCAGCATATCAAGATCCCTCTGATCGAGAGCCATAGTGCCTGAAGACAAATGGAATGTAGATTTATATCTGTGAGAAAAGAACCAATAGTGCTGGTGAAAGAAGACGGCCAAATCAACTAGGGTGTTATTGCTGGTGAAATATCCAGGAACAAGCGTGGATCCGGGCTCTTCTCAGAGCTCCTTTTTCAGGGGGGTATAAAAGGTAGAAGAGAAGAACGATCAAGAGCAAAAGAGAAGGAGGAAACCTCTAAACTCTTAAGTAACTAGAAGTGACATGGAAGGGAAACTTCCTGCCAACACACTCAAGTGAATCTCGCAACACGCGCACTAGCACACATAGTAACTAGAGATGCAACAGATGGGCAAGACAAAGAGCAAATTCAAGGGGGAAGGACAACAAGAACAAACAGGAACAAACAAGAAACAGGAGGAATACTGACTATGGTAACTACAGCCGTTATATCGACTTCTTGGATTTGTGTCTCCAACTCTGTGAGGTGATATACCAGCAACACCAGAAGTTGCTGGATTGGTCTGTTGTTGCTGCGGTTGCGAGCAAGCAAAACATGATGCAGGCGAGGGAGGTGATGGAGCTTGATACCCAATGCTGCCTTCAACAGCCTGTCTTCTCGTACATGACATGGCTGTCTAACTTACGAATAAGATGGGCAAGCAATGGAATTTCTCGGTATCGTCTTCGATATATGATAAGACCTCGAACTTCAGATGCTCAGCATTTCCTCTCAGCACACAGATATCTTGTTTCAAGCTTCTACTCTGCACATCCTAGAAACGCCGACTCACGCCCGAAGGAAGAAGTTGAAAGCACTAGGAGGAATGATCTGGTATCTTTCCCGGTTGATATATTACGTTCGCCCGAGGGACACTTTCGGTTTGGATTTGGATTTGGTTGCTTGGTGAGCCCAAAAAAAAACAAAAAATAAAAAAGATAAAGCACAATCCTCCCACCCAAAAAAAACAACCAAAATAGACCTCGCCCGGATCGTGCCGATACTAAAACTATTCCGAGTTTTATGCGGGCGCTTAGAAATGATATGGAAGTAGGAAGATGGGCACAGATGATAGGTTTACTAATCTGAGGACACCACTAAAGACGAGAACGGGCCACCGGCACAACAGGATATCTCTAGTTCTTCTTCTTCTTCTTTTTTTCTTCAATTTATGACCTTCAGTTGATATACGGTGGCGAACGTGCTTTGACCTCGAAGGACTCGCGGCAATGTACAATCGAGGAGAGTTGCACGGAGACAGCACTGATTGGATGGAGGCGGAGAAGAAGCGAGGAGGAGGGAAGAGAAGACAAAGAGAATAAGAGTGGAAGAGAAGGAGAAATCGAGAAGATAAACAGAAGAGAGAGAGAGAGAGAGGAAGAGGAGGAAGAAAAAGAAGAAGAACAGAGAAAGAGAGAAGAAGCGAGAGAGAGAAGAATCGCAAGAAAAGGGCGGACGGACGTTCAAACAAAGTTAACAACACATGACAGGTTTCGATCCCTTATGCAAAGGATAAAATAATACCAACCATTAAAAATAGCTCGAGTTTTACGTTTGTCTCAGTATTACCAAGTGGGCGAGGGTTGAGGGCGAAGGAACGAGTTGAGCGAGCAAGGGAGGGCGAGAGCCGATCGGAGAAGAAAAAAGCGTGCGACAAGACAAGCAAATCGAATAAAATGTGTATTATTCAACCTGCTGGCAGGAAAAACAAGACTTCATCCAGAAGGTGGAGATCAGCAAGGCGAATTTCTCTGGCTCTGGCTCTCTCTCTCTATTATTACCTGTTAGTTAGGTTAGGTTAGGTTAGTTAGGCTTCTGGCTGTGTGTCTGCTGCACCCGCCGGCTGGGCCAGCGTATAGCCGGTTGGCAAGCAAGCAAACTGGTTCTGGGCGGTTCCCTTTTTATGTAAAAAAGCAACAGTTATTAATATTAGAGGGAAGGAAAGAAGAGTCTAGGAGTTCCTTGGAAACACTGTTTTGGACTGAGTTGAACTGAACATCCCGGCTCGTTAAGCGGGGAACGGACAACATCGAGGTAAGTAGAACCGTCAAACACAAAGTCTGGTATCCGATAAATACTTAATAATCGAAGGATCTTCGCTGGCACCATTATCCACTGGAGATCGATCGAGAGAACTTTGTTTTTTTATTTTCAGTTGTATTAATGTTGTGTTCTGGGGAGGAGTTTCAAACATGGATCTTCATGATAACTAGTTAAATCTTTTTAATGCTGGCAATCCGGTTGGTTCTATTAACTCCGGCTCCGTGCTTGTAACTATTCCGTAACTAATAATTAATATTCCCCTGTACCAACTGGACTCGTCTAGTCACATCCCATCGCATTCATTCCTCTCTCTCATCTCGTGTTGAATGGAACTCTTTGAGCGGCGAAAAAAAAGGGGTCCCAAGGCGTCGCTTCTGCTACCACCATCGATTCTAGATCTTTTCGAGCCTTAACCAGGCACTCGTTCCCTTTTCCATTTCCCTTTCCTTTTTTTGTTCTTTCGCTTACTTTACCACTGCTTCGGTTAATCTTCTTTTTTTTTCCTTGCTTTTTTTCCTTTTCTGCGAAAAGATACATGTTTCTTTTTTCCTTGCCTCGTTTTATGACGCATTCGTCGATCTCATTCTCCAGGTCCCGAACTCGGCCATTATCAGCATCAGTCTTACAGCAACATCAACCACAACAACAACAACGTCACTCCCATTGCTCAAAGAAAATGTCGGCGTTTATTCTCCCTGGTTCCAATCCTCCTGTCTCTATTCATCTACCCCCAGACCTTTCTCAGGCCCAGTTCCTTTCTTTCCCGGCCCTTAAAATCTGGCTCTCTACCTTACAGCATTCATTAGCCAGGCAACAGAACACCTCCCATCCTTTCAATCTAGCCCCTTATACCCTCCGGAGTATCGATGTTCAAGCCGTTGATTTCTTTGGCTCGAATAGGCTCGGTTTCGTAAAACTCAAAGCGGACGTTTCAGCCGATGATGGCCAGAAACTACCGGGGGCCGTGTTCTTGAGGGGCGGAAGTGTAGGCATCCTGGTAAACAATGTCTCCTCCCCGATCGATCAATCGATTTTTATTTTTATTCTTTTTTTTCACACATTTTCAATTTCATGCATGTAATGTTTTATGCTCTATCGGCGTGTTAAGATCAAGCCAACAATAAAAAAAAAAGACCCCTCCCCCAACAATATAAATCTTCCAGATCGAAACTTATTTCTATAATTATATCGATGGCTGACTTATTTGCTTAGCTTATAATTCAACCGGATGACCTTCCTCAAGGATCTGACGGAGAAAAACAAGTCATCCTTACGGTCCAACCAAGAATCCCAGCTGGTTCGTTAGCATTTATCGAACTGCCAGCTGGCATGATTGATGATGCTGGCTCGTTTGCTGGCGCCGCGGCAAATGAGATCCAGGAAGAAACCGGACTTACCATACGAGCTGATGAATTGATCGATATGTCCGCTCTGACGCTTCTGGCCCAGAATGATGCGAGTGCCGATCATACCGGAGTTGTTGAAGAGGAAAAAGAACGCCTCGAGAATGCAGTATACCCTTCCCCCGGAGGCTGTGACGAATTCATTCCGTTGTTCTTATGCCAGAAGCGCATGGCTCGAACGGAAATAAGCCAACTGGAAGGCCGACTTACCGGTCTTCGTAATGAAGGCGAAATGATCACTTTGAAACTGGTTCCTCTAGATAATCTGTGGAAAGAAGCAGCTCGGGATGGGAAAGCGTTGGCTGCTTGGGCGTTGTATCAGGGATTGAGAAAAGAAGAGCGGATATAGAGATCCTTACACCCAAAAAAAAAAGGAAACAAGGAAAAGCAAAATCCATGCGTCCGGTCACTTTCGGTGACACAAACGTGCATGGAGCATTATGACAGACCACGGATTTAACGAGACCGCGCGAGTATGATTTGAGTTGGTTTTGCTTTTGTTTCTCTGAATCCCCCCTTTTATTTCACGGAGATGAATTTTGTTTTTTTACCCCGATTCAATTTCCCAATCAGGCCAGATTATTGATAGCTTTTTTGAATGCTTCACCCCGCGGCTCCACACTCCGGCATTGATACCCAACTCTTGTGCAACGCCTACATCGAAATTCCTATGAGGGACAAAATAATGATATCACGGTATAATATCCATTGTCTAATTTCTTCGTTTGTCAACAATCAAGCGAGCTGCTCCCCCCCTTCTAAAAAAACTTTCCAATCACCCAACAAGGTTCCATTTCTTCGCAATTTCTATCCCCTCTGCTATCGTGCCAACACGTGCATCAATAGCATATCCCTGCTCCTCCAGTTTCTTTAGTTCGTCAAACAGCGTTACTAGTGGCAGGCTAAAGCTTTCGATGAACTCGCTGTCCTCAAGCTGAGGCTGCGGGTTCTGGTTTTCGGCCAGAGACATATCGACGTACACATGGACCATATTTAAATTCGTGTTGCAGAATCCCGGATCTGTTTGTCCACACACACCCCATTTCAGAGAAAAAAGAGGCGCGTGATAAGTCAGCTCTGCTCGCATTTCTTAATTCTTAATAATCATCATTTCGTCATCTCTTAAGAATCCGGCTGAGTTGAGAAGGCTTCTGTCTTTCTTTCCCCGCGTCGGGTTCCAGCTGAGGGTATTAATATCCCTGATTTCCCATCGGATACCGGAATACCCGGCCGCTACACGTGCAGGTTGACGAATTTCTTTTTCTTCTCCCTTTCATTTTTTTACTTGTTTTGTTTTCTCACTTCTTTTTTCGGTTCTTTTTGTTTTTGCTTTTTCTTGTTTGTTCACACAGTCACCCTCCCACAACATAGAAATGTTTCAAACATACCGTTAAACATTACCGGACTAGTCTGTCCAGCTACCCCAAGGTACCCTGTTTCTTCCTTGAGTTCCCTGACAGCACATTGCTCCGGGGTTTCACCAGCATCGATCAAACCAGCTGGGACTTCGATAACAATCTTGTCAACCGGAGGACGATACTGTTTCTGAAGTAGGAGCTCCGGACCGGATGGCTTTGATAATATTGCCACGATCCCTACTCCGTCGATGGCACATCCTTTCGGGCGTGTCTAGATATAGAATGGTAAGTTCAATAGTTGTGAATACAAAAGAAGAAGAAAAAAACAAAGATTAGATACATATAATTACCTGTCTCTCAGCAGACTCCCACGTTCGAGTAACACCCTCGGGGTCAGCATACGTGCACTTGACAAGCTTGATCCATCGAGCTTGAGCTGGGTTCTAGAATCAATCAAGCGGTTATTAATTTATCAACTGGAATATTATTCCGTCAGCCCGTCGTAGCACATGAATGTGGCATTGTATTGAGTAGTAAGTAAACTCTTTATAGTTGTTCATATCTAGGTATGATCATCAAATCCGACAAGGATGGATTGAGTGTGTATTTGTGTGTATAACTTGGCTTACCAAAGGCTCGGTGGAAATCAAACTCTCCTTCTTTATAGTCGATGGGTTATTAGACATGGCAACTATAGGAAAGTCTTGGGTGTAAGATATGGGTTAACTAGAACAGTGAGTGGCAGAAGCTTAGTACCAGGAGTAGGGTTTATGTTGGTTGCTTGTTTAAAGATAAATCCGTGGTTTTGATCGCATCACATGACAGGCATGAAATGTTAATAGAGCTTCAACTCAAGGTCTAATTTGTTTGTTTATAACTTTCCTTTTAATCTAAACTCAATCCTATCTGTAGGGCATAGGAGTCGTTGACTTGTAGCTGAAAAGAAAATGAATAAAAAAACCACCCTTGAAAAATGAAACGAGGTAAAAATCAGAATGCCTAGCTATTTGCTGTTCATAAGTCATCGCTTTCGCCCAACATTTTCCTTTTTTTTTTGAACAACACCGATGAAAAAAAAATGAAAATCTGGAGAGACATCTTCTAGTATCTACAGTGACGACGGGAGAGCTTCAATTTTAGCAAGACAGCTTGGGAATTCAGACCAATCCTTCATGAGGACTTTGGCTCCCAGATCGAGAAGAGCTTTGCCCATCTCATCCTGCTTCGCGACAGGATAGCTTCCGACATATGCAATAACCGGGATGTTGGCATTGATGGCACTCATAGCACCACTCTTGCTATCTTCGACAGCGACACATTCCGATGCCTGCTTGTTGATGACCTTGAGGGTATGTAGGTAGATCGCGGGGTTGGGCTTGGTGGTTGGTGGGTTGAGGGAGGTTGCAGCGGAGAAGACGTGATCGTAGGGGAAATACTTCTCCTGGTCTACTTTCTTGATAGAAGCACGGACACGGCGGAGAGCAGAAGACGAAACGACGGCCAACCCATACTTTTTCTCAGCAAATAACTTCTCCAACTGAGCATCGACACCAACACATGGTTTGGCTTTGGCCTCCAGCTTGGCAATCACACGGTTCTCCTCCTCCTTGACGTATCCTTCGAGCTCCTCGCCGGTGAGGGTGATGTTAAACTTGCTTTGAATGGAAACCATCATGCCACGGAAGTTTTGACCGACGAACTCGCCGATGAGCTGCTCGCCAGTGTAGCGTTGCTC
Source organism: Myotisia sp. PD_48 (assembly GCA_032988175.1). Lineage (NCBI taxonomy): Eukaryota > Fungi > Ascomycota > Eurotiomycetes > Onygenales > Myotisia > Myotisia sp. PD_48. The sequence goes on along the minus strand of JANTQB010000032.1, from coordinate 45,050 downwards.
GACACCATGTTTTTCGAGGATTTCGTTTGCAATGTCAGCACAGGCCTCAAAGGCAAGCTCCTCGGACAAAACGAGGGTGTTGTCGCAGTCGAAGAGAATATGAGTGATCTGTGGGTTGATTGTTTGGAAATTAGATGCTGATCAGATAGCTTATTGGATATTCGGTGGAGTATGTCTGTATGGATTATGGGGACGGTGAGAATGAGAGAATCTGAGAATGAGAGAATCCCTTACCTTCGGCATGATGAAATAGATTTGGATCTGCTGTGGGAGAGAACTAGAGAATGTATTTTCTGTAGATGAGATGTGAACTGAGTTGGATGGTGGTTGGTTGGAGAATGAGAGATGAGAGAGAAGAAGAAGAGGAAGAGGAAGAGAGAACAAAGAAGGTGAGGTCGGTGGGTTTCCTTGTTGGGCGGAAGGAGGGGCACAACAACACGCAGGAATACCTAAACTACCTCTCGTTAACTGTTATGGAGTATCTTACAGCTAGTTAATTCGATAGCAAGTGAAGCCGTCCTTCTGTCCATCGGATCCTTGACGTCAAACAAGCAGCTAGTTCGACGACATACATATAATTAATTACCTGTTAGTTAATTAGAATTAGTTAGCTTGCTCAGATCTTGAAATCCAACTAGCCAACAAACAGCAACAGATCCACCACCCGCCTTGCTCCTTATAAAAATAAATGTTAGTTAACTATGATGCATGCACACGGTTTCTCACCCCACCATCCAAGCATCATCCCCTCCCCCTCCCCTTCCGACAGGATTCCGTCCTATCCATCGCAGCATGCTGGCTCCCGTCGCTGTGTCATCGGAACTGGCAATTGCCAAAACTAGCACCGTACGTACTGTCAACATTTGATTCTGTGCAACAGAACCCATCCGTATTGCGATAATTCGCTCATTCTAAGCGTGCTTGAGAACGAGTCACAAAAAGAAAAGAAAACTAGGTTTGCTTCTACGCCGTTCCCGGAAACTTTGTAGAAGGACTGACCCCGTCTTAATGTCGCAGTTCAGTCTTGGCCAACGTAGCCCATGCATTCCGTTTGGATGAGATTGATATCGTGGCTGGCCAAGCGAGAAACACGTATAACGGTAGTTAGTTGAGGGTTGACAGATGTAGTGTGCTGGTTTTGCTTTATCCTTTCGTTTTTCCCCCTCTCCCACCTCTTCTAGTTCCCTTTTCCTCCTTTTTTTTTTCCCTTCTCTTTTCGAACTCTTTTTCTAGTCCCTCCAGCCGCTTGCCAAGGTATTCAGGTAAAGTTATAGTGAGGAAGTGGGGTATTTTTTTCCTTTTAGCCATGGCTTTGACGCCGAAGTTTCATCATCATGGTTCTAAACAGGAGCAATAACCAGCCATTTTTATTCTAATACAAACGATATTTTTGAGCAAACTTTCCATCGGAACCAAAAGGTAGGAAGAGTGCATGGAGAGATTTAAAAAATAAAAGAGAAAAAAAAAATTAATACAAAATAAAATACAAATTTCCCCAAAGAAATATTCTAATACAAACTGGTTGAAATGTCGATCAGGAGGAGGGGTCAAGCGCGATCACGTGAGGACAATAAACATCCCCCGACACCGCCTTCTTCTTCCTCTTCCCTTTTTTTTCTGCCCGTTTTTTTTCCCTTGAAAAGAGATCGAGAAGGACAAGAAATAAAAAAGATAAAAAGAGGAACTCTTATCTCACTTTTAAACAGTGCGTAAAATAAAGCACAACCTGACAAGTTATTGCCTGCCCCGTCAGGCATAATCTTTTAACTATTTAAACTGGGTTTATCCAGAGAAAGAAATATCTGAGATATATTATTTATTATCTTTATTTTAGTGTTGGCTGAATGGATTCAGTTTCCCCCCCACCACAGCACCCACAGCGCCCAGCAGTGCCGTTGGCAGATATCTATTTCCCAGCATCCCAGTCCCAGTCCATCTCCAACCTTCTATCCGACTTGCGAAGATCAGCTCTGTCAATCCCAAATAGACTAGGCTCGATATATTCTGACTCTAAATATGTCCAGCGCATCTCAGATGAGGTTGGTTTCCCGCTTGTTGCTAATGAGAGATGTGGAAGTTGGTATATACCCTCGCACCGCAAGCTGGGTGGCGCCTATTTTAAAAGCACCGATGGCCATACTGGTCAGTGGAATTTCAGCCTCCGACGATTAAACTTACAATTATTTGAAGTACTCAATAACTATGGAGGGTAAAGTTCACCCCCCTTTTTCCATTTTACACTCATTCATTAATATCTTTTTCATTGATTTATTTTTCCATCCATATCCTTTCTTGAGATTTCCCTCAGAATACCCATTGGATTTGAATATTTTTTTAAATTAACTTAATTAACTTAATCTGCTTCTAGATGTGTTCTTGTAGATTCAACTAGAAGAGGGAAATGTAAGATACCCCCTTTTGGTTTACCTCCTTCAGTCTGGACACACTGTCTAAACCAAAATTGTTGAATCATTGAATGCGTTACTGAATTTGGACCTTTCTTGTTCATATTCTTCCAGCCCTTCCAGATGCGTTGTCAAAGACAGTTCCTATCTGGGCTGCCGTGATCAACAGAACCTTGTTTCCAGAACTCCCTAAATTTCATAAAGTTCAGTTTCTGCCAAATTTTCTCATCTCTTCCGAAGAATCTCAGATCGAGATAAAAATAGACAGCTTCGTCTTAGCATTTAAGGTGCGGCTAGCTTCTTTAACCCCTCTTCTTTTTTTTTCTTAAAAAAAAAGACCTCTTTGAATTTGCGTTATACTTGAACTAAAGTCTCGCCTCTTATTTTTTCTTCCTCGTGTACAGGACCTAAATCTGAACCTTGAAGATCTACGAAAGATATTAGGAAAACCGATTGAGTTGACATGGGCTGTCCAAGACTACTATGACCCTGAGTACAACCGGGAGCACCCAGAAACTCATGTGATGGTTCTTTGTTGTGCATCCAAACGAGTTTATGGCGCCGAAATATCCGAAAATGGATACATCCAGGGCGCTGGAGACGATAGCGAAGCCTGGTCTCATGGCCTTACGGCTCCCGTGTTTTGGCAATACAAGGACATTTTAATGGACGCATCCGAAGCAGATCTCCCTGATCTTATTACTGAATTAATTCAAAATGAAAAGTCCGCGCCGGCCGTGGACAAGGGCTGTCTAATTAAACCAACCAGAAATGTATACGTAGGTAAGGAAAGTGGGATAATCGATGTTCTCTCATCCTTCGATCTGGTCATCAATTGCTATGGCAAACCAGATCCAAGTGACAAGCCCAAGATATTGAACCTAGGTTGTTCAAATGGTAAGGCTGGTAGCAGGCAACTGCGGAAAGCTTTAGAGAAAGTTCGAAGCTTTTTGTCCGCCTATTTTTCTGATGACCCTCTACGATCAGTGGTAATAATGTGTGACGATGGCAAAGATATATCAATCGGCACAACTTTAATGATATTATGCTTGTTTTACAACGACAAGGGTATGCATGCCATTTCGTCGTCCTGTTTTGAAGTTTGTGTCTATATCTATCTGGCTAATATAGCAAACTGACCGTGGGTATACAGGAGTTTATGATGCATCACAAAAGGATCAATTGATAAATAAACAATATATACGTCGGCGCCTTGCGTGGATCCTCTCGTCGAAACATGATGCGAACCCTTCTAGATCAACCCTTCAATCAGTCAATGCTTTCCTAATGGACCCGCCAATCGGCTAAAAGCACTTCTTATTCAATATATCGGTTTAATGCATCGATTTTTCAATTCTTTTTGGACTTTGATCAATACCTCTTTTTATTTTGTTAATTTATTCTATTCTATTTCGGTTTATTTTGGGTTTCCCCCTCGCTTCTTTTTGGGCTTTCAGGTGAGCTGACGAGGTGTTTTAATGGTCAGCCTTTTTTCATATTTTCTTCTATTTTTTTTTGTTCTTTTATGGGAAAAGCGATGATACGATTAGTTTTAAGTTGAGCCAGTCACCTAGCCTTTCAAGCCTGAATTATTGATTATTGTTACACCCTCTCAGCGACGGAAGGAGAACCACCTAATACACCAACACATACACACACATATATATAGATATATTTATATATACTGTGTATATAACAAACGGAGATAATTTCGGTTCTTACAGCTAGCATGTTGAGTTTCAAATAACATTCATCAAATTATACGCAAATCCATAGGTATTCCGAGTCCAAGTATCAGGGGTTGTCTAATGATAGTCCAATTGTCAGCAACCACGATCATTAACTAGTTAGCGGAGGAGGAAGTAAGATAGATGACATACCTGAATATACAAAACTCCATTCTCAAGGATAAGTTCGTTATCAGCATTGGGATCTTTCAACCTGTCAGCTACCCTGACACAGATTTCGTTGCTGGTGACAAAATCTTGAAATCCTTCTTGTTTGAGGTCATCGCCTTCCCAGTTATTATTCCGGAGTTCATCCCGGATCACCTCAAAGTAATCTATCACACCCTGCACAAACCCTTGATCCCACCAATCATTCCCTGTCTTTGCGGCATGGGCAGCCAGCTTGCTTGCGTTATGCTCCCAGTTAGGGTTGACCACCAGGTCAGGCAGTCCGGTAAGATCCTTGAGGTCTTGTTCTATTTCCTCGATTCCTCCCGGATAATCGTTCTCGATCATCGTGCTGATGGTAAAGTTGATCCCAGACCTGGGGGCTCCATCAGCTGAAGGAGCGGCTTTGATTGCGTCCTCAAAATATCTGGACGTCTCGGAGATACCAAACCCGAATTTATTTTCGTTGAAGACCATTCGGAGCTGGCCATCCTTGATTTCAAGCCCACCGTATTTAAAGTCCGAATCATCATCTTGTGGTGCTAGAGCTACCTCATGATTTGAACAGGAGGAGTTAAGCTCCTCTCGGCCATGGTCTTCGGTGTCTTTGATGAAGTCCTCGAGGTTCTGGACGAATGCATCGAAATATCTAGGGAATCATAGTATTAGCCATCCAAATCCAGTACCATGTCTATCGTCCTAGCCAATCGTTCTTACCGGTAAGTCACACCCCCGATCTTACCCCTGGTGTAGGGGTTCTCCTCGTCTCCGTAGGCATAGAGAAGATTGGGATCGATATTGATCGTCCAACGTTCTTGTAACAGATCTGATATTTTCTCTTCAAACTCTTCTTGATTTGACTCCCAGTTCTGGCTGACTGGCAAAAGATTAGACCAGCTTAAAGTGACATCAGGCTAAGGATAGAAGACTTACACTCATCCTGAGCTTCATCTGGAAGATCGACTGGATATCTTGGTCCCATTTTGTATGAGCTGTCTTATATGCCCTCTTTCGTCAGTTCAGAGATATCTTTTGGATACAAAAATTGATTGCTTGATGTGGTTGAATAGAGAAGAACGAAGAAAATTGGCAACTGTTCAGAGATCCGCTTGTGGTAGATACAATGGGTTTCCTTTATATCCTCACCTCCAGGGGAGCACAGTGTGACCTAGTATCATTTCCCAAGCTCCAGCCCTGAACCCATGAGATAAAATTTTTGTTGCCCCCCTTTCTCAATTCCGCCTTGCAAACAATCTCTCCAATTCAACCAAGTGGAACCCTTCGTTTTGTCTCTCCCTCGCTTCTTGCTCTCTGGATTATTACCGAGAGGCTTTGAAAACAGAGCCTCAAATTGAGTTTTGGCCTGTCCGTAACTCTAAACGGTGGCTGGTTCAGCCCCTGGGGGATCCGCTACTTGATGCATCAAGTTAATACGGGGTGCCCCCCTAAGGTCTGAAGTGAACCCTGAGAATCCCCCTGTCAAGATCATTGACAAACGAGGCTCAAAACTAGCGGATATACGGAGTTTATACCTCAGCTCTTCTGACGGTTGAATCTGAGAAAGCCCTTTTCTTTTTTATGATGGCTTTTCTTTTTCTCATCTTCAATCTTTTGGATAACTAACGATAACTAACGAAGTGGATGATTATCCTGGAAACTTTCCGCTTGATTTTTTTTCCCCTCGAATTTCCTCTTCTCTTCAAGCGGATTCTCCTCACGATTGATCTCAGCGTGGATTCCAGAAGTGGGATGTTTCTCGTATCTGTTCGAGATGGTTTGTAGTAGCGGCTCAATATCAATGTTTGCATGTTCTTAGCTCTTTTTAACTCCACATTGAGGAGTTCGACAGCCCAAGCGACAGGAAAATGGACGATTTATTTTTGGAATTGCTATTTACACCTCTAAATTGACCTCGTGTCTCGTATTCATGGATCTCGGTACTCCCTGATTGCTTTCACTCATGTATCCACCCATAACCTCGGAACTCTCACTACTCCGTACCAGAGGCTCAACCTCGAAACACTGACTCGTGAAGTCGTCGAGTTGGCCTTTCCTCTCGGACTTGTTCCCAATGAGCGCAGAATACCAATTTCCCAATACGAGATGGATCATCTAAAGCTTCCTCCTAAGTCTCCATTTTACTCTCTGCAAGGCTCAAGAGGGTGGTCCCTCGTTTAATCTAGCTGTGGAGAACAACAAGCGGCTCAAGAAAAAAAAACCATAGTTTGAAACTGAGCTTCCAGCTTGAAGCAGAATGGGAATGGCCCGATTCCCACGCAATGTTGCCCCAACGGGATTCATATCAACGCCATTGTTGCAAGAGTATATATATATGGGGACCCGGTTATTCCACCTCCAGTCAAATATCACCTCATATTGAGCCCTTCCTGAACAAACAGACTTGACAGCCGGTGCAACCACCATATCTTTCTGACTTTTGTGATACATCCAGCAGGTACTCATCTACTTAACCATGCCATTGTGAGTATCGAAGCGCTTTTCTCAATTGGACACTCTTTAACGATGGTGGGAGTAATCTAGGCCAACGCAAATCAGAGTCGATATTCGAGACCAGTTCAACCCACCAGACGGTCAGGTGCAAGAAGGATTCAAATCACTCGAAGATATCATAGGCCGTGATGTTTTGTTCAATGTCAATTGGCAAAACCTGTGGGATGAAACTGGAGAGCTCTACCCCTGGAGGGCCAATTTTATGACCGCAGTTGTATCTGTTCTGACAACATGGTGCAGCGTGGTCGCCATACGCCTACAAGATGACAGATTTAGTGATTGGAGTGATGAGTTTAAAAACAAAATTGAAGCTGCTGGGTCTTTGATTCTAAATCTTCAGGTAATGGGCATCCATCCTTCACTTGAAAATCTGTTGGTGTTTGTGTACCGTCTTATTGATCATATCAATATACTAGCCCACCGACGAACCACGCCCAAAAACATCTTTTAACTCTGAAGCAAATATGTTTGCTGTTACCCTTTCGAAAAAGACTGCTGTCGAGGCCGGTACTGTCGGCGCGGGATTTGAAACCGATCTTGAAGACTTCTTCACACCCGATGCCGCTGCAGCTGCACCAGCAGCAGCAGCGTACCAACCTCCCTCTGGCACTGGTGCTCCCGGTGCTGGATATGCTGCCCCAAGTGCAGATCGGATAGTTCCAATTCCATCAGGAGTAGCATCCGTTTCCACAGTTGCCATCCCGGCTTCCCTACCAGCAGTGGCTTCTATTCCTCGCCCAGATGTGCTCTTTGCAAGCGCGCCACCATACATTCTCCATGTCACGAAACACACCAACCACCCTTCGCATATAGTGGTATATGGGACGCATGAGCCTAGTTTGAAGTTACTCTGTGATTATCTCGAACGTTGGACAAAGGTGGATCATTCGGATCCAAGCAGGGTGAGTTTTTTCTACCTTTATGTGTCCTTACGATGACAAAATAATACAAGTTGCTAACATTATTTACCTTCTACAGCCACCCTTTGTCAAGGTTGCAATGCATCAATCTATTTTTGGTGTTGGATTGACACACGATCGATTGATCATTGAGCCGTCCACTGATCATCAAAATAGGGCGAACCTTAACCCAATGGTTGTCCTTGGGTTCGTGGAGGGCATTCTCGGATACCGTCAGACAAATGCAACTGGTGGGCATACATGGGAATATAGACGTGAGGCGCCGTTTACCTAAAAAGAAAGTACCCATGATAGGATAGTGGTTTATTTAGATCAGTCAGACTCTAATGAAAGCGACTTATTTTCAATGTTTTGTATTAGTTATCTAGAGGATCTAATCCCTTCTATCAGAATTATTGCTTCTTGTACAAAGCGAGATGAGGTGAAAGAAATGGGGGGTGGTATACCGCTGTACATGAATCTATCTATATTTGACAAACGTCCTTCACTCGTTCTCAACAAACTGCACAATTGCACCTTCTGCACCCTTATCTAGGGCGTCAAGGGTGGCCATATCTTCTGGTACAAGCTCAAATCCGTAAAGATTGGCATTGGCCTTGATGCGCTCCGGGTTATCACTCTTTGGTAAAGGTACCCATTCTTTCTGTAGAGCATATCTAAGAAGTATCTGAGCAGTGGTTTTGTTGTATTTCTTCGCAAACCCAAGCAGTGTGGGTTCATTTGCTTTATAATTTCGAACAATAGGGGAGTAAGCTTGGACAATTATGCCATGCTTTTTGCAGTATGCATCGATTACCGGCTGCTGGCACCATGGGTGAAGCTAATATACATCTTGTGAGTGCTCTGAATATCTCAAACAAACGAAAAGTGGTTGAACTCACCTCCAATTGATTTACTTGAGGTGGCCAAATTTTGGCATATGCCTTCATCTCTTCAATATGTTTGACACCATAATTGCTCACCCCTATGCTTCTTGTTTTCCCCTCAGCCAACAACCGTTCTAATGCAAGCCACATCTCCTTTCTCCCGGTAGCCCCGGAGCTGGCACTGTGAATCAAAAACAAGTCTGTATACCCATCTTCCCCGCTGAGAAGTCTCACACTTTCAAGAAGCTTCTCGTAAGTGGCTTCCGGTGAGCCTCCTGGGGTCATGATTTTGGAGGTGATGAAGAGGTCCTTTCGGTCTAACCCGCAGTTCCGCACAGCTTTGCCGACCTCCTCTTCATTTTTATAGAACTGTGCAGTATCGATGTGGCGGTATCCGGCGCGGATGGCGTTTAGGCAAGCTTGTTCGGCATCGTTCGAGCGGTAAACTCCATAGCCTAGGCGGGGTATTGTAACGTCGGAATTGGGGAGTGGTAGGACATCGGTGATGGAGTATTTAGCGACCATTTTGGTGAATTGGAAGTCGCGGTATTATGGATATATAGAATATCAACAATAAGTTGAAAAAAATATGTCAAGAGACGGTTTATCCAGACGATCAATTGAATGACGGAGGAGGGGTTCCCTTTTAAGAGGGATGGGTGCAACTTGGATGGCGTTAAAGATTTATGCGACCCGCCTGTGGAGTCTGTGACTAATTCCGAACGAAAGTCTGCTGCAATTGTATAAGTCAGCCAAGGGTTAAATCATGTTTGAATTTGAATCAGATTACGCGATCTGTCTGCTTGATAACGAAACGGATTTGATCGAGGTGGGATTGAGATAGGCTAATAGTTAACCGTCGGCTGCTTAGATATCCAAAAGGCGAAGCTATTCATGACGTCGTATTAAGGGAACCAACCTTCCTCCATCTATAAAAACCATTCATAATCATAACTTTATCATGTGCACACTTGATGGACTCCCGAGCTGTGCTTCCGTTCTTGCCATATTCTTGCCATAACTACTGCCAACAAAAAAAAATTTTTTTCATGCCAGGGCAACATGAACTCCGCGATGGCGTTCTGTGTGACATGGACAGGGTAACAAGCATTACTGAATCTCTTCCCGCAAGATGGTACCTGTGAAAATTATAGACATGGATGTTCCTGAGATTGTACCGAAGCTTCAGTTCTCAGAAGTGTAACTATTTATTTCATAGGCCGAAAGTAATTAACTACATAGATAGAGACTTTCAAAATCGGCTCCAGTCCTGGGCTTGCAAGAACAGAACGGGATAAGAAAAAATCTCTATGAAAAAGGACTGGTCGTAAAAGAAGACGAGCAAGAAATTGAGCAACCAATCCATGGGTTCAGGCGCAAGCTAAAAGATCGGGTACGACATGGCGATCTCCGCCTTGCTCTTCCCTCCCACCTCTTGCAGCTCAGAGAGCAAGCTGCCCCAAACAACCGGCTTGGCTGAGAGGCTAGAGAAATAATTATTACGATAACAGAAGAGTTTTTCGCGATCATGTCTAAAGCAATACCTTCGTTCCTTGGTGCTCGTGGTGAGTAATTCCCAGGCCGTCAATCATCTCCAGAGCTAACGATCTTGTCATTGAATTTGTCGCAGCATTCAATCATTCGCAGCACGAAGATTCGGAAGCGGAATATGATAGACTACGTGCAGCCGCAAGACGAGAAGCTGAAAAGCGCGGTTCTTGTTTCGAACGGGTGCGAATAAAGCCCTCCCCCTCTTGCAAATATCTCTCTGCTTGTCATCGCTTTACCCGAGAAGAAAAAGTTGAAGTTGATTGTTGCATCGTCTGACCGGTTACGTCTTTTTTTGGAATCATTAGTCTCGACGCGCATATGAAAGCGGAGATGGCCAATTAGCCAAAGAACTTTCTGAGCAGGGAAAGGCGCATGGCAGGAAGATGGAGGAGTTCAACAAGCAAGCGTCAGAATTTATCTTTCGCGAAAATAACGCCAATAATCGGGTCGCCGCTGATACTATAGACCTGCACGGTCAATACGTCGAGGAGGCAGAAGATATATTAGAAGAACGGATAAAAGCCGCCAGACGGCAAGGCCAAACTCATTTGCACGTGTAGGTGTTACTCCCTTGTTGCTATGTTTAAGTCTATACTTGAGTTTCTATCAAATTTTCTGCTCGGAATTGACATGTTTTTGATAGTATCGTTGGCAAAGGAAACCATTCGGCCAACCATGTGCAACGGCTAAAACCGCGCGTAGAGCAGGTGTGTCGTGATCTGGGCTTGCATTATACGACAGAGGACAATGCTGGGAGAATCTACGTAGATTTGACTGGCCGTCCTGCTAATGTGCCTGGCGGCTATCCACATCATCCTCCTACTCAACCGCATCACCCTCCACAGCACCATCATCCTCCACACCAACAGCCTCATGGTCAGCAACCTCAAAATGTTGGTGGAAGTCTTTTGGCAGCTCTTCTTGGGAAGCTCGAGAAGGCTTGCTGTCTTGTTATGTGAGAGCATTTATCTTCATTTTGGACTATTATACCAGGATACTTCATGATACCACATGTTCTGTTTTATAGTCGACTAACTTAGACGGATCAACGTTTTTAATGAATGAATGAACGGCACTGGTTAACTGCATGGATATCATCGTCATTATTCATAATTTATCTAGCAAATTTATGCTTTGAAACACATCCATCCTGAGAGTAATCGCGAATAAACATATCATCAATCCAAATTGAACACCGAGTATAAGAAACCAAGGAACGAAGGGTATATATAAGTTTGTTGTATATCGTTCAAAATAAGCAGAAACGGATTTAAAAAAAAGGACTTAGATAGATGATAAGTGATAGGGAAGGGAGGAAGGATACCCCTCCTCATATCCAATGCACATGAAAAGCCCGAATATTATTATGCTTTTCTAAAGCAATTTATCTTTCGCTCGGAGTCAATATGGGGTTGATGATGCGATTAAGAATCGCACGCACCACGTCTCCGCTTTCAACCCCACGAGTCCGATGGTGCCCTTCACTCCACCCTTCAATTCGGGCAATCGATCTTTCTAGCTCGTCAATCTGGCTCAGGGCTCTATCTCGGAACTGCACTGCCACCTTCCGCGTGTATTCAAAGCTCCCAGTACTCTCCATATGCTTGATCGCATACCGTTTGACTTCTTCGCTATTCGTCCGTTGTTTTAATATGTTCAGGAGCTGGAGATTGTCCGGCTGGGCCCGAATACTGTGTATTATGGGGAATGAAAATTTCCCTTCTGTTAAATCCTCGCAAAGGCCCTTGTTCTTGCTGTAGGTGGGATTGGAGAGGTTCAAATAATCGTCACAAACTTGGAACATCGCGCCCATCAGGTTAACCAAAGGGACGCAGTCACTGTAAAAACCGAATAAAGTTAGTCAATCAACACGCAGAAAGAAAGAAGAGCGTGAAGATGGCATTTTATACATACATCGCAACTTCGCTCTCGGCCTGCATAAGTTTGATAGCAAGTCTAAACAGTCCGCCGGTTTTATTCCCCACCATTTCTAGGTAATCATCTTCGGTGGGACACGTCAGAGTATCCCTCCAGAACAAATCCATGCCCTGGCCTCGGTGCAAATTTAACAGTTCGCTTGTAAAGATGTTGATGGCAGTTGAGCTTTTAAGCTTCTGGATCTCCTGTAGAGCTTGAAAGTAGACATAATTGGCCGAGTTTATGGTCTGTGGGACACCGAATAAGCTATGAGCGACCGGAACCCCCCTTCGAAGGTGTGAAGAATCTTCAACATCATCTATGCTGCATATGTTTTTGAAGTCGTTAGGAGGGCGATCCTAAATATGAAGATAGAACAAACGGTACGGTGGCTACTTACAGCAACGATGCGGTATGAAGCATCACTATAACCTTAGTGATAATAGCTAGACTATCATCGGGAACCCGCAGCCATATATTGAAAGCGGAAATCAGCTGGCCTCGAATGTCCTTCCCAGGTTGCTGAACCATATAGTCGTATGGGCCTAAGACGATCTTCTCTTTCTCTTGCGACCACATCGCCCCTTGATAGTTCCTGCTACGATCGATGGATGATCTGGTGCGCCCGTGGCCGTACTTGGGGTATTGGGCAGTGCTCGGTCGTTTGAAGGAAGAAGCAATCCATTCCTCCTCAGGGACAGGTCTTAGTACATAGGCAGCAGCATTCGCTCCATTAGTCACACCCGTCGAACTTGTCCGAGGAGGGATAGGATTTGGAGACGAAAGTGATTCAGGCATGACCAGGGAGGGAGGCTTGGATGTGCTCCACGGCTCGGCTTAGTAGCTACACGAGAGTGAGAGCGAGATCGAGCCACGAGCCTGTTTCACCACCATTAAGGCAGCAGCTAACTAACTATGCAGTTGGAATGAGACGTATCCCAAGGTCGGAGTATTAAATATGATCTAACAGTTTATTACTTGGAAGTTAGTTGATCAGTTCCTCAACAATCACATGCTGAGTGACCGTCAGGCAGCAAGTCACCCGATCGGAGGGAGGTGGGTGTTTGTCATGTTTGCCTTTTCTGTTTGCTGTGTTTGTGGTCTGACATCATCATGCTCACGTGCAAATCCTAGTTAGTGAACTAACCCTTGGCCCCTCCCTCTCTCCCCCTCCCTCGCTTCCATGTAACATTGAAACACATCAAGTTAGCTAATTGCAACTGTGTGGACTGTTAGGGGTAGATTTCCAACATGGTTCCTTGTTTGCAGGCTATTTTCACCCTCAGATACTCGAAAATAGTTCTATTTTCTGGTACGGCTTCAAAGGATTTTGGGGCCTCCCGACCCAAAGAATGAACTGGCCAACTGGCCCAATTGGTCAAGGCGCCTGCCTACGAAGCAGGAGATTGCAGGTTCGAGTCCTGCGTTGGTCATTTAATTATCTTTTTTTTTTCTTCCATCTACACAACCACGTGATATTGTTCTTGTTCTTCTTCTTTCTTAACCCAGAAGGGGAGATATATTGAACATCCTTCCCTTTTTTTTGGTGTGTGTAGAGAGAGATATTTATAGTCTAGCCTTGATCGGGTGGGACTTCTCGTGTTCACGTATATCTAAAATGACACCAATATGCAGGCCAATGCTAGTGGACTCCAGTCTACTCCACATTGTTTGTGGTCATGGAATCGCTAGTCATTCGTAGCAGGGGGTGTTTGTTTTCTGAGGAAAATAGAGGAATATTCGGTTCAGCCGCAAATTGCTCTCAGACGTTCGTTCAACAGGGTGCACGCAGCGTTGTTTAACGTGGTCGTTCCTGAATAGCACTGATCGGCTAGAGTGACAATGGTAGACCTTTCTGTTGGTGAAGTCTCTGGCTTTATCGCTGCAGGAATCCTGATTCGTAAGTCTCTCTGGATCTCTACGCGTTGAGTTATTGCTTCGAAACTCCAATTGACAGAGGTTGTCTCTAGTCCAACTCATCTTGCCTCTGGCCCTATCTGCTGGACTGATAGCTTTCATCACAAGTGAAAATTCTGTAGCAAGCTGGTGAGGAATTGGCTTGACAGAGCAGCCCCTAACCCATGATAGTTATTTTGTTTTTTGTACTAATTTGTCAAAAGGACGATCTTGAGCCGTTATCTACAATCCACACACTGGCCACTATTGTTAAATTCCGATTCAAAGTCCACTGCTGGCACAAAGAAACGTCTCACATTTGCAACATGGCTTCCGGTAATCGTATTGATTTTGGTCTCATGTGCCTCAATTGTCACGCCACTAGGGCTGTACGACGAGATTGAGCCCGGAGCGAACACAATAGAGCACCCATTCAGCTATATCAAGGATACCTCTGCCTTTGGTTATGGCACACCGCCTAGGTCTGATGCACCTTTTACTAGAAATTGCGGAAAAGACGCATGTCCGGGTGCCTGGGCCCACGAGACATGTCACAAGCAAGGGCTTCTCGAGAACTGTACCAAGCAATACGACAATTCCATACCAACAGGATATATTAATTATTTTAAGGAGGGCGCTCACAAGATGTCTCCGACCGTCTCTAGCATCTTTGATATTGAATGGAGAACCTATGTCAATGCCACTGATGGTTTAAACCTCGTGGGTTGGTATTTACGTTCTGCATTCCGACAGCTTTCTCTACTAGTATTAGAAGACAAGATCGCCCTCGTGGAAGGCCTTGTTGTCGATATGAAATCAGGAGGTATAGGGTTTCGGAACCACACAGGCCCTACGACTAGTCCCAAATACGGGGCTACTTGGACGGAAGATATCTTATTCGTTGAACCTGAGAGTCGCTGCGTCGATACCAAACTTACTCTTGATTTCAAACTCCCTGGCGATGATACATCTTGGGATTATGTGGAAGACCTCGTACTGACAGATCGCGGAGGCTTTTCATCTCTCGATCCCGTCGCTCCCGACCTTGACCCGCATCCTGATAGACCAGACAGTTTTGGACTGGACCTGGGATGGCGGGCGATTAAAGCCGCCTGGGTAAACAACTTCCTTACGATGGTGTATTTTAATGTCACAGACAAGGATCCTGGAAATATTACTCGAATTGATTCCAAATATGGCAGAACATTCCCTCTACCAAGTGGTCTCAATAGCACCTCGTTTCGCGTTGGATTTTCAAGCATAAAATCTAGCCTCGATTTTGGAGAGTACCTAAATCTTACTGCCCGAGCGAATCTTAACAACTTGCGTGATGATAATATAAATCCGTTTAATATCTCATCGGACGACTTTTTAACTATATGTAGGTATCACTATTCCGATTTTTTGGTTTTTTAAACTGACAGAAGTGTGACCAGATGACGCTTGTGGTGGAGCCACGGGCACCAGCCCTGCCAATATAAACAGTACTCTGGTCGGGTGTGCTCTTCTTTATGGCGCAGCGAATCGCACGGATGGGAAATCCTCCCTCTTAATGGACCCACGATCCCCATGGTCCGTCCCTATTTACAGTTGCGCGTCAACTGTTAAAGCCACAATTAAAACAGTGACGTTCGTCCACAATGGAACAAATTTTGATGCCCTAAAGGTTGTCAAGGCAGAGCCCAGATATTACTCCCATCACCAAGTCCTACCCGTATGGGGAGTGGAAGATATGAAGTCATTTACTATTGAAGATGCCAACCCCGGATGGGGTGTACTAGGTTTATCAAATTCTACGAACGAAAAGCAGCCTTATAATATTACCACAGTCACCAAAGCTGAACTATATTTACCAGGATATCTGGATGCCTTCTCAATAGTAAACGAGGGCGGTGGGCCTGTCGATCTCAACACTGGCCAAAACCTTCCGGGGGTAGATTTCTATACCCCGGCCTTATACAGTGCGCTCAACATCCGCTCGCCCTCTCGCGTAGGGTTCCAGAGAATTGGAGATTATTCAGGTCAAAGCAGTTTAGCACTCTATGCAAAATGGCAGAATCTCTCCACAACCGCCGACGGGGCTGCTAAGATTCTCAATCTTGTCTGGACAGACATTGCGGCCAATGCAGTTGTCGGAACCAAAGGGTGGGGATTGTCTCCCCCCAAACCTATGGACATGCCGAAACCGAACCAATCTGTGAAACGCGCGGATAATGAAGAGACTGGTCCACTAGCGCCACCGCCATCAACGGTACCAATCATTGCGTACAAACGAACCATCCAATACAAATACTACTTCGCTATCCCAGCGTTTATCGTTGCACTGACCTCTTTCGTTATAATTCTAACTCTTCTTGTACTAGTTTTTATGGGTAGAACTGGACCGAAAAAGATCCGGAATTTCCTGGAAATAACTACGTTTGGCAGAGTTATTGGACTTGCATTGTGGCCCGAGGCTGTTCATGAGGATAGTCCAAAGAAGGACTGGCTTGTCAATATCCGCGCTAAACGTGTTCTTATCACAAGAGAGAAACTTAGCGGAGTTCGGGATAGCCTGATTGCAACACCTGGGCCTAACAAAGCAGCAAGTGAAAATGGTGAAGAAGGTGAAAGTAACGAGAGCTAGAACTCGATTTTAACTAGACTGATAATGGACGTTGCACAATTCATATTCTAACATTTCAACGTTATGTATAACATCACCCCCCGAAAAGATCATCTGATAACTACAACTAAATCATTGCCAACCCAAAAACACCCATTGCTATACCGGCCATTCCACCTATAACTCCATTCAAGCCTGGGGCTACGTTCGTGCTAGTGGCGGTTGTCGATTCGACAGATTCAGAAGTCTCTTCAGCAGACGGTGTAGGAGCGGCTGTTCTGCCTGTGGTTGGAAAAACAATGCCAGTCTCTGAGGCGCTCGTTGTCTTCCCGGTTGATACTGACCCTGGGAACGTAGAAACTGGTTTCGCACCCTATATCCGAAGCGAGAAAATAGTATGATTAGTCGAAAATTGCCAGAATACGATACGGCTCGGAGGAAGTCAAAGAGAGGAAACAACACGTACTACTATATCGCAACAATCATCCCCCTCGCAAATAGTCCCTTCATCGCAACAGGTTTGAAGGGTATGGTTGTAACATAATTGATATGGGAACTCGCCCGAGCAATAGTGGATATCTTTGCCACCACGCTGACAGCAGTCCTCTCCGCTATCCTTTCGCGTACAGGTCCAGGAGGTGCCAGATGGAGATTCCGCGGATGGCGTGGTTGATGCTTTGGTAGGAGTCCCGTCCTTTCCAGTTTCTCCCGGGCCCTAGTGTAGAGGATGAGAATGGGTAAATTCAGATATTCATTTTCTTCTATTTTTCTGCTGATTGCCTGGTCTCCATCAGGCGGGTATTATATAACTCACATATGGATCGCAGCAGCTATTATCCTTTGCGACGCAAAAAGCTAAGAAAAAAATTGTTCAGCCAACATATTGCTCGAAGGCAGGTTGAATAGCCCAGAACATACATCCGTTCGCACAACAGTGCTGTTTTTTCTTTGGATTGAAGCATCCTTGCCCAGAACACATCACCCAATCCTCTCCAAAGCATTCACCACAAGTATTAGATGACGAACATTCTTGCCGTTTGTTTAAATCAGTATTATGGCTACCGACCATCTGCCTAAACAGGGGCACATCTCGTGCCAATGCAGCTGTTCCGCAGGTATTCAAGAGAAATGCCGCAAAGGAAAGACAAGAGACAGTCGCGAGGTGCATTTTCAACAAATAGAACGAGATATTTAGAATAAAATCTAAGGTGGATTAGGATTATCAACCGCTCTCAACAATAAACCATGAATTGAACGCCATCTTTTTTTTTTCTTGGCCATTGGTTTCATGCTCCTTATGTCTGTTTATCTTGCAAAAGGGTTTGGAGGCTGAAGATGTCAACCCCGTATTCTCTGGGCCTTGTTTAATTAGGAGAGGGTCAGTCTCGTATTTGCGGATCCTAGGGTGGTATGGCCGAGGCATCAATAGCACTAACATTTTTCCCTGTTGATGCTATTTTCTGCCTGAATGAAAATCGGGCCGGCTGGAGAGATGTGGGTATAAAAATGACTGGAATTCAATGGATCAATAAAGGTGGGAGTTCAAATCTCCCTGGATAAAGATAATCATGGTACTTTAGGATTTCCGGCTTTCGTACGCTTCCTAGCTCCCGAGTAGGAATCTAGCTAGGCAGCAAATTTTTCGACTGACTATTCGTCATACACTCTTGTTTTCTTTTCATTGTTGATCCGGCTGTCATGCGCCCAACAGCACAATGTTTAGTGGTATCTCGGGTCAAGCTTTTGAGAAGCGGAACAATCCCAAGGAAAGGTCAACTTTATTTCCACAAGCGAAGGAAGCTTATCTTAATACACTTGGGTGCGAGAGATTCGAGCATCAGGTCAAAAGAAAAAGATAGTTAACGGAGTTCAGCGGTGACTATTTATAGTATAATGAATGCTTGCAAATAGTATGCGCAGAAAGAAAAATAAGAGATGTACGAGTAAGTAAATGGCTCTCCATATTTGTCCAGTGAAAGTGCTATTTCAACAAAAAAGTCCTATCTATTATTGATTCCGCCTGCATGCAATGACTAGGTTGTTTAGTCTGTGAAGAAAGTGAGTCTCACAGGGCAACCTTGCAAAAAAAGGTGTATATACATCCAACGTGATAGCAATGACGTTCCTGAAAAAATAACGGGTAGTTACACGTCGTTCTTGGCCGGTACTCTTTCTGTACTTGGATTGTCCGAATCTCCAAGGTGATACAGTTCGGGGCAAACAGCGTGCCTCCGGAGTAGAATGTATCTCTTGAACCACCATGGCAGGACCGTCTTGAGTTGATACTTGGCATGCGTACGTGTAGGCACAGCGAATACGTAGTCCAACTCTTCCAAAGTCCGCTGCTTGGTTTCGTACAAGAAGAGGAAAATAAAGATAAAGGCAACAAGGTTGAGACCTGCGTAGAAGCCGAAGGCACCTGGGGTGGTAAAGGCTCGGTCTAGTCGGCGGAACGTGAGTGCCAGGACGGCAGCCCAGAAGTTATTGGTAGCAACAGCCCAAGCCATACCGATTTCTCTGTGAGACAGTGGGAATACCTCGGCGGAGTAGGTAAAGGGTACTGGACCTTCTCCTGGGGAATAGAAGGCACCGAAGAGGTAAATAAAGGTTGCAATCAAGCCAAGATGTGCAGGACTACTCTCACGAATGTAAAAGGACATTCCGGCAGCTAGTAGAGTCCAGAACATGTTGGGGAAGGTGAAAAGAAGTAAACCGCGACGACCGAAGGTATCAATCGTCCACACCGCTGGCCAGGCGAACACAAAGTTGACCAAACCGAAGCCGAAAGACGCAAGAAGAGCCTCTTTGTTGTTTGCGCCGGCCCTCTCGAAAATAGTGGCGGAATAGAAGGCAATGATATTAACTGTTTAAGTGAGAGGAATCCCAGGTCAGTCTCACTGGGCAAATGTAAAGGGAGAGGGGAAAAAACTTACTTCCACACATTTGCTGGGCAATCATGACAATACCAGAAGCCTGAGTAGCTCGACGGACACGGGGGATGGTAAACAATTCAATGAATCTAGTGAACATATTGTCCGTCTTCGCAAGGCCGGTTTCCAGGAGCAAGAGGCGTTCGTGTTCAAGTTGAGCGTGGATAAAGTAGACATCTCTTGCTGCCTGTAAAGGTGTATTTCGCAGTCGGAGTAGAGAACGATACGCCTGCGCGGTTTTTCCTTTTTTCAGTAGCCATCGAGGAGATTCGGGGCAGAAATAGATGCCGATAACGAGGGGAACAGCTGGGATGAATGCGGAGCCCAACTGCAATCGCCAGGCAATCGCACCAGTGTCGACAACAGCAAGATTGGCGAGAGTTCCGAGGAAGATACCGAAGGCTGTCCACACTTGCCATGACATCACAAGGCCACCACGGACATTAGCGGGAGTGTTCTCAGCAGAGAAGACAGGGACTGTGACTTCTTTCAGTCCCATTCCGATTCCAAGCAAAACACGACAAGCAGCCAATTGGCCCCAATTTTGGGTGAGACCAGATCCAATGGGCGCGAGAAGACTGAAAATAGCGGCAATGAAAATACATCCTCGTCGTCCGACGAGTTCATTGATAGGGTCGGAAAACCAGCCAGCCCTGTAGGTATTGTAATAAAATTAGAAATTGGATGAAATAAACAACATAGAGATCAGACAAAAAAAGAGGTTGAACAACTCACACTAATGCAATGGTAATGTAGGGTACAGCGTTTATAAATCCAACAATCCAAGAGTTCTTGTCACAGAGCGCAGTGGAAGTACAGAGGGGTGGTGAATCCGGGATGCCGAACTCAACTGGGAAGGACAAATTGGCACCATTGGAACCTGCGAATAGTCAGAATCGATTCTCCCAGACGACTGATGATTTCTGTTAAACATACCAGTTTGATCCCAACCTTGAATGGCGGCGGCAATAGAGTTAAGGAAAATGGTGTAGTAAAGCGACCAGGGTAGCTTCCATCGGCGAGTGACTTCTTCCCGAAGTGCAACACGGTCGGATTCATCCAGCTCAGGCATGTTCTCAAAGTCTCGAGGGCTTTGTGCGACCAATGCGCCTTTCTCCATTAAGGGAACGATGTCTTGGAACCCATGCTGGTTGGCGAAATGCTGTACATCTTCCAGGAGTTGCTCCCTAGGAATGCCAACTAGAGGGTTCTTGATTCTATTGTGTAGAGTATAAGGACGGGCCCCATTTTCAAGAATATGGTTTTTTTATTTTTTTTTTAAAAAAAGAAGACTTACTCTCCAGTGAGGTTTTCGGTATAATCGGCCACACTCTGCTTACGGTCCCTCACAAAAATGGAGCCGCGCCGCTCTTCAACAGGCCTAGATAGCTCCCATGTTATGTTAGTCACGGCCAACCCTTTGAGGTTATAGTCAAAGATATGCGCTAGGATGCACTTACGTCTCCGTGATGCCCATGATGGCGATGGGAGACTGAATACAAAAAGAATGATTATTCAACACTGATCCAACCGAGCCTGGCTTGATCGAGGTGGAAGTGAAATGAATGACAATTCGCAGGGAAGCCCAACTCGGAGGAAAGGGAGGGAAGCTATATAAGAATGAGACGTGATCGACAGGCGAGCAATACAGCTTTACCGAGTAATTTACGACCAGGATGTTGTAGTCGACAGCGAATATATTGCTCCCCATGCCATGTTATGCAGAGGCAATTAATTGCAGCTCTTGGGCACACCATGCACCGATCCCTCAGCCAAGAAACCAGCCTTGAACGTTTGGCCTGTCCTCACCCGTTCCAAATGCGGACATGCTGGTCGATCTCTGCAGCTTTTCATTGGCCGTGTTTTGTTTTCCTTTGTGCTCCATCTGCGTATCTCGTAAAGAATGTTTTGTGGGATGCCCGCAGAGACGGAGCCCTCCGTAATTTGACCACCCCAATTCCGGAAAACTGAGCGTAATCATATTCATCCCAGCTTCCTGTGTATGCATGTATCTGGGGAGCGTGAGTTTACCCCCTACCCCATACTGTGGATATTGAGAGCGAAGCGCTGTCTTGAGTACCGGCTTCTAGACATAAGCATCATGGATCGTGGAGGCCTCCCGCGTTCATGGAGTAAGTTAACTCAGTCGATTAACTTGGTCCGGGAAAATGCATTTCTTGCTCGTCTCGTTGGAGGAGATTCCCGGTTTTGCGACCGATTGTCCAGAAATGGGTGGAGTGATCAACCAACCATTGGGGAGGCAAGACAAGATACATCCAAACACTCGTCGGTCCTGTCTGTCCACGCGACCAGGGATTCTGACTATTGTCTCTTCAGATTCAAGGATGCGTGAAATAAAACCCGCAAGAAGTTTCTCAGCTGCGGGTAAAATCAGACCAAGGGTCCAGCTACTAACTCTAATTTAAACCCCGCGCCCGATATCCCACTAACTAAGCATCTCAAATCACAAAGGGAGGGATTCATTTCATTCCTTCGTTCTTTGTTAATAATAGTCAATTTAATAATTAGTTTCCGTTTCGTGTTGGATGCCGCTTGGAATTGCCCTTTGTGCAAGTGTCTCGTCTGACAGAGGGAATAAATCGAGTGACAACTTTAAACGTTGGTTTTTTCTCCATCTGGAGTAAGTAATTCGACCTATTATATCTGGTAGCAATGGGGAAAGGTCAAAGATATACAACCAGAGCTAAAGGGTATTGAACCTCTAGGTAGAGTTATACAAGCACACCCTTTCTATTCACTCTCCAAGCGAGAGACGGTGATTCATGCTGTACATATGTATGTAGGAGACATCTCAGGACGGAGTTCTCCGTTGAGGAAACAAGGTCTACGAGACAACTATCCAGGGTTCTGCGAGATAACTAAACAGTATACTTACAGAGTCCTTTCTTTACACTATGCTCCACCAACATACATCGGGGTGTGATATAGTCATCTGTAATACACCAATGTACGCCCTTTGCTCCGCCTATATGTGATAAATAGGACTCAAAGCACAGCCTCTGTTGGTGCTCAAGTCAGTCGGGATGCATCCATGAACAGACTTTTGACTAGCTGCGAAGTGCCGTCATTTCTCCACTCGCCCTTCATCGGTTCTGTTTCATTCCCGTGTCAAAGCTCGTATTCCCCCGGCCATACCATTCGCTGTAATTCGATCTCAACCAGCAAGCCATTGACTGCCATCCCAAGCTAAGAAGTTTTCCGTATAAGTCTCGGGAAGGACGTTTCGTCTGTAACTTTTCGGAGCTGTCCAGCCGATTGAGAAACATCCATATCTTACATACTCCGTACCGTAATGGTAATCACTAACCATTCGATCATTCGATTGGTGCAGGATATCCACCCAGCCTTGTCAGCCCATCCTTTTGTAATACAGCCATTTGGCCGCTCTCGGGTGGGACGGGAATCCCACAAATTTCTGGTTGAACAAATGGTATTGGTTGAATTTAGTTGTATGAATTCATGATATCGACAATTTTCTTCGAGAAGACACGCATTGCCAAGTACGGAGTACTCTGCATTGTTCCATTCAAAATCTCCTGGGCTGTTGATATTTCTTTTTCTTGAATTTCACAGTCCTACCCTGTCTCGCTTTAGTGTAATATTCGATTCAAGATATTTCCTTAGCACCAATGACTTCACATCGCGAAACGAATCTGTGGGCTGTGCTTTCATTATTCATTTCTTGTCAAGGGGGCGCCAAAATATTCTAGAAGATAGCTCACAAAATTAATTTTGCTTTAACTTCCTTTGTTAACAGCCCAAACTATGGAGAAAAAGAGTTTCGTGGCCCAAAGTTGAATTGCCTCATGTTGAGTTTCCATGGATTTATGGATCCAGTTTTGCAACGTAGAATCTGTAAGGCACAGAACCATATAATAAAAATTTTCTTTCGGTTCGTCCAGAAAAGTCTGGAAGTAAAGGAAATGCCCCATCCTTTGATGGTGTTGATTGTAATGAGAAACTTCTCCTGTTCCGCTTGCTGTCTGGTGGCATACTTCCTAATCAGGATATCCCGCATTTCCCCATATTGTTACAAGAAGAGTAGGCTGTATTATTCCATATTATTCCAGATATTATCCCTAGAGAAACCCCGGATACAAAATCTTATTGTCTTTTTGGCAACTCTCTAACGAATGCTCAAAGGCTAGAACCGCAAATAGCCATACTAAGCGAATGAATTTTCCTCTTAGAAACACATAACTGGTGGCTGCTATCTTTGCCTGGGAACCAGAGGGTTGGCCGACGATGACTTCCCACGAATTCCCTTTTCGGTTAAAGTGATTGATTATTGTATACGGAGGAGTAAATACTCTGGTTATCTTCCAAGGTTCCTTGCTGTCAGCCATGAAAAAAGTGTAAAGAGTTTTGGGCCGTTTCCCCAGCAACCGAAAAATCCATGTTTACGCCTTGCCGCTTTGGGAAATGTGCTTCCAGCTCACCCTTTCACCCTCGAAGGAAGATCAATCATTGTTCCCATCAATGACCTTTATGCCCCGTGCAAACATCCAGAGAGGAAGAAGCTGGCTTTACCTCGTATAGTTTAGAAAGGGAACTCCTATCACAATGGAAATCCTGTTGGCCCATTCCTTTGATTATTTATCCTCCTACGATCAGGGCAAGATCCGGAAGGGCTTGCGACAGGTTGAGGGTCTACTCGCCCAAGTATGTCTATCTCGCAGCAAGCTCTCCGCCGCCGAAAAACGACGGTCGATGATAGCGCTCGGCTCGACTCCATCGCCGCCAAAGACGCTATCGGAGCTAAGGGATGATCCGGCTTTCAGAGAATTCTACAAATTGCAAGATGGGTTTCAGTGGAACGGTCAGTCAGAATGCAATTACCCCGTCATCTTCTATCCTTTGAGAGATAGTTTCAGACAATCAAATCACCCCAAAACACATCGCTTTGTTGATTGGTATATGTACTTATGCGGACAAACTCCAGTGACGCTGCGTTTGGTATCTTGTCTTGAACACCTGCTTGGTCGCGGAAGCAATGGCGCAAACGACCTCCTCATAATCTCGGCATTAGATTTAATCCAGGGCGTTCTGCTCCTTCACCCACCTTCTCGTTCCTTATTTTCTCGCGAGATATATATGAACATCCTTCTCGACCTGCTCGAACCCGCCAACTGCCCCGCAATCCAATCCGCCACCCTACTGGCTCTTGTCACCGCACTTCTAGATACGCCCGCCAACACAAGAACCTTTGAAGAGCTCGACGGTCTACTTACTATAACTTCATTGTTTAAGTTACGCTCAACTTCTCGCGAGGTTAAACTTAAGCTTGTCGAATTTCTGTATTTCTACCTCATGCCGGAAACACCTCTTCCTCCGACGGCAAATTCCAGCACGCCAAACACCGCTGTATCAGGATTGCACAGAAGCCCTAGCAAAATAGCCGCGTTTTCGAGAAGTGTCAACGCTGTTGAAGAGAGTTATAATCCCGAGAATCCAGATACAAAGTCAACCGAGGAAAAACAGCGTTTACTTGGACGCTATCTCAGTAATGTCGAAGATCTTGTGGAAGATTTAAAAGAAACTGCTCCGTTTGGCAGTGCTGTGTATTAGGGAATTGCTGCGTTACACCATTTGAATACTGCAGCGTTGTTTGGTGGGCTGTTTCTTGATATGTTTCGGGTCTTCGCATTTCAACTTCAGGTTATATTGGTGATTCATGCTTGAGGCGTTTGGAGGGCCTTGAGATCTTTTCTTTGTCTTTTTTGTTATTTTCTTCTGAGAGCATCTTGTAAACATGCAATTCCAGCAGTATATACCCTTCTGTATCATAGGTTAGTTTACAAGCACGCCGCCCCCCGTTTTTCTTTCTTTTGTTTTTTTATTCCCATTCGTTCATACTTGCATCATGCATCTGGGGAAGAGGATTTCGATACGCTGCCAAGCAGCAGGCCAAGGTAAAGTATTTTAAGACATCTGGGGTGACTCAGGCCACGAAGAGTAAATCCCCCTCCTTTTGTGTTGGATCCTGTGTTGGATTGGGAGACGTCCTTCTTCCATCGACTTGGCCTTCCTCTGGGTTAACCCTATTTTAATCGTCACTCTATTATTCTCACCGTAAAATTCATTGTCCTTTTCGATAATGGACTCTCAGACACCGTCGGGAGGGGAGCCGTCCTCACCAAAGAGAGAAATAAAACATGTAGAAACTGTTGAGGCCTACAACCAATGGGCACCAGTAAGAACTTATCTAGAACCAATTTGGAAGAAATACAAAGAGTATGCTAATGGGTTGATATTACAGTTCTATGATAAAGATGGCAACTTCCTCCAAGGCCTTGACTCAATGGAAATGATAGATCTGTTCCCGCAATTCTTATCGCTCGTAAATCCCGTCTTAACTTCCGAGGAGATGAAAGTAATCCAACCTCCCAAGAAATACGTCGACCTTGGATGTGGTACTGGTAGAAATACTGTTTCATTTGCGGTGCGAGTCGCATCGAGAACGAAAATCGTGGGTTTGGATCCTTCCAGTAAGATGTTAGATCTTGCGCGGCAAAGGATTATCAATGCCCAGCCGCAACTCGCTGGCTCAAATATCCAGGTGACGCTAGAGTCGTATGATATCTTGAAGTCCCCGGCTATACCAGCTTGTGCTAAGGATGCGGATGGTTTAATGTCAACCCTCGTCCTAGAGCATGTCCCGTTAAAGGAGTTCTTCAAGTCTGTTCTTGCGATTTTGAAACCCGGAGGCACTCTTGTCCTTACTAATATGCATTCCGAAATGGGCAACATAAGCCAGGCGGGGTTTACTGATGAAAATGGCGTCAAGATTAGGCCCACTAGCTATGCGCACACCGCTGCAGAAGTTGTTGAGGAAGCTTCTGCTGTTGGGCTTGAGTTGGTTGGGCGTATGAAAGAAGTCATGATGAACGAAAACTTAGCCCGAATATTGGGACCCCGGGCTTCAAAATGGATTGGAATTCGTGTTTGGTACGGAGGCTGTTTTCGTAGGATCAGATGAAATGGAAAAGAAGTACAGGGAGGTTATCCCACAGGGCATATTCTGACATGTTCGCGGGCCCCAGATGTATTCCAGAGTTTATATGTGCGGTTTATTTTCCTAACGGCCATGATGATGCAATGATTTTTAATTGATTTAGTTTTTTTTGGTTATTCCTTTAGAAATAAGTCTCTAAGAGTCGATCTCGGTGTTGTACAAGGTTATGATTTTGCTTCAAGTAGACGGCCAAAAGGTTGTGTTTCCAGCCAAGTTTTTCGTCCAGAATAAGATGGGTGTACGCGAAGACACTAGCATCGAACAACCCTGGTTTCCTCTGGCCAAAGAAGTATTCATCGTTCCCCAGCAGGATAGAAAGCGAGTCGAAAGCCCGCTTTGCCTCCGCCAGTAGATCATCGGCATCGATGTATGGAGAAGTCTTTGTCAGCTGGTCCCTAGCAGCACTCTGGAGCTGATAGCTCAGAAACTTCCGTACAATTGAATTAGATGTTGAAGGAAGAATATATGCTTTGCGCGTGATGGAGTTGAAGTTTGGGCTGTTCAGGTAGCTTGTATACAACTATTGAGTATTATAGGGTTAGTGCAATTCGACGCACCATTAGTTCAATACCAGCGCGGAAACATACCCAAGCATCCCTTATTTTACCATCCAATAAAGATGAATAAGCTTCAAGTCGCATGTTGTTCTCGATATCTTCATCAATACACGCTTTCGCATCTGCCCACTTTTGAAGCCTGGTTGAGGGTATTGGTAGCAACACGTCGGTTTCCTCAGTTGATGCTTTTGGAGGTAGAAGGAATGGGAGGACCCCATTTGGAGAAGCATGGTTATTGGAAGGGACGGTACGAAATTCTATGTCTGTAAATTTGAGGTATGTCTGTATCCAGAAAGATGGGTCAAATCAGCAAGCTACTAACTATTGACTGGTAAAACAAGGGCTGTATTCTGACCTGCCACTTTAGACATTGAGGGTTTATTGATGGGAGACCCAGTCTTGCATCTTCCGGGGTTGTGAATACGTATAATCTGGGTTCATTGGGCCTGGTCGAGTACTGTAGAGGAGCTTGGTTAGACGGGTACGTTGTGAGAGGAAACTGGTCAAAGATGGTCTTAATTGGCTGAGGAATTGAAGGAAACCATGAAGCCGAGGGCTGCTGCGTTGACGCGTCGACTGAGGGTTCCTCCTCCGACATTCTCAAGACGAATTGACAAGAGCATCAAAATTGTTCTATATATCCTCTAGTGCTCCGTAGCTAAATAATACTACTAGGTATTAGTTACTGTTCTTTCTTCTCTTGTCCTCCTTCTGGCTTTCTTGGTTAGTCAGCTTTAGGATGACATAATCTAGTAGAACAGGCCACGTGAACGCCAAGTGTGTATAAAGGGGCTTTTCCCTTTTGGGCCTAGTGCCCGCTGTAAACTTGGATGGCGCAGACTTTGATTGGTCAGCGGACGTGGGACTGCAGCCCCTCAACCTTATCGGGCCATGTATCTCACTTATTTTATTTCACACCCCTCGACTCTGTGCCAATCAAGCAAGCTGACCGCCGTGTTGATTGTTAATTCTCCGTTATTGCGGCACCCTTGCTCCTAAGACGCCGGCCTGTTCAGGCGGGACTTGCTCTAGTGCTTCCGACGATGCTCTGAAGTGTGTCTGCCGTCCACATCCTCAGTCACTAGACTTTTCCTGCCTCCTCGATCCTGGTCCTGATTCTAACAACCAACAACCATCAATATTTACCAGAATCTGTCAAAAAAATCAGCCACAAACCTATTCATATCCATCTGCTCCCTATATCCGTCATGCCTCTCGACGAAGAAGGAGCTAAGTGGTCATGGTAGAGCTCCCCCTCCCGCTTGTCCTACTTTCAAACGTCGTCTAACGTGGGGGAATCCTTGTCATAGCGAGCCATGCATTCGAGGCCATCGATCGTCAAAATGCCAGCATTTCGACAGGCTAATGATGAAAGTTCCCAAAGCGGGCCGTCCACTCCAAAAGTGCCCTCATCCAAAAGGCACCTGCAGTTGTCAGAAGCTTTACGCATTCATGGTTAGAATACCGAAGGGTAAGGAAAATTGATCATATATTCATTATCTTGCAATTTGGGGATCCCAGGAACGCTGATAGTGTCTAACGTATTATAGGTTCAACTTGCCTTTGCCGTCCTCTTTACAAAGTTCCAGTGCCAGCCTCTGAGTCCGAGCAGGCTGCTTCTCCGAAACTTCCCGCTCCACAGTCTCCTACCACAGGCACCCCAAATCGAGTTCAGAAACGTTCTCGTCGACAAAGCAACATTCAATCTACGCCTGAGAATATAGCCAAGGCCCTGAACGGGCTCTCCGGGTCCTCCTCATCTATTAAAGAGGAAGCAGGCATATTGACTGCGGAGCAGAAAAAGGGTGATACAGTTGATAGAAATGAGCTACCGATGATTTCAACCCCTAGTGAGCAAAATTCAACTCCCGAAAATGATGAACGGCATGGTTCCGCGCCAGCCGATCCTGCAGCCATCCGCGCTTCTACAGAACAAAAGGAAAGCTGCTGTTCGAAAACCTCTTCGAAGGATGTTCAACCAACTGTCGTTAAATCGGCAGGCTGCTGTGGTAGTAGCTCCAGACCCGCTCAAATAGGAAACTCATTAATGGTGAATACCTCAATAAAAAAGGAAGATGTGAGTTCCGATACACTTACACCAGTACCTGCAGCCAGCTATCCGCCAACGCAGCCACAGCTTCATTCGGTACCGAGACCATATTCAGCATCTCCCACTGTATTCCCATCCCAACGTGGTGATATTGGCAGCGTGATTGTTCGGAATTCTCTCAGCAATGGATATTCACACTATTCTTCAAATTCCACTACCGATTTCTCTTCGCCCAATATCCAACAACCCTTCGACAATTTCCATCAGTACACTATGCCCAACCATTTCAGTCAAGGTGTCTCAGCAACTTCTAGCCATTCTTTTCCCCCTGTAGCATGCGAGAGTGGGCATAATTGTGGTTGCGGTGACCGTTGCCAGTGCCTAGGCTGTGCAACCCATCCGTATAATGAAACTACTCGCCACTACATCCAGGAAATGGGGTATATGATGACGATTAAGGAAGGAACTGATTTGGGAATTGGTGCTCCAACCGGCTTTCATAGTGCAATATTAAATCCACTCTATAATCAGGGCCTTCAATATTCCCACTCCAACCTCGGTGATTTTCAGCAATATGCCTACTCACACAGCTACTCTCAGCAACCCCAACAATCCCAACAGCCCCAGCAGTCTCAGCAGCCTCCGCAGCCTCAGCCTACTGAGTATCAAGATGCCTTCGCATTCAACGGCGATCCTTCTATGAACAATGCAATGTCCCCTACCGGCAACTCCGAAATGATGATGAGTCCCACCGCCTACTACACAGTCGAGTACCCCATTAGTCTACTAGATCCCTGCTCCAATATGACAGGAAATTGCCAGTGCGGAGCCAATTGTACATGTGTTGGCTGTCTAACACATCATGGCCACAATGGCATAGCAGCCAATTTGCCCTCACCAGAACGTGCGCCTTCTACCATCCCACATTTGGCTACTACCGCATCTCCATTTGACAGCCCTCTCATCAGCCACCCTTTGCAAACGTCTAGTCTGAGTGACTACAATACTTATTTTTCTCGCGGTACCACGGTGGAACCGCCTGCGGTTTAGATTGTATCATTCTGGTTTTGGAGTTTGCTTGGTATACCCCTATATAGATTCTGTTCCCTTTTTATTTTCATTTCCTTCATGTTCATAGCTATCATTTCATGTGTTGCCCAACAGGGCCTATTTTCCCTGCCATTAATTTTCCCATGATTTTCGTCAAATGGATAAAAGAGTTCGGTTCATGACTAGGATACTTATAGGCCAGTGATTACGAGTTGTGCACATCAATATCAAAACTCTACTCGTCGGCAATTTCTAGCTTACGTTTTAACGGTGATTTACGGAGAAAATACTCATTCAATATCAAGTATTCTTTAACCCAAGTCCGAATTCTCAATATTTGCACACACAACAACACGACGTCGCGGTATCAGTTATCAATATATAAGAATCAACAAGATATGCCGCAAACAAGTATCTATCCCGCTCTAACCTATTACCAACAAAAGAAAAGATATTGTACAGGTCTGGCCTTTATGGTACGTGAGGCCGCCGCCGGATATATGCTGGTATCAATATAAAATAACAGCTTACGAGGTCAGAAGGATACGAGGAATGGATGTGTTTCATCAAAACAACAAAAATGGTCCGCTGAAATGAATTTTCCGTCAGAATCATCCATAGCCGCCTGACATCCTACTGCCTCGAACGTAGATCTTTGTATAATCGTTGGTCGCCACGGCGGAAGGAAGCTAAGTAGGTGTAGATCGATTAGCATTACCATCTTAACTAGGTACCGTATAGCCGACACCAATCAAAGAATATCAATTAATACCATCAGCCTCTTCCCATGCTCGTCCAGCACCGAAACCCACGCCAACCCACGCAGGCCATGCTCGTCGTTTGAATAGTAGGATTGAGAATACCACGCCGAACCCGAGGCCGACAGAGGATCGAATGAGGAGGGAAGAAATTGCTCGGTCCCACTAAGATAATTCATATACAGTCAGCCATGTATCGTCCCCATATTTAGCACACCAATTGGCTTTTTTCTTCTTCTTCCAAGTTCCGACAATAGCCTATGCGGAGAGTGTTTAGCTGTGTTGGTTTATACCTTTTCGTTTAGTAGTGTTTCGCTGACCGGGCGGCTGGATCGCGGGACCGGCACAGCGGGTGAGGATTCGCTGATGTCAGCCATTGTAGTGAAGGTCTGCAATAGATTGGTTAGGATTTAAAAGCAATTGATGTGTTGGAATGCCACTTACTCTGTCGTTTATAACGATCAAATGTTGTTCAAGCAGCATAAATAAAGTGCACAATCGGGCAGCCACTTGGTCACGGGACCTGGACCAGGACTTCGGCGCGGAAAAATTTTAATACGGCATTTTTTTGCTTGAGCGGGCATCTGATAACTAAAATAGATAGGATGAGAAGTGAATTACAGATGAGAGCTCAGATCTTGCAGGAGACTGAGGGAGGAAGAGGAACTACAATGGAAATGGCACCTAAGGTTAGTAGTAGCAAGATATTTGTGATTTCCTTTTTTAAAAATTTTTGCTCTTGCTAACTGTTGCCCTGTTTTAGCCTCCAGCCTATCAAGCGCTCCTTGAGCTCGAGAAAGGCACCCCAGGATCGCCAATTGAGCAGATAAAAGAAGCAGCTCGAATAGCTGGGATAGATCTAGACGATCATATAACCAGATGCTGGAAAATTAATGATCTAACACCCTCAAACCCACCTGCGAATTCTGCGCCAAAGGAAGAATGGGTTTTACGATGGTTGCTGAAGAAATTGAAAACCTCAACTGAAGGGGGAAATGCTTTTAGGCAGAATGTGGGCTCTTGGATACTATTAAGGATACTTCTCGACCTACTTCCGCCAAGGAGTCTGGCTCTGATGCTAAATGAGAATGGATTCGTTGGTATTCTGAAAGATGCGCTCGTACAACTAAATCTTCCGCCCTCTACCCAAGGAGGCAATGAAGCCTTAGGAGGTGGATCTGACTCGGCTTCAAACACTCAAAAGAAACCGGAATCGGAACTACCTACTCGAAATCGAAAGCGCAAGAGGGTTGAAGATGACAAAACTATCTGCTCTGAAACGGATTCCCAAGCACAGATCAAAGTCTTCCTTTCTATCCTCGAAAGTTTAGGTGGATACATGAGGCTTACGAACAAAATCCCAAGGGATCAAGCGTCCCTTAAAGCGCAGCTTAAGCTTGTGCTGCGAGCAGAACCAGAGACTCTGGCTATAATCCTAGGGCGAGCCTGTAGCCACGCCAACGTTTCTCCTTGGATACTAAGTGTTTCCGAATCTCCCCTAGTCAAGCAACATATGTTTTCAACGCTTTCAACCATATTGGACATATGGTCCATTAGATCTGATGGGTTTGAGGACGATTCGGCCAAGTCAAGTAATGTATGGAATATCAAAGTGGGTGGTTCATTAACTCGAATCTGGCTAACAATCTAATAGGCATCGTTTGTGTCACACGCCTTAGTCGATATCCTTGGCTTAATCCAGAGACTTAACTCATGTACGAATGATTTGATCAGTCAAAGGGGTCTGGTTGTAGCTTTGGAACGATTAGTCGCCCTCCATGTAGTGCTTCCTATCCGCGAAACGTTTTTATCTGCCGTTTCTACTAAGACTGCCGAGACAAACCCTCCGACTAGCTTAGAAAAAGTGCAGTTGGTTTTATCTGATCTTGATTCACGGCTAAACCATGCCTTTCCTACCACTAATCACTCTCTTTTTCCTGTTCTTTTCGACATATCCATACGCTCTCTTCCCCGAAACACCTTCAGACGGCAAATTAACGAAGATCCATGGCTGGAAATCCTAGCCATTGCTTTACTCTCAAAAGCCGGCTATAGCGCGTGGGTGGATAAATCAGTTCAGTCTGGCCAACAAGAAACCGGCCTATTGGAACAACTTTTGCGCGTGGCAATACACCGGAAATTGAAATTTTCTCTAGAAACATTGGTCCAATGCGCAACTAGCTATTCCGGATTGCTCGAGGGGAAGCAAGGCGAAATTAAGTGGGACCTAATTGCCCACATATTGCGATTAGGTGATGATGTATTTCTATTGAACTCTGGATTGGAACAGTCAAGCGAGCTGCTGAATGCCTTGATAAAGCAAATCACCTTCCAATATTTGCAACCGTCTCAACCTATCTCAAACCAGCTTCATAACTTGATAAAGCACGACATAGCCATTCCGCTTACTCGAGCATTTTTTAATGCAAGAGACGGCCCAGCATTGCTAAAGATATGGATGGCAGAACTAAAGGAAATGGAGATGTCTCGTCAGACCGAGTCACTAGTTTCTCGATTTTCCGTCTGGGAAGACGATGACTTGCTCAAAGCTTACGGGGATTTATTGTCGAGCCATATGTCTAATGCTCAAATCAAAACGCAGGCTAACGATATGCTAAGTGCTCTGATAAATAAGGATCTGGCCCTCTCATACTCACCTTTTGTCGTATTGGATGCGATATTAATGTCTCCTTCGAAAGGAGCCTTGGATGCACCCGACGTGGAACTTTATGAGAAAATTTTCAATCAAGTAGCAGAGATGGTTCAGTTGGACACAAAAATAGGTTGGAGCTGGCGGCTTTGGCGAATCGCGCAAAATTCGGTGAACAGATATCCTTCCCACACAGAATACATTGCGTTCCATTTGGGAGAGAGTCTAGTTCCCAAAGCCTGTCGGCAGATGGCATCGCTTCTGAATGACGCTAAGCCTATCCCTAATCAATGCCTGGAAGCCTATTGGTGCCTCAATTTCGTTGCATGTGCTGCTAGCAAGGCCGAAAGCGATTCTTTCAAGGGTCAGTTGAGTGCTTTGGTTGAAACAATTTTTTCGCAGAAGGGTGATATTCTCTTGAAAAGGGATATTCCTGCCTGGGATGGCCGGATGGAAACGATAACAGCACCATCTTCCTTTCTCATTGGGTCTCTAATTGTCTTGCTTGCGAAACCTAAAGCCGCAATCCAACTTTCTGCAGAGGCACAGCGTTGTCTTTTTGAGACCATTCTTTCTTGTTTCAAGAATACAAAGTCGCCCGCTATCAAAAGCCAACTTAACGAAATTTGGAATAGCTTTGTGTCGCCAGACTGGCTCCTTCGTGCAGATGCTTGTGTTAATGAACTTGTGAGCGTGATCATCGCTGGCCTTAAAGAAGAGGGGTGCCCTAGCCAAGTCCTGATTTGCGGTCTTTTATCCATTCCTACTCGTTTAATACGGCGGCACCAGCGAGGGTTGGCTCTAGACCTTCTTCTAACAATGGCATTGGAACACAGAATCAACACGGACACCAAATTAAATGTTTTGTTACTCATCACAAGGCTGGCAGAGGCTTCGAAATCTCAGGCTCGACTCACAACTAACCCTGAAGAGATTTGGGCTCTTGCATCATCTATCAATCTCGATGAAACAGACAATCACCGTCTATTATTCGACACTTTCCAGCAGCTTTATGCAGCAGTCACTGAGCGATTCATAACTTCGTCCGAAGAAAATGCGCTGAAGTATCTCAAAAAGACATACGCGAAGGTGAATGGTCTAAAAAATTTAGTCGGCTCCCCTAACTTCGCGACAATGGAATATTTTGTGCTTGTGCTCTCCATCCAATTCTTAACGCAACACATAGAACGGTTAGCAAACCCGAGCAAGACGGACGCCCTACTTTCCTTACGACAAAAGGCTTTTGATGCGGTGACATCGGAACTTCAATCTCTAAAAAAGAGCTCAAAGTCAAGCTCCAGTTTCGATGAAAATAAGTTGCTCGGGATCCTTTATGTTCTGGATGCATCACAGCAGCTATTGGTTGCAAGCAAGGATGCGCGCAAGAACATCCGCAAACTTGAGGAATACATGGCTAAACATGATTGCTCCTTGAGCATCAGGAAATCAACGAAGCTTCGTACAATTACCTTCAAAACCCCCAGCATCGAAATCGAGTCTCGTCTAGTTGATTGTTCTTCTCTCTTCTCCATCAAGCACCTCCTTGACCCTGAGCAGCGGTCACTTATTCAAAGAGTCAAGCAGCAACTGACAGTCATGAATGAATCCCAACTTGTTGAGCTAATCCAAAGCTTATGTGCAGCAGGGTTTGTTGGAGAAGGGGGCCACTATAGGCTTCTGTTGCTAGATATGCTAATGTTGGAGCTAGATCCTATCCGAGATCGGGATAGCCCAGCCTCAGCTAGCCTATGTTCTGCGTTTACCCAGGTGTCATCGGCCCTTTCTCAATGCGGTACTATTGAACAGCTTTGTCTAACCCTGGAGTTCCTAAATGTGTACCTGCGAACTCAAGCTAAATCTGTCACACAATGGCACATCGATAACCTTTTGGCCAATATAGCCATAGTCTTATCTCTATCTGGTCCCCAAATCGACCCTAAGTTTGCTAGCACTATCTACACTCGCTTATGCAACCTTCTGGGAACGGTGTTTGGACTTTACAGACAAAAACTCAGTGGACGGTTTCAGCTCTTGCTACCTATTATGCAAGCACTCCTCCGATGTCTATTTAATCAAGACCAAACTAGACCATCGGGTAATTTCAAGGGTCGTTTGGATTTTCCTCCTTGGATGGGCCGAGAACGTCTGCAACCGGAACATAGTACCCAATACTCGCGCCTGCTCGGCGCCCTTTGTGATCCGACGGTTTCTTCTGTTCAGCGTAACCAAGGCGGACACCATTCAACCGCACAACTACACGATAATACGAAAAAAGTTAAGAGTTTAGCTGGACAGTATTTGCAGTATCTCATCATGGAATATACTGGATGTCAGCTGCGCGGATATATGTCTCCGGAAATGAAAACTGCGCTGATGCCAGGAATGTATATTATCTTGGATGTTATGTCACAGAGTACGATGCGAGCGATGAATTCAGCCCTGGATTCTTCTGGTCGTGCCGTATTTAAGAGCTTGTATGACAACTATATCCGTTTCGGGAAGTGGAACCATGAATGAGACGGTCATACCGGATAGCAGGCATACATTTCCCACATTCTCCTTCTACCTGGACATATAGACCATTCGCATCTTTCAATTCAATAATTATTCCAAGTGTTTTTGCATTCACTCTTCACATTTTTCAGGCCTTTGAAGGTATCCTTCCTCATGAAGGCAAAATCCAACACATCCTCCTACTTATCGTGTCGTGGCACAATGAAGCATTATCATAATGCTTGGACTCGGTGATTGTCTTGCTGCCAATGCCTTACAAGGTATTGTCTTAAGATAGTCTCACAGCAGCGAAGTTAGTGAGTACGGAGCTGTCACCTCTACATATAAATAGCCCTTCATATGCTGCGAGCCGAAATTCAGAGGCATGAAAGAGACATCCCCACATAAGCTGTCTTGTCTGCTAACGTGTAAGCCCAGTGCAACAGTAGTCTCGGGTACATTGCATTTATGTTTATCGTGATTGTACCCTTGACATATAATATTGTGTTACTTTCCAATCTCTAACCATGTTCACTTGCGTTGTCAAACTATCTACTTCAGCTTTACCCGAGTGGAGCATTTTCTTTACCATGCAAACAGAGGGCGGATGCGCAGTCCTATAGGGCACCTAGGCATCGATGCCAGACAACGATACCATATGCGTGCTATTCTCCCTCATACTGCTGCTCACAACAGTACAAACGCCACTGTGGGCCAATATTCAACGCATTCACCCCCGAGATTCTTAAACATGCAGTCCTCATGATCCTGGTTATGCATGCTCCTCGATTTAGACTATCATTTGGTGCTACATCAGAGCGATGAGACTTCTGTGGAGCTAAAAGAAACCGTGTATAAGACCAGAGCTTTCTCTCCGAGTTCCATCATGATGCTCCTTTCATGGTAAGTGAGCATTATTCTTTGGAGGGATTGTTAGCAGTCACACCACATTTCGTTCTGGCCATGTATCTCTCTATCAACTGGGGAGTCAGCGCTCTAGCAGCTATACTTCCATTTTGTTCCGCCAATCCTACTCTGATGGAGAGTCCCCAGGATAATTATGTGAGCATGGAAAATTTCTGCCGACTCAATTCAGAATGACGTGCTAATATAGGGGTGTCTGTATCAGGCTATCTTCTGGCCGCATCCGTACTGGGGAGGAGTTGTATCCCGCACTTTCAGCCAGTCCGAAGACAATAAGTGCATCTTAGTTGCCGACAAGTTGGTATCTTCTTCTCAGGGAACGGGGGATGAAAGTACTGAAGTCATTTGATATAGCTTCTCACTCATTGGGTCAGCAAGAATTTTCCAATCTCCTGGTTGGAATACCTACTGCCACCTCTATGAGTATGCAAATACCCTTCACCCTCACCCATTTCAAGCAACGGTGGCACTAACTTTTCCTTTCTTCCGTTCAGCAATAAAGAGTGTAATGGTAAACCGGTTGCCAGAATTGCCGAAAACCACCCGAATCTTCCAGATGAGAGTATTTATGCGGTTTCCGCAAAATGCCATCGAACACGACAACAAACATAAGCGCATAACACTGTTTTGTCACTGTGGTATTGGTTATGTACTAGTACAATCGGGACTGCAAACGAAGAGCCAGTGCCAAAGGAGCAGAAGAGGGATTGGGGGGATTCTGCCTGGACTACTGTACTAATACCGTTGACAATTTTGATGATATAACCGTGATCACTATGAAAGTTCAAACTAGCAATAATATAGAGAAGAGTTAAGTTGATTTTGTATCCAGGACCATCACCATATCACGGAATAGTACAAGTCGATCTCGTCGTTTTGAATTTTCAAAGTATTACGTGGCGGCTGATATGTGGTCACACAAGCTCGGCTGAACGAGGTATTAACGAAGATCCTGCAAGTCCCAGGACAAGGCTGTCGTTGCTAGAGTATTAGGATTTTTGAGATCCGTTTTGACTAGAAGTTCATCTTTTTGCGTATGGAAATTTGATTCTCAACGAGTTGGCTGAAATTTTTAGTTATCGTTCCACGACTCTGTTCAGTCATTCTCAACATGTTTCCCATCAGCATGCTGCATGAATTTAAACTGGCGCATTTCCACGAGAAAATTGCGCTTGGAGACGGGAGTGGGCTAACAAATGCACAGTTAATGTTGACAAACGATGATTTGGTGCCTGGCAAGTGTGATGAGAACGGGCTGCTAAGTTGAAAAAGAGGTCAAGACTAATTAACCGAAAAATAGTTGAGTATCACCGCCGCCAGTGGGGTCCGTGGAATTTCGTTGGTTACTGGATCGCGGATAGTTTTAACATCGTGGGTAATATTCATTCGATACCATCCATTATTGTCAGGTCAAGAAGTCCTGCTTTCCAGCAAGTGATAGTTAGCTAAGATTGCCATACATATGTAGACAACCTGGATGATTGCTTCTGTTATGATGGTCAATGGCCTGTCCTGGTGGCAATCATGGATATGTGTTTGGGTTGGGAACATCGCCGTGGGAGTATTCGTGTGCTTGACGGCCCGTGTTGGAGCAGTTTATCATATTTCATTTCCGGTGGCAAGCAGAGCAGCATTTGGCATTTGGGGTTCTTTATGGCCAGTGTTCAATCGAGCAGGAATGGCGTGCATATGGTACGGTGTTCAACTCTGGATAGGAGGTGCGTTTATCACTGGCGCCATCCCATCAGCTAGAAACTGCTAATTGATATGGCCATTCTAGGGCAGTGCGTCACTTTGATGTTGAGATCTATATGGCCTGGGTATAAAGATCTCCCAAACAATTTGCCAGTGTCATCCGGAACCAATACCCGGGACTTTGCTGCATTTCTAATATTTGCCCTGCTCAGTCTCCCAGCGCTGTGGTTCCCAGTGGAAAAAATCCGACATCTCTTCACGGTCAAAGCCTACACTAGCCTGATCGCTGCTGTTGGGCTACTCGTATGGAGTGTTCGGCGAGCAGGAGGAATCGGTCCAACTATGAGCCGTGGCGCAACTATTCACGGCAGTCAGCTGGGGT
Organism: Myotisia sp. PD_48; assembly: GCA_032988175.1. Classification (NCBI taxonomy): domain Eukaryota; kingdom Fungi; phylum Ascomycota; class Eurotiomycetes; order Onygenales; genus Myotisia; species Myotisia sp. PD_48. The sequence goes on along the minus strand of JANTQB010000032.1, from coordinate 5,959 downwards.
GGACTATTGTCAAGGGCATTATGGCTTCAATCGCGAGTTTCGCCACGATGATAGTTAATGCACCAGACTTCTCGCGCATGGCTCGAAAACCCAAAGATGCACTTTGGTCGCAGTTGTTGACAATCCCCCTGGGATTTGGGCTGACTGCTTTCGCTGGAGTAATTGTTGCTTCGAGTTCGGAAGTCCAATACTCCAAACCAATCTGGAATCCACTTGACGTTCTAGGTCGATATCTCGACGACGCAAATTCTGCTGGGCGATTCGGTGTCTTCGTTATAGCCTTTGCTTTTGCGATAGCCACGCTAGGCACTAACGTTGCAGCAAATTCTATCTCAGCAGGAACCAGTCTGTCTGCGATACTCCCACGGTATATAAATATTCGTCGCGGGAGTTACATATGTGCTGCGATTGGCTTCGTAATATGTCCAGTATGTCTTTTTCTCTTTCTATCCAAAAGCTGTGCAAGAACTCGAGAAGAGAGCCCAGATCAACATTAACCTGTTGGATAAATCCACAGTGGCATCTAATGTCAAATTCGAACAATTTCATCACGTATCTCTCTTCATACTCGGTATTTCTCTCCTCCGTCGTGGGTGTCACAATCTGCGACTACTATGTAGTCCGAAAGGGTTACATTGAGACCGATGCACTATACAAAGCAGACAAAGCCGGCCCATATTATCACACGTATGGAATTTCCTGGCATGCATACACCGCATATTTAGCCGGCATACTGGTCAATATTGTAGGCTTTGCTGGTACGGTCGGTGCTCATGTGCCGGTAGGGGCTCTCTATATGTACAACATGCATTTTATGGGCGGTTTCATTTCATCTTTTGGTACTTACTACCTGATTACCAGAATCTGGCCCCTGCCAGCGGCTAGTTACCAGTGGAATGAGGTGTATGTCGATTGAGCATGGTATTCAGTTCATATTTCATGTAAACTTATGGCATTCCCAGGCAGGGATAAGAAATTATTGCCTGTATTTACCAAGAATGACCCTGACTTTTCTCATAATTCCAACTTAGAAAGTTAAAACTCGATGATTTCCACGGGAGCTGGTAAACGGAGGCCCGTCTAGTCTTCCCTTCTGACCCCAAACTATGGCTCGAACCTTAAAGACGGCTGGGAGGGGAATGCAAGATGATGGCATCAAGAAGTCGGCGTCCTCTTCTGGCCAGCGACTGGTACAACTGGCTGGTCGGAGACTGTTTAGAGACTGTTCAGAGCTTCCCGTCACTTGGCTGGGCTGGGACGAACATCCAGGAACTCGCAAACATAAATAACACGATAATCCTCTGGATTTGAACTCCAAAAGAATCAGTTCACCTTCAGTGCTTCTGCAATTCTGTTTCGTGCAAGAAGGCTAGTTCGCCCCCATTTATAGCAAGTATTCCGAGATCACTTCAAAATGGCGACTGAAAGAAAATCGTCCAACGCGCTTCCTCAAACTCTGTTATCCATCACCACAACCAAGGCTTCCGATCTCTCAAAACAATATGCCTTGTTCAAATCCCAGAAGGAATCGATAAATCGGAATGTAGCCTCCCAGCGTTCACCAGAGGGGAGGGTACAGGCACTGCTAGAAGGAGTCACTCGTGTCAAGGGATTCCCAGAAGATGGCATTCATCTTTCCAACGAAGAACATGAAGATGAAAAGCCAAAGAGGCTCAGGTTTTTCCAAAAGCATCGAGGATGGTATCGAAATATACGACGTCTACTTTTACAGCGAAAATACGATGCCGCCATAACGGATGAGATGCTCTCGCAGTGGGAAGCAGATTTGCAACGGGATCTAGAGATTATGACGAGACAATACGAACATGCTCAATTTTTCTATAAACTGGTAGACGAGTGGCTGGAAAATCCGAACGAGTCTCTGGACATCGACACTGATGAAAATGGTGAACTAAACCCGGAAGGCTCCTTTCAACCTGTTGGTAGGGAAGAAATGTATGAGCAGCGCGTCAAATGGGAAGCCCTAGTGTTCGAACCACGAAATACGAATGGAGCTGCAATCGAAAGCTATTTAGAGACTCTATTTAACCATTCAAGTCTTTCTGGGGAGGCTTTGGATACGTTGCGTAAGTCAATAAAGGAAACTGCTGCGACTATGCTTACCAGCACGGTGGCTTTCGATGCAGGCGATCTTCCTAAGTTACTCAACGGGTTAGTTCGAAACGGGCGTCTTTCCCCAGAGAAGGTTGCTATGATCAACGAGATCAAGGAGAGCGCGACACTCAGGTTAGAGCTGCAAAATATCCTGCGGGGCCGACTTGCGCAATTGTCCTCCTGGAATTGGACTGATGGAGTTGTACCAGTCGATATGCAGCGGCAACTGAACGGAAAATATCGGGTATACATGGATGAGGATATTCTCGATGCCATTCTACTTCATCATGTTGGATTAGAATGGGGTGAAACCTTCAAGCTAGCCTTTCAAGAAATGTTCCGTGCTTGTGCCCGCAAATCGAAACATATGGCGGTCCCAAAGCATCATCAAAACAGACGGCATTATTACCTGGGAGAACTAACTCGGGGAACTAGCCCTATTGAAACTAAGCGACGAGAAGTGTTTGAGGAGCAATATTTTATGGCTCATCTTCCAACATCACAACCGGATAAAACGTCCTGGTCCGATTACGATTGCGACGATAAGGCTGAGAAGAGTGGTCGGATAAGCCTCAAGCAATCGCTGTTGAATCTTTTCGTAACTGAAACCCATCTCCAAACCGCTCTCTACGGACAAATTACCGCCGTCCAATCAGATTTCAAATGGTTCGGTCCATCGCTATCCCATACCACTCTGTTGACCGTTTTGAAATTCTTTGGTATGCCACAGATGTGGTTGGATTTCTTTATGCGATACCTTGAAACCCCCTTGAAATTCCCTGAAGATGGACCCCATAGCCCAGTGAGAGTGAGAAAAAACGGCGCCCCCATTAGCTCCTCCATCACAGATCTCCTAGGGGAGGCTATGCTTTTCTGCCTGGATTACGCCGTTAACCAGCATGCAGATGGCGCATATCTTTACCGGCAGCACGACGACTTTTGGTTTTGGGGATCAACGGAAATTTGCGTCCAGGCATGGAAAACTATTGGCGAATTTTCCGCAGTAATGGGCCTTGATATAAACGAGGAGAAGACTGGATCGGCAACCATTCGAGGCAAGAAGCTCTTTGGACAGGACCAAGGCCTTTCGTCTAACGATGAACTAGGCGTGGAAACGGACAATAACTTGCTCGATAAATTGCCAACAGGCCCAATTCGATGGGGGTTTCTCGTGTTGGACGAGAAGTCAGGTCGTTTTGTTGTTGATAAAAAGCAAGTTGAGAAGCATACTTTGGAGCTGAAGCACCAGCTTTCATCTTGCAAAAGCATATTCCGATGGATTAAGGCGTGGAATACTTATCTTGTGAGATTCTTCTCCAACAATCTTGCGCAACCGGCGATCTGTTTAGGTCGGCAGCATATTGATATGGTTCTGGAAACGTATCAACAAGTTGAACAGCAACTTTTTGATCCTTCGTCTGCCGAATCCAGCCCTGTTACCGTAACTAGTTATCTTCGCAAGGAGATTGAAACCCGTTTCGGGGTGCGTGACCTGCCAGACGGGATTTTCTACTTTCCGCCAAAAATGGGCGGACTCGAGCTCAAAAATCATTTCATTCCATACCTTCTGAAGCGGGAATCCATTACGAGAACCCCCGATCAACTCTTCCAACAGCTCAAGCTTAATATGGAACGAAAATACGTTGATGCTAAGGAAAAATTCGAACGAGAGGGCCCCGATGAAGTAGTTGCTGCTAAATATTCTCAACTTGATGGGTTTGACCCTGATAATTTCATGTCTCTTGCAGAATATACGAGATGTGTAGGGTCGACTCTCAATCTCCTGAATGTGTATGAGAAATTGTTATCGCTACCTGACGAAGTGGACATGGACCCCGTAACAGAGATAGATACGGTGCTCGAGAAGCATGACCTCGAAGACCCTTACTGGACCAGGATAACCCAAATGTACCTCGCCGAAATGAAGAAAGAATTCGGCGACATCAGAGCCGCTGAATATTCCCTATTGCCGATGGGTGTGATTGATGCTCTTGCGCAAGGAAAAGTGCGGTGGAAGGGCTAGAGGAGTTTCTCTTCTAACCACGTAACGAAATTTTCATATGCTTTGTACATATTTCACTAAATAATGTTAAAAAACGAAAGTGACAAAAATGACAAATATATACACTCAAACACACACATATATATATCTGGACATGGAGCTAGCAGCAACTCGTACTTCATTGAAATTCGGCTTCATACGCTTGAAGTGAATTATACAACTTCACTTTCTGTTGCTCTCCGCCAAAAATGGTTCCGATTCCCCGTTTGCACATTTCGAATATCATGGGGCGGGTGAGATGGAAATGATTGGCGGCCAATAAATATTCATTGGATAAAGGGCTACAGAAGAAGCCGACATCATCTGTCTAGATAGAGCAAAATGAACATGAACCGATAATAGTTAGTTTCCGGAACCAGAAATATTTTACATATGAAATCAATCAACATGAAACTCACGCATAATACGATCGGACAGTCTTGATATCTCCAATATCCAAAGTGATGATCTGAGAAGTCTCCCTGTATCATTTCTGCATGGACATTGCACGACAAACACAACTCTAGGCCTACCTTTCGCCGCACTATTTCCTCTTTAATCTCACCAGGCACATGAATCACATGGCCAATGCGATCGGGTTGGAATGAGAGTAACGTATCAAGTTCCAGTTGAGAACCAGAGGATTTTATCTCTGCGAAATGCAAGGTCACCCCAAGACCATTCTGTTTTGCTTTGGTAAAGGCGTTTCGAAAGATAGACACATCGCCGCGTGAAGGATTGCCTCCTAATTCAACGCCAACGACGCCCCTATGTTTGAATTCGATGGCTAATTCAACCGCAGCCTCTGCATCGGAAGAGGATTTGGTTCGGTCCACAGAAAGAATAAGAAAAGCCGACATCCCATTCGGGTTATCGTGCTGGAACTCGTCGATTACATCTAGCACTGTGCTAATGTACTGCTCCTTGGACACACAATGAACGGCACTCTCTCTCGGGGTTGTCCTTAGCTCGAGGTAATGGACACCATCAGCTTGAAAGTCTTCTAGAACTCTTCTAGTCGAGTAGCGCAGACTTTCTAAGTCAGAGCAAAGGTGGTATATTAGGTCGGGAAATACTTTGAAAAATCTGCCTCCTTCATTTTAACGATTGTTCCAAAAAAAAAAAAAAAAAAAAACCCGAATTCAAAAAGTTCAATGGGGGATACAAAAAGTGTTAAAGCAGAATGCGTCATTTCGAAAGAGTCAAACTAACATGTCGAGTGGAAAACCAGTGGAGACTGATGGCATTACAGTCATCGGGTCGGGGATCTGGAGATTTGGGTCTTGCTCCCGTTTTTTCAGCCATAGCTCTCGAAGACAATCTCGCGATATGCTCCCGCTAAGATGGGCATGGAGCTGGTGATTCCAGGGCTATTAGCAATGCAAGATATAAATGCATGTATTATGTATTGACGTACCTCAATCTTTGGGAGGGACCTGGTGAACGCAATATCAACCGGAGTATCCGCTTTCATTGCTGTTGTTAAATGCGCTTCTACAGTGAAAGATTTCTGACATCGCAAAGGGAGAGAGAGTTAAGGCTGGTCCCTTAACCTAATAGTTAACTCTTAACTAGCTAATTTCTACTAAGCATTGTGTGTCTACTGTGCTCCGTACTCATCCTTGAACATTACGGAGTAGTTACGCGTCGATCCCTGAGCAATCAAACTAACTAATAGTTAGTAAAAACGCCATCAAACCAAGATGTCTTCCGGGCCCTAGTATGCAACTAACGTAATTCCCGGTATAACCGGGAATTACGTTGTTATTACTTCATATCGATGCTTGCCAGCAGAGTGGTTTC
>JANTQB010000031.1:0-184472 GCA_032988175.1 Myotisia sp. PD_48 | reverse complement strand
TTGTTATTTGGAGACTGGCTACATTTGTCTCCGCGAAGAATAACTTCCTTTGTGTTCCCTCTACAAGCCTACAAAAAGGGGTAAAGGAGATAGTGAATGATAAGAGCGAATAGAAGAACTAATTACGTTGAGAGAGCCAAATAAATATATATTTAGCCCTTTGAACATCCCCGAGGACGAGATAGCAAAATTATTTATGCCGGGTATCTTATTTAATCGCTCACAGTACAATCATAGAATACATTCATTCGATATTACTTGTTCCCGTTATTCACGATCGGATCAGGGAAATGGAGGGTTGGATAATAGGAAGTGTCAGTTCCCACTTCCCCCAACCCTCCGCCATATCGCAGCAGCAGCAGCGGTGGCACAGACAACTGCCCCTAGTGCAATCCCCCACGCCATCCATTTTCTTTCCACATCTTCCTCTACCCGCGGAAATGCGGTGCTTGGTTCCATCGCGGCTTCAGCAATATGTACAAAAAGCTCCTGGATCGAGTTCCAGGTCACACTAACATGCAGAGGAGGACTAGGCATGTTTAGTTTGCTGGTGTATTCGTCAGGTTGAAGCTCAGCGCGCTGAGTGGTTCGATCGAGATCGGCCTTTAGCGCAATAAAGACGCTTGGAAGCTCTTCGAGGTGCGGGTATTTGGCTCTGAGCTTCATGATGTAAGCAAAAGAATCTGGGTCGGAAGAATCGTAGGTATATGCAACTACGTCGCACTGGTCGAGTAGTTTTGTCTGGTTATCTAGAATAGCGGGTTCGAGCTCCCCTAACTCGTCCATTATCATATAACATTGCTTGCCCCCGGGTAATTCCACTGTGTTGACGGCGGTTCGCGGCTGGATGGTCGGCCGATAGTTCGGATAGAAGCCGCGAGAAAGGAAGGCGTCTAGAAGCGCAGATTTCCCGGAGACAGGCGCCCCAAGGACATGGCAAAGGACAACATTCCGGCCCACTCGGCCTGGTCGTCTCCTGCGTTTTCTTGGTTTTGTGATTTTGATTGCGGCTGTGGTTGTGGGATTGCTCCGATCGCTTGACTCGAATCCAAGATAAGCAAGATATTCCAGGGCTGTCTTAGGAGAGGTGAATGTGGTCATACTCCATTGAGCCAGCCATCCTTGCAAGGTTACGTGGCCAGCCTCATTTCGAACGGTAGATAAGGGAAAAGAAGCCTCCGTCCATGAGCTTGGAAGGCCAGGAGTCGGAGCAAAAACAGAAGCTAACTCTTCCTCATTTAGCCCCCCATCATTGTCTTTATCGCATAATAAAAATAGATCCACTAAAAATCGATATCCTGCAGGGGATAACTCAGCCGAGGCAAATGGTGGTACCTCCAATCGTGGATGTAAGAAGTCTTCTTGCAGGGATAAGTTGTCAGTATATTGGAATGCCCGGAGTATAATCCAGACTGTCTCATGCCGTCCTTTTTCAACATAGAGTTTATTCAGTTGGAGAAATCCATTTGAGTCGATCCCGGAAGATGTTACTGAGCCAGGGCTCTTTCTCCGTATTGTGTCCTTGATGTGGTTTAAATCATCCTCACTGAGAGGTTTGCCAAAGCATTTTATTTGGAAGTTTTCAATTTCCCTATCACTCAAATATCCATCCCGGTCTTTGTCGCATAAATAAAAGATCCTTTGGAGAGCATGTATCGCAACGGGTTTTAGGACGGCTTCCTTGGAATCGAACAACGGGGCAATTGGATAGGTTACGGCTTTCTGGCACAGGTAAAAGGCTTCGTTCACGTTTTTATTAGATCTGGCACTGCTGCGGATACACGAGTCAATTTCTTTGAATTCAGTCATAATGGGAAGCATCTCTTCCTCGATTGATTGGGGTTCTCCATGTTCGGGTAAGAGATCGGATTTGTTGGCACATAGGACGACAGGGACATTGACACCAAGGGATCTAAAGTATGGGAGCCAGAATAAAGCGACCCTCTCATAGCTGTAATGGTCGGAGTAAACTAGTAGGATCACATTCGATTTACGAATTTCTTTCGCGAGGTTGATTCGCTCCTGGGGCAACGCAGAGCTATCGACAATGGTGGTAGTGGTCACATTCTCGGGAGTGCCAATGGTTGGAGGGATTGTAACCTGCGGAAGCACAGGCTGTATTTTGTTGGTGACAAACACGCCCTTCACTAGCGAAGTGATCAAGCTCGATTTGCCCGTTCCTTCGTCTCCGCAAACGCATATTCGGACTGGTCATATTGACACTGTGAGAACCGGAGAGTAGGAAGAGAGAAGGGAGGTTTGAAGGGCTTACCGGTTCCCATTTTCCACGTTGTATTATGTATTAGTTGGTGATGCGGCCATGATGGCTTGAAAGTTCAAGTAAAGATAGCTCTTGTCTTCTATTATTACCCCGTACTTACCAGGGAGGAGTTAGTTATGTTACGCTGGGGATGATGTGTGCACAGGCTAAGTACTAGATACTTCATGTTTTGCTGTATCTGCAGCTAAAGTTCAGGTATCTAGGTACAACGGCCAAAATGGAAATGACGGGAAATAGTTTCTCCAATCCCGCACCCTACCAGCCACGCATCAGCCACGCACCAGTGACGTATTAGCCACGCACTAGCCACTCCTCCTTATTCTTCTTCGAAAAATCGCCGTTTAATAGAACAGTTATTAATTATTACTTTTCTTTTAATTTAATTATACCGAGGATAATTTTACGTGTATTAATCGTTGTAGCGGTGTGAACCAGTTAATTAGATATTGGTGGACAGTTGGTGCAGCTTGCACCAAGCCAAGCCACCGTGAGTGCGTGCGTATGGGCTAACTATTCTCTAATATTCTTCACTATTATTAACTATGCTGGCTTCGCCCAGTTGTGGCTCACATCCGGCATATCCACGCATCAACTCCAGCGAAGCTCTCTCCGTCAAGCAACGGGCGATACATCGCTTGATATATATAACATCCAACAATCCCTTTTCCACCGGGTTAATCGTTTAACCATAAATCGATTCTTTGCTTTTTGCATATATAATCTATTTCTCTTGCCCTCCAGAAATCTTAGGAACCCCTCATCTAGTCCTCCTCCCTCAGCTTCGAACAGAACATATTTCGACCGTCATATCCTAATATATACCGATGGGTATCCATAATCCTTTACCGTCTTCTTTAGCGAGTATGAATCCTCCCTTGTCTCCCCTCTTTACCCCCTTCCATTCCTCTTTTGGTGTCCGAGAAAAGTGGCTGACATATCCGGCATATAGGTGAATGCCGCAAGGCTGGAAAGATTCTCACGTCTTTCGTTGACCCACGACAATCATTCGGTCCTGATAAGATCATCCCCCCCCAGATACTTGCAAAAGCAAAAGTATGAGCATTGTCCCATACTGATTGATATTCCAGTAGTTGAATGCGTCGGCTGACCGATAACCATCTAAAATAGGGTCTTGCGATCATAACGGTGTTGAAGGCCGGTTTCCTTGGCTCTGGTAGATTTGGCTCAGGAGTCGTTGTGGCACGTTTAGGAGATGGTCGCTGGTCTGCACCGTCGGCTATTGTTACTGCTGGCGCGGGATTCGGAGGGCAGGTTGGATTCGAGTTAACGGATTTCGTCTTTATCCTTAACGATGCCGCTGCTGTTCGATCATTCTCCCAAGCCGGTTCGATCACACTAGGCGGTAATGTCTCGATCGCTGCGGGACCAATAGGGCGAAATGCAGAGGCTGCTGGTGCTGCGAGCACAAAAGGAGTGGCCGGTATATTTTCATACTCGAAGACAAAAGGCCTGTTCGCTGGCGTCAGTCTGGAGGGTAGCGTGTTAGTGGAAAGAAAGGATGCCAACGCCAAGATGTATAATGCAAGAATAACAGCAAGTCAACTTCTGACAGGCGCCGTGCCGCCGCCTGCTGGTGCCGAGCCACTTATGAGAGTCCTTGAAAGCCGAGCATTCTCCTCTGGTAACGTCTCCATAGGAGGCGATTCTGTGTACAACGATATACCGGTCTATGACGAGCGCCATGATGGTGTTGCATGGGATGGCCAACAACGGAATTCTGCTTATAGTCAGGGCTCTTCATCTTCACGCAATCGAACATCTTCATTTAACAATGACTATCAGTATTCCGATCGACCACGTCGATCAAATACATGGACAGATGATGTATATGACCGGTCGCCCAACGGAGGGGGGCTTAACCGATCTTATACCACTCGAGCAAATCCTAGTGAGACTTTCGATGCAATGAATCGCGGACGCAGTGCAACCACTGGTGGATTCGATGATGAATATGTGTACCGCGACCAGAAGCCCGATCGCCCGACCGCACCGAAACCTTCGTTCGGACAGAAGCCACCCCTTGAGAAGAACCAAGCTGTCGCCCTGTTCACTTTTGAGGCTGACCAGGACGGTGATCTGGGGTTCAAAAAGGGCGAAATTATCACAATTTTGAAACGAACCGAGAAGCAGGAGGATTGGTGGACCGGAAGTATTGGAGATCGCACCGGAGTCTTTCCAAGGTAAGACATCCGCATGAGAACTGGCCCCATTAGTGATATTATATACTAACATCGTGGCTCTAGCAACTATGTCAAAGCAGTCTAGCTTCCCGATGTATATACATCCCACGGACACATTCTGCCTGAATTGTGCAATGCCCTGCGGCAGCGGGAGTCACTCACGTCCCCCAGTAAATCACCCTTTATTTCTATTTTCATCCGCTCCTCGGCCCTTTCCTTTATTACATATTTTATTCTCTCCCTTCATTCTAAGCCCCTCCTAAAGTTGTACATCGAGTGTGCTGTTGTTGTTTTTTTTTTTTTTTCTGTTCCTTTTCTTCATATATACATTATTTGGTTTTGGATGTTGGATCTTCAAACCTGCGCACTACCCGCTATTATGAAATCATGTCCTTTTTGTCCATCGACTCGTTTCCGCGTCGCTTTTGGCTGGAGTTGTGCAATTATATATATTGTTATTTTTCTTTTTGGCTTGTTTGTTCCCTCTTAAAGTTGGAATACAATTTCATTCTATACATCAAAATCGTTCCATCCGAACTTCTCGGACCAGTATTTAATTTTTTTTCCTTTCATGCTTGAATAGACAGTAAGACCATGCTTTGTACCACCTGCGGACGTCCAAACCAAAGGTTCACACCAGAGAGAGTCGGTGTAGAATGCATGCAGCCTTAAATAGTCATGCATTGTCATTCCAGCACACTGTGCAGGAGTTCAGCCATCCCAACATTGGTTGTGACAGCTAAGACACCCATTCATCGTTGGGACTGGCTGGTCACTCGACTTAAATATCCTTGACTTTGCGGCCTTAGGAACCGAGCCATGCGTGCATGCAGCAAGCAACAGCAGAGATACGACCAGAAGCGCTGTGGGCGCACCCAATGATCATGCCGTGCATCTGCATGGGTCCGCCCAATACGCGATGACCGGATCAAATGGGCTGGCTGGGTTAATGATCAACTCACTGGCTGAAGTTTAAGGATGCTAAATGTTTTTCTTTTCATGCTCAGATGGAGGGTCATGAAGTTGCTCCATTTAGTTAACTATTGAGTTATTCACTTAACGCTGTATATGCCGCAACCTGCACAGCAACTTCATGGATTGGTTAAGGACCACACCCAATAATCTTAAATACCTAGGAGATATCGCACATCTTGGCAGGGATATGGTTTACTGGTATATTAAAGGTTTAACTCTCATTCGAGGGGACGTTGAGACGTAGAAATGCACTAATATTTGGGGCCAGAAAAATGGGAAGTTCGTAGCAGATACTACTGGTGCATAGAGTAGAGAGAATAGAAGAATAAGTAGAAGGATTGGGGAAGAAAAGATCGAATAGATATAAAGAATTTAAACGTTTGAAATATTTATTCTAAGGGACACATCAGAATCACTGATCGCGAACTCGGAAGTTTAAGATCTTAACGCTTTATGACCTCTTGATTCTATTCTCCTTGCAACCTCAGACCTCTCTCTCCTCCCCCCTAAAGAACATTCTCAACCAACGTTTAACTAGGAGTCTAACTTCATTCCGTACTCCTCTTGTTCTCCTTGCTTAGAATAAACCAACCTTGCGCTTCGCTTTCGCGTGGAGAGCCGACCCCAACACTAACAACATGCCCACATAATTCCCGTTGCCCACGCCTCTGTTGTCGAAAGATTGAAATATACGCCGTTCACTCTCTCCCACAAGGCCCGCCGTGTACAGCCTCCCTCCCTCTCTCTCTCTCCTCCTTCCCACCTGCTCTTCTATCGGTGTTGCTCGTTGTTGGATAGTTATCATATCATATTCCTGCGACTCTCCGTCCATGCTTCGATGACACTGTTTCTCCCCCCGTTCTCTCTATCTGTCCGGCGGCTCATCCCCCAGCTCGTGTCGCTACCCGCCGTTCGTTCCATTCTCTAAAGCCATCAGTCACCGTGCTAGATAGATAATCTCTTCCATTTAGGATGCCGGTAAGCTCTTCTTTTGTTCAATTCACACCCTACCTTTCTTTTTCTTCTTTTTCTTTTCTTTTTCGTTTGTGCTAGTTAGTTATCAGCGCAAGTGACGGAAAGAAGATTACTCCTTGCCTTTTACATCGCCTGGATGGATCTTGAGGCTTTTGTTTTCTTTTCACGTACACCCCCTGCTCTATATCAAACGGGAAAAATTCTAACTTGTTTTCTGTTGATGTGTTCTTAGACATCTACTGCTGCCTACAAACTCGATGGAAATAACCCATCACGACGAGGCCACGCCCCGCATATTTCAATCAGTGACGAGAATCATCATGTAACGGAGGCTATAGGCTATATGTATAATGATGCCTATGACGATCGGGATTCACGGCGTTTGAGCTATATATCCTCATCGCAAGAAGAAAAGATATCTACGAACCCTGTTAACCGCGCTGGAACCGCAGCATCTCCTTCGAATAGTGACCGTCATCTTCTCCCTATCAGAACGAGTTCAATCGACCGGCAGAAAGTCAATGGCCAGCCACATAACCTCCCACATATCGATCAACCCCTCTCGATTTCCGCAAATGCTCCTCAGTTGTCCCTGGATTTGTCCCCTACATCGCCCGATCAGAACCATGCCTCATATCCCCTCAACGACATCGACTACCAGACCGACGCCGCTACCGTTGCGCAGGAACTCAGCAAACTGGCTGCACTTCGGAGGATGTCAATGGATCTAGGCGCTATTGATCCTGACATGCCTGCTTTCGGTGGGTTGATGCCATCAATTGCTCCATCTGCTTCGGACGATGAGGACGACACATCGAGGCTATTTTGGGTCCCTGCGCATATACACCCCGGTCTAGCACCCAAAGAGTTCAAAACTTTTCTGGATGGAAAGGCAGACCAGATCAAGAGGCGATCCGGAGAGCTTTCGCCAGTTGAGCCAGTGCCCGGGCTGCAGAGGAAGGCATCGAGTGGAGGCCTAGTCAGGAAGAATTCGCTACTATCGAGACAGGTAGACAGGTCTAGCGTTTCCACCGGATCGCAGAAACGCTCTAATCTCGCATCACTGGCTGAAGAATCCAGCAATAAATCAAATGTGCTTGCGGATGAAGACAAACCCATCCTTCCTCCGGCTCCTCCAGGCCATAGTTTGAGGAGATCAACGCGTACTACATATAGAAAGGGAAGTTTAAAGTCGGGGGAAGGATCTCGGTATTCTTCCAGAAGAGCGGCAAGGCAATCAGATACAGGAGTATCTGGTGAACCTAACCGCTTATCTACGTCAACGGATGACCCTCCAATCCTAGGCCTGACTAGGGTATCGACAGACCCAACTCCTATGAAAGACAGTTCAACTAATTATTCGAGACCTGCTCGCACAAAACCACTTCAATCTAGTTCATCGTTGTCGGCTCCTTCGCCAAATCGGGCTCGTGCTCCATCCCTCACCCAGCCTTGGAAAGCCCCAGAGAACACTTTTGAATCACCTTCGCATAATACCTCTGTATCTCAGAAACCACAGCAAGCCGTAGAACCCCCACGCATAGACTCACGACTTCCCGCCCCTACGAACCCAATCCCACCACAACCACATATCCCAGAGAGGAATTCGTCACATAATCCCCCTCCATCATTACCACCACAAGCTCCGCTTCCTCCGGAGCCCACTAATGCTAGAAACTCGAAGCGGGCGGCGGCAGTTATTCCCCCGCAACAAAGAGAACCCGCCTACCCTGCCAACGAGATTCCCCCAAGTTTTGGAAACAATACGCGAACTGATAACCTGACTTATATTCCGACATTATTAGAAGATAAAAGACCAGAATCCAAAAAACCGAAAGATAAAAAGGATTCGGATAGTGGGAAGAAGTCCGGGTGGCACTGGAGACGGGGCGGCTCTGAGGACAAGAAAAAAGACGAGGATACCAAGCGGAGTAAGTCAAAATCAGCCAAATCTAGTGAAAAGATATATGATAGCGCACGACTCGACGTTTTGCAGTCATCAATCGATCGCACCCCCAAAGGCAGGGAAAGTCTTGTATTTGACCGCTCTGATAACAAATTTGAAGATGACGACCGCCGAAAAGAAGGTTCTAGAAAAACCTCCTCCACCGAGCCCAAGAAGGAGAAGGAATCTGGTATATTCTCGTCGATCTTCGGTAGTAGTCGAAAAAAGACCCACGAAAGTCACAAGAAACATACTCGACACCTGTCCCCGGAGCCGCGATTACGCTTTCTTAAGCCCGATATCGATTATAATTGGACCCGGTTTTCAATCCTAGAGGAGAGAGCAATTTACCGTATGGCCCATATTAAACTGGCTAATCCACGACGTGCGTTGTATTCGCAAGTATTGCTTAGCAATTTTATGTATTCGTATCTTGCGAAGGTGCAACAGATGCATCCTCATATGTCCTTACCAACATCTCCGGCGCAAAACCAACAACAGAAGAAAAAGGAACAACAACAACAGCAACAACACCCAGAAGAGTACACCCAGTACCAGAGGTATCAGCAGGTAGGTTTTTGAGTGACATTCTAATATTATGATTCTTTTCCATACTGGAGATAACTTTCCCATGGAACTAACGTAAAACAACAGAGTCAGGAACAGGACTCGTATGGTAGCAATTCTGGTTATGGGGATAGCCATAATAATTACGATTACGACCTCGATGATAGAGACGATCACCAATCTGCTCAACACCATAGTCCCCGTAATCAAAGCTACGACAATGGCAGTTCATACGGGTCAAGACAACATTCACATGGATCTTACACGGGCAACGACTCCCACCTAGACGATGACGATGACATGTGGTGATGTCCACTATTATTAATCTCCTATTCCCCAACCTTGGCTTATCTCCCGATTCTCCTCTTAATGGCGTCATGGGATGAAATGGCCACGCGACTGGTTAATGATATATTTTGGTCAACACAAATAGAATATTAAGGACCCCTTCCACCGATTCTATCCGCATTCCTTTCCCCCTACTACCCCTGGAGTACTCATTCCATCTTAAACGGGCCTCTTCATTATTGTTATGGGCTATCGTATGGGTCTGGAGTCATCGGCTGCCTGAAATTACTCCCCCCATGGCGCTTACGGAGATATAAACTTTTTTTGGATAAGTTCCTTGTTAATAGCATAGCGGGAATTCTTTTCTGTCTCTTATCTTTTTTTCGTGTCTGTTTTGTTGGGCCTCTTTTTGTTCTTTGCCATGCTTTCAATTTGCTGTTAGTCATTTGTTGACATCCACCATGTATGGGCGGTATGGCGTAGTCCTCATTCTTCTCCTTTCCGACTGCTTTTTTTTCAATTTAATATCAATTCAAGATGTCTTCCTTGTCATCTCCAGGTTGTGTCAATCCTAATGAGAATGCCTCAAAGCTAAATTGATTAAATCAGGAAGTGTTTCTTCTGGTGCTAACCTCTGTATGGCGATTAGGGCCAATGAGGAGAGCCGTGGGATCAGGAAACGCAGAACCGAAAATATATCGATGTTTTCTTGTTCAGATTATACTGGAGAACCGGTGACAAACTGCCCATTGAGAATTGAACGATAAATTTTGGATGAAAAATTAAATATTATTAAATGCATGTGTTATGTTCCCGTTTTGGGATAACCCGAAATTTAAGCTTAAGTGGCGCCAAGAGTGATCTTCCCGGCCCCACGTGATGCCGCCCTCATCCGATCCATCCCATCCTTGCTCTAATACTCCATACAAGGGTATCGATGTATGTAGTGTATCCTCTTCGCGCAGCTTGTTTGAAATCGGCAGAGGTGTATCTCAATTGAGTAAGATGAATGAAGAATATTCCTGATACGTCATTAGCCAACAGCTGCTATCGGAACCCAATGCCAACTTTGACATTTTTTTAGTACTTAGTTTTCAGTCGCTATGAGCTTGCCGAATTGAATTTAATTTTCAATTCGGAATTTTCGGCGAATGATGGCGGGAGTAGGTCGAGGGAAATGGACTCCTACCAAGATTTGGAAGGCAATTGGCCTGGATAAATATACCTTTCTAATGATGTTGAAGGGTGGTTTACCACCAGTGATACTAGTAGCCATGTAAGTTCAATCCTCACATCTCCTTTCAAATTTCCCGTCTGCGCTCAGTTAAAATATTATTTGACCAATGCTAATAACGGCTACCTACTTATTTGCTTGTCTCCCAAATGTAGGTTTGAGTCTACTGCTGCTATAAACGTCCCGGAAAATTATTCTTACATCTCTGTGATAATTTCTGTGATCGCGCAGTCCTTGCTCCCTAGAGCAAAGTACACCAAGATAATAATATTTAGCGTTTTAGCAGTATGTGTTGCGGCTTCGTTGTCTTGTCTGGGGGTATTTTGTGCAGTGCGAGCCCGACAACACACAGAAGATCCCAATGACCCCCCAGGAGCATATAACAGTAGCGCTTCAGCTGTTGCTGCTATTTGGTTCATTTTTGATATATGGTATGTGACACCATCCTTATCTCAGAATTTCACTTCACGACCGTAGAAAGAAGGTTGATTCAAATAAATCAGGATTGGAAATACAATCCGAGCATACCGCCCCATCGAACTACAAGCTCCAATAGCATCATATTCTATTTTCACAGCTGTTTCGATGACTAGAGCCGGAAGATTCGGTGATCTATCCACCGGCCTAGAATCCACTCGACAGTTGCTCCTGACCTTCTTGATGGGATATGCGATAGCAACCGGAGTTTCATTTTGTATACTGCCTGTCACAAGCCGAGGAAATTTCTTTCAAGCAATCCGTAGCTATCCCAATGCTGTGAAAGAGTTGCTGGATGCCGAAATTACCTATGTACGGCATAGCGAAAAAGATGGGCCATGGCAAATTACACGAAGAGCAAGCATTCAGAGGACTGGATCAATACCCAATAAAGATCCACAAAAAAAGGGTGCAAAGAAACCAATTTCAGCGAGTGATGCGAATGCCGCCACCCTTAGCAATTTGATGAATGATTTTCGTGCCATTCATTCCCGTGCAGGTGCGGAGTTGTACTATGCTAAACAAGAGCTTGCGTGGGGGAAACTTGGTGCTGAAGATCTTGAAAAACTCTTTGAGCTATTCAGGGCGGTATTTTCACCATTAGCTGGAATAGCGACGATACCTGAGGTGTTGAAAAAATTAGCGAAGACCCCAGTAGCAAGAGCTTCTGTGTCTGCCCAAGATGCAATGGGGCCGGCTAATAACCAGTACTGGCCTAGAGAACCCAGCGTGAGCTTCACCCATGAAACGCCCGAAATTGGTGAACATTTTATCCAACCACTTTGCAAGAGGCTTGAAACCGCTGCCGAGCTTGTGGATATGGGGTTTTATCATGCATTTATCACACTGGAACTTGCGAAAGCAGGAGATATTCTCAAACCAGGGAGAAAGCGTAAATTTTCTATGGTTAAAAGGGATCTAGAGGCAGCGGAGGATCCAAATGAACCTGGCCACCGAGATTTTGCCCACAACTTTGAAATAAAACTCCTTGAATATTTTTCTCACAGAAAAAACCTACCCCAGAGATGGACATCATTAAATGCCTTTACTCCATTCCAGCCCCGAGACCATAACCTGTCACAGGAAGCTCGAGGAATTCAAAAAGAATTTTTTGTCCTGATCCTCATCAGCCATCTTCAAGATGTTCTTCTACAGGCAGTGTTGGATCTTGTGATATTTGCAGATTCCAAACTCGAAGATGGCTCTTTGGAGGCAAATCATTTCATATTCCCGAAACGCGAGGCCTTGCAAGATTGGTTTTTTGGCACAGGGCCAGACGAAGGAAAGTCGACGGAGGAAGGGCTGGTAGTCAAGGAGGAAGAGGAACATCGTTCAGCATCTGAGATCAAACGTAATGACCCACTGAAATCTCGATATTCAGATCCTGAGCATCTACCTCCAGCGAATAAGTGGCAGCGATTCGGCAATGGATTGCGAAAGGTTCACCAGTTCCTGAACTCCAATCAAAGTGGGTTCGGGCTCCGTGTTGCTCTTGCTGCGTTTTGCGCGGGGATTCTCGCCTTTCTCAAATCCACAGAAAAGTTCTTCTTTGAGAATCGCATCAACTGGGTGGTGATTGTGATTGTGATCGGGATGAATCGCACTAGTGGGCACTCGGCATTCAGTCTATTTGCACGGGTAATTGTGACGACAATATCGACCGGGATGGCATTAGGTGTATGGTATATTGTTGCTGGCAAAACCCCAGGGGTCATCGTATTTCTGTACGTGGCAAACTGCCTTCAGGTAAATAATTCACTTGGTGGCTGTTTGGGCAAGCTATCTTTTGCAGATAATGTGGGCTTCTTACTAACAGATTGGACATGTTAGTACTATTTCTATATCAAGTTCCCTCGTTTCATTCCTTCATGTATCATCGCACTGATTACATTCAACCTAATCATATCTTATGAGCTATCGGTAGGGCAGCAAACATGGAGCAATGCAAGAACGGTATCATGAGACAAACGAAATATGACCCTGACTTCCATTAAATAGGTTCGAAAACTTGGTCTGGCGAAATCGACAGCTGGAGGCTTGAAATACTTTCCGATCTACTTGTTTGGCCCGTATAGACTGGTAGCAGTGATAGCTGGATGCGCCATTTCGTATATATGGGTGATGTTCCCTCATCCAACATCAGCCAGGACACAGCTCCGAACTACCATGGGGCGAAGCCTGTTTGTGCTTGCAAATTTTTATAGCTGCACGCATACATCCATCTCAGTGTGGATAAATAAAGAGCAAGGAGACCTTCATGACGATGAGTCCCCTGCCAACCTGCTTGATCGTGCAAGAAACAAACTTCTAGCTGAACAATTAGCTTTGCTGGAAAGCCTTCGATTTCATAGTAACTTCACAAAGTACGAGTTGCAACTTGGCGGCCGGTTCCCGAAAGAAACGTATGACAAGATAATTTCTGAAATCCATCTGATTCTAACCAGCTTAGATCTGATGGCCCGGGCAACGAAGAACCTGCAACGAATGACCGGTCTAAGCCGGCGAAGTAGCGCAATTTCACGCAGCCAAAGTGGGAATGAAGGTAGAATAACCGATTACGAGAGCATCGATAGTTTCTGTCTCGAGGAAGAGAGATGGGTCGATACGCTTGCTGAAGCGGCTGGTTCTCCGGGCATTCAATCTCATGTAGTTTCTTCAGTGCTTTACCACCTCTCAGCCGCGGTTTCAAATAGTCTGTCACTTCCTCCATATTTAGCACCTCCACATCCCTTTTCGCTGGCACGCAACTTGAGGCGGATGAACGAGGACCTGCTCAATGTTAGGAATATGGAACATCCGTCCTTCACAGCATTCATCGCGATCGAGGTCCTGAGTTCAATGGTCAGTTCGAACCTAAAAAATCTCACCAGGTATGTAAATATCAGTTGTCAGGCACTGGCTTTTCCCATAATTGGTCCCTATAGTAGTTAATGACTTCGTGTCGTATTGCTTGGTTTTGTGGCCGATGTAGTGATATCAAGTTGCTTGTTGGAGAACTCAACTTCGATGTGTACGTTAAGCCCTATCGGCACAGAATGTATCAGGAGCAAGGGCGAAACGAAGGACGAGACGAAGGACGAGACGAAGGTCATAATCGGTAGAATGATTTATTTTCCGAGTCAGTTATTGAAATTCCGGTGCCGCTACCTTATTCTGGACAGATCTCATCATCAACACGTCGATTTATTGATCTTGAAGACGACCCAGCCTTCGTTGGCCGGGGACGTCATAGTTAGCACTAGCCCCCGTAGTAATAATAATAAGTTAATAATAACAACAATAAAATGATGGGCTAAAGAATCAATTAGTTCAAACAAACAACTAATAATCCATGTCTTTTATCAGCGCAAGTCGACCTTCTTGTTCTTCCCTCCCTCGCCGAGGAACCCGTCTGTTGCGCGGGTTAGATTCGGCCAACCATTATTACTGCACTTCACATTCTCGCAACCAACAATCCCGGTTCTATCCTAATCCAAGTATCCTCCATCGTCCACTCCGAGGGTTGCTGCCTACAATCCCTTTCTTCTCCGCATTTTTCAGCTCTTCTAGCCAGAGTCCAGATAAAATGGCAGACTATCCCGATAAAAGAACGAATGAGGAATGGCGTGCGGTCCTCTCACCAGGTATTCCACTCTAAAAACAGCAGGGAATAACGGAACATTGCTAACCGTTGTCGATGATGATATACAGAGCAGTTCCGCATCCTACGTGACAAAGGAACAGAGGCTCCCTTTTCAGGTGAATTTGATAGTCACCAGCCGGCATCAGGCATCTACGAATGCGCTGGTTGCTCTGCTCCGCTTTACAAGGCATCTCACAAGTTTAAGTCAGGCTGCGGGTGGCCGGCATATTTCGATTCACTTCCCGGGGCAGTCAAGCGCTTTGAGGATAGCTCATTGGGCATGAGCCGAACGGAGATTGTTTGTGCTAATTGCGGTGGCCATTTGGGGCATGTATTCAAGGGAGAGGGTTATGCGGTGCCGACCGATGAGAGACATTGTGTCAACAGTGTGAGTCTGAAGTTCAGCGAGGATGAATCGAAGGCAGATAAATGATTTCTATAATATATTAAATTCATAATAAATATTTTCCTTTCTCTTCTAAATCCCTTTAAAATAATTAATATTATAACTATCGAGTCCTGTTTCCCTTCTTAGATCTGGGAGAGACAGAGTGGCGATTACATAAGGCGGGCATCCCTCTTCTTCAACTTTCCCAACTGTTAACTATCAACCCAGGCTCCCTTTTTATTCTGTTCTCTGTTCTTCCTTTGCTCTCCCTTTGCTCTCCCTTTCCATTCAGTTTCACCTTCTTTATAGCCAGCAGGTAAAAGCCACAGCGATCGCGACGACGACCTCTAGAAAAGCCATCCACAAGTTTCACGCCAACAACCCCCCTCCACTCGACTCCCTAATATGTCTCGACGTGCGCCTGCTGCCAATCGGGCAGCCCAAAATGACCAGACGATCAGGAATCTCCTGAAGCTCAACTGCAATAAAGTCTGTGCCGATTGCAAGCGGAATAAACGTGTGTATACCCAGGTTGCATTTTCGCTGTTCAAACCCAACCACCACCACCACGTCCACCATTTTCCACTCCACACCCTCTCAATCCCTCCATACCAGTCGGCAACTCTTTTGTGAATATAAAACTAATCCGGAGTTCTATTATAGATCCAAGATGGGCAAGTTGGAATATTGGTATCTTCGTTTGCATTCGCTGCTCTGGCATCCATCGAGGCATGGGAACACATATAAGCCGAGTTAAATCTGTTGATCTTGATACCTGGACCGATGAGCAGACCCAGAGTGTTTTGAAATGGGGAAATGCGAGAGCCAATACGTACGTGCGGCAATTTTCATATATATTACTCTTTTTATTCTTGCTCTTCTAGTTCACGCTTAACTAACATTAAGGCAGATACTGGGAAGCAAAGTTGAACCCCGGGCATGTTCCGTCTGAAGCGTACGTAAAATCAAGACTTTTTCGAAGTTCTATTCATCCCCCTAGCATACCTGCTAAACTTGTCTGTTTTCTTTTTTTTTTGCAGGAAGATAGAGAACTTTATCAGAACGAAATATGAGTCAAGAAGATGGGTTATGGATGGCCCAATTCCGGATCCATCCACCCTCGATGTTGAGGATGATGATGATGTCGTGAGTTTTCTTAATTGATAATATTTAACCCTAGCTTACTGTTTCTGACATTCCCCTGCAGCCTTTAGCTGTTGTTCAAGAAAAGGCAAAACTGGCTTCCAACCAACCGCTCGCTGCTCCTCCCCGCGCGCCTGGTCAACGTCAGCAGCAATCAGTCAACTTCTTTGACGACGATGATACTATAAAACCACCGACTCGACCGAAGACAACCGATATTTCGGGTCCACCACGGCCATCTGCTTCCAACGTTCCATCATCGTCATCCGCGGCCCCAACTGCCAGCAAACCCGCAGACTCGCTGCTAGGGTTAGATTTCTTCGGACCTTCTCAGCCAAGTTCAGGAAGTAGAACTTCAAGCAAGTCACCAGCGAGTACCGCCAACCCCAGTTCCTCAAGGCCGGATTTGAAGCAATCGATTTTATCTCTTTATGCTTCTGGACCTAAACCACAGCCTCAGCAGGAAGCGTTTGGGTCATTATCATCACCGCAATCGCAGAATATTTCCAACCCCCGACAAGATGCATTTGGAGGATTAACCGATGCTTTCAGTGGGCTAAGTTTCCCCTCAACTACCTCACCTCCAACACACAGACCTTCATCAATATCCGCCTTTAACAGCCTAGCCGGTCCGAAGTCAACACCTGCACCTCCAAAGCTGACTTCACCGAGCGGTGGCGGGTTTTTTAATGATCTACCGAACAAAGCTGGAACATACGAGAATAGAAATGCCTCTATTTCGTCTACAGGCCGAAATCTGGATTTAATCGGCGTAACTATGGGCTCTGCGAAAGCTCCTGCCGCGCCTCCGGCCTCTTCTAGCAATCAATTTGACTTGCTATCTTCTCCTCCAACCGCAAAAAAACCTTCCCCCTCTACTGCCATGTCACCTCCTTCCATGGCTCCCATTCCTCCCCAACCCTCCGCACATTCGGTTTTCAATCTGACGTCACCGAAACAGTCAGCCACTACTTCTCCACCAGCGGTTTCTAGCAACGCATTCTCCCCTACTAACAACTTTGACCCTTGGGGCGGCAATGCTTGGAGTACTCCCGAACCTTCTCAGCCTGTTTCTGCCCCGAAGCAACCCTCTATTTCAATGAAGATACCCGACACTTTGACCGCTAACGATATCGGAGGAGGTTGGGGAGCTACATCGCAATCTACATCAAAGCCTGCGCCTGTCGTGGCCGCCGATGAGGATTTTGGAGGGTGGGCTACTCCAACACCGCCACCGCCAGCGCCTCACAAGACGGCCAATAACACCGGGTCTAAACCTAAGTCTGGGGGTGGGTTTGGAGGAAATGATGATATATTTGCTAATGTGTGGGAATGAGAATATTTTAGTTTCTTGATGGAAACTATTGGGCAGATTGATTGCCTGTGGAAGTCGGCTTCAATACAACGAAATCATAGTCAATTATATGTTATAAAGATAGATAGTCGTCGATGTCTACCCCTTGTCATAAGGTTGAATTGATCCTTTTCATCCCAACCTTCCACCAGTACCACCGTTGAGTCTTCAAGATACACCCTAACTATAATATCTACTTTAAATAGCTAGAGTAGTCTAGGGAAGCCTATTACCTACTTGAATAAAACTATCTTTAAAAGACTATGATATTTGTAGTATACTTTATACATAAGGGTTATTAGGAGATAATTAAAGTATTCTACCGCTATTTTCTCTATAATACTTATCAGCGTACCTCTCCCCTAGCTTCTTATTCTTTGCTTAAATCCGATACTAGGGTTAGTATAGTTAGTACCTTAGTATTATTAGGACAAGAAACCGTAATGAAACACCCTGCTGCGCCATGATAGCAGCCAATGAGAACATCGTTTTTCGCCAACGAAGCGGCTGAGAGTACGCAGCCTCACCAGCACTGTTCGTTCATAGTTGTAGGTACACATCTTCCTCTACTTCAGCGGTTCACCTCTAGAATACATTCAGCAGAATGGTAGTCAAACTGTTTCTACAAATCACCCATTTTTCTATTTCACGGTTCGGCAGAGAAAAAAAAGGATTCCAATAAATCCAGCTACACATGGAGCCACTGTCAATCACCTCGTCGGCGGCCTCACTGCTTATTAGTTGCGGCAAACTTGTGCACGTCCTCTGCGTTTATATAGACGAGACAAAAAATATCGACGAAACTCTAGTTGGATTATCGACTGAAGTGCAGTAAGAACCCTCGTGCCTAAGAGTTGAAAACTATGGCCTTTGGTGTTGATAGATTGATAGGACCTTGTCTGGTGTCCTTCAAACCGTGTCCGATTTCTGGAAGCCGAGCAGTCTACCCTGTCTCTCCGATCATACAGCGGGAATATCAAGGGCTTTACAGACCATTCTAGGCCAAGCTCAAATTACGTTGGACCGACTCGAAGAGAAGCTCAACATCTCCGGAAATAAGATCTCAAAACAATTCAAGCTCAGCCTAGGAATGTCGGATATCGAGCTGATGAGAGGGCGTATCCAGTCTCATATTAGTGGAGCCACGCTTGCAATACAAACAATTCATCTGTAAGAGTGCTGTTTTTTCCATAAATGATTTGCCCTACGGAGGTTGGCTCCGAAAGTGTTTACATATCCTCTAGCAAAAGTGGGCTACCTAAGCTAGCTAATTATTAGGGATAAGAGGGCCAGATACTATGCCTCCCCTAACTCCTAATTTTCTGCCTAGCATATCCCCCACTTCAATGCTATAAGTATAAGGCCTGAACCAATAGCTAGCTTCGGTATTCTGCTTCTGCTAAAGGATAGGTGGAGACTTCTGGCACCAATCCCCTTAAAAACTTTTTTTAGTTATATTAATGGTACATAATCCCATCTAGCCATGTCACAATCAGCAGCCTAGACGAAAGCAATGCCGAATCAGGAGTCATGTTTCGGTTACAGGGAATTTTACACAAAAATGAGAAGATATTGGTGCAAATCGAGGAATTTAAGCAGCTCCTAGCAAAGTACACCGTCCAGGACAGTACACAGGATGACCATAGTAACCAAGAGCTCATAGAGACAAAAGGAGTTATTGACAATTTGGAAAAGCTTGTTGCAAACACCACCGCTTATACCAGCTCCATTTGTGAAGGGGGCTCCACTACCTTCTCAGTCGATTCTACAGCGCTCTCAAACCTGGGAGGATGGGTGGCATCCGAAAAAGAACGACAAATTGGGGATTGGGTATCTGAAACCAATATGCTCGAATTTGTAACGGAAGTGTCCCAGTCTTCAGCAGTCACCAGTGTCGACCATGATGATACCATTTCGCTTAAAACAAGAACTGATGCCACCGAAATCTTTAAACCCGAGGATGAGAAGCGCGAGCTCATATTTCAAGACATTCTTATCATTTTACAGCGCTTCCAGTCACTGCTAGATGCTGGAAATGTTCCTATCGTGGAGCTTTATGCGAGAGCATTCAGGTCGCAAACGAGTCTAGTCCTTGATTCAAATATACAACAAGTCGAACAATACTATTCGGGAATTGCATTTAAGAGTCTAATCGATATTCTCGGGATGTATTCGGACTCACTGTGGAGCAATGGGCTTCTGGGCTCAAGCGTCCTGAGTCTTCTTGCAAAGACCTACCTGAAAATTCAAAAATTTTCTGAGGGCTTAGAACATTGCAAAGCTAGCCTTGATCTAAGGAAAAAGGTTTTTGGAGCAAGGCATCCGCTATACCTTGAATCCGCCGAATTATTGGTCGTCCTATATCGAGAGAGTGGCCAGCATCAGAAGGCTGATGAGGCACGAAGAGAACACTTTTCAGCTGACCAAATGGAGTTCCTCGAGAATCTTGATAATCTCGAGAAGCTTTTACTTTGCCATGACCCCACTGCGTCCCGTTTTTTGACACAAATGCTTGTCGATTTGTATGGTGCCGAATTTTCAGAAATGGAATCTGAAGTTGCTCGTATTTTTGACCCCGATGTCTCTGGTTTCCATGACGCGATTCTCGGCTTTGAGTCTCAGGGTCTTTCACTATTGTTGATCCTTGCAGCACGGGACGATTTCATGAGAATAACGTTGTTAATCGCAAGAGGAAATGCCACACGACAGATTAAACCTGGAGCCTCTCGTAGTGTCCTTAATCAACTTCTCCCGGTGGCTATCTCCCAGTATAACACCGAAAGAGTTTATATGCTATCCTACGCTGGTGCATCCAATGACACCTTATCTGGCGAAATACTTGACGCAGCAACGGTTGGACTCACGCCAAAGGTCGAATTGCTTCTACTGGGAGGTGCGGATATTGACGATTCAAATGAAAATGGCCAGTCCGCGATATTTTACGCCGTAAAAGGGGGGCACGCCAAAACGGTTAAATTTCTTGTGGAAAGGGGTGCAAAGGTTGATCGATGTGACACCAGTGGTTTAACACCATTGTGTTTTGCTATACTTAACAACAGACCTGCTATGATTGAACTTCTCTTAGCAACTGCTAAATTCCAGAACTGGGTCACCGAAAAGGCGCTAATGACGGCGGTGCGAAATGGAAAGGATACGGCAGCCAGGCGTCTCTTACAACATGGTGTTAGCATCGAGGCTGTCGGCATAGCAACGAGTGACATATTGATTGCAGCAAAAAACGGGGATTATGAGATTGCAAAGCTATTACTTGAGAGAGGGGGAAGCATTAAAGCAAATGATCAAGCAGGGGGAGAGATATTAAGGCTTGCGTCATCTAAGGGGAAGCGTGAACTTGTTAGCCTCTTGCTCGAGAAGGGGGCAGACATTGAATCAGCAGATCCGCGGAAGGATACACCATTAATATGCGCTTCAGAGAATGGGCACTATGAAATTGTTAAGCTCTTGCTCAACAAGAGAGCCAAAGTGTATCCAGGATCGCCGGGGTGGTCTCCATTAGCAGTTGCTTCGGCTTCAGGACATTATGAAATTGTTAAGCTGTTGCTGGCGAAGGAGGCATATGTGCATTCAAACCATTTGCATACAGTGAATCCGTTGACCGCTGCTGCGAGAAATGGAAGGCATGAAATTATTAACCTCTTGCTCGAGAATGGGGCAAATATTGAGTCGACGGAAGATTCGAGCGGAAATACCCCGTTGCTTTGCGCCGTGGTCAAGAAACGTTATAAAACTGTTGAATATCTACTGGAGAGGGGGGCAAATCCATTGGCAAGGAATAAGGAAGGTTACAACGCTCTTACTAAAGCAGCAAAAGATGGAATACCCGAAATTGTCAGAACCCTGTTGGGCAAAGGAAGAATGGATGTTAATGCAAGAGATGGTACAGGGAGAACAGCGCTCGACCATGCGGGCCCTTGGGACGAAAGCCGGGTGATTCTACGCTCTTTTGGGGCGATTTCAGCTTCTAACCCGATTAAGTACGGACTTTTCAGGCTGAGACGGACTTTAAAAGGAGAAGGAAGCTAAATCGGATTGTTTGGCCAATCGATTATATACTGGTATTGTCGAATAACTACAGTCTCCTCGATACAGGAAGTTAAACGTTTTCAACCATTGCATTAAAATGTCAATCCTATCTCCAAAATATCAGGGGAACATATATCATTTAACTACCTGGATGAGCATATGTATCGGAAGTTAAATGGTTATCGAAGAGTAGCCGAGCCATAGATTGTTTTCTGTTGGAACAGCTGCTCAACCATCAGCAATGATTATTTTATTCAAATCCATTCAGCTTGCACTCTGGGCGCGATTGATTAATGTTACACAGGGATATACGACCCGAAATTGGAAAGGGATGAAACTTGAAATACATTCTAAAAGCGACTGCAGGTATGGAAGGGAAAAAAATCG
Organism: Myotisia sp. PD_48; assembly: GCA_032988175.1. Lineage (NCBI taxonomy): Eukaryota > Fungi > Ascomycota > Eurotiomycetes > Onygenales > Myotisia > Myotisia sp. PD_48. Next base: position 162,591 of record JANTQB010000031.1, on the reverse strand, counting down.
ATTCGGAAAATGTCATAAATATCGACGCCAACGCTACCCACCCGCCAAATGCCCTTTTTGAGTTGTCTGCCGCAGACGCCACGGGATCAAGAGAAAAGAAATAGCACGAAAGGAAACTAGATGAATAGTAGTAGACAGGGTAGGATGGTGGGGGAAGTTTTGAAGGAGACGAAACAGGAGGGTAGGCTCGATGGAGAATAAAATTTTATCTGGAGAAATTGTGCTGTGTTTAAGGGGGCTATGGGTCAAGTTCATTCATGAATTCGAAGATTTCTTTCGTCAGGCTCGGGTTCAAAGTCGCTCGTTCTAGGATATTTTTCCGCTGTGATCCAAACACCACTTTTGGCCAGGGTAGGTTGCCATGCTTAGGCCCTGAGAGAGTTGTTGGTAATCCTGTCAAGATGTATCTCATTACGAGCAACGCCTTGAATGCAATGCCGTATGGTTCTCCATGATCGTCCACGGGGGTTGGGAACAGTTTGAAAGTTCGTGCGCGTTTAGGCTGTAGTATAGCTCGAGGTGGGATTGGTGGTGGTTTGCTCATGTCTCTTAAAGGAGGTAGATGTGAGGATACGTGGCCAGATAATTGCGCCATGTTGCTGGTTGGTTCTTCGTATTCAGTACAGTAATCCCAATGGCAGACACGCTGAGCCCCCGATGACGATTCAAAATCCCATCCACCAGACGGTAGAGCTTTGAGCCGAAGATGATCCTGGAATACATGCGCTCGGAGGACGGCAGGGTCTATGTAGACGTGATCACAGCGCACTTCTCCTTGTTTGCCCCATAGACAATGTAGGTTAGGAAAGCCATCTAGATTATATGTAGTCTCGAGCGGTCTAATGCCACGGATGATGAATCGCGCCGATGGTCCTTCGACAACTTTGGCCTGTGCCATTGAGAACGTGTTGCTGACGGTGCTGATAAAATCAGTGGCCTGCATTGTATCAGCAATTGCTAGGCCTGGGATTCGATTTGGTGAGAAGCAAGCCTGATATGCTTGCCATATTGCAAGTTGGGTGATTTCACAGTCATGGTCTTCCACAAAGCAACATTTAAGCCAACGGGCGCAGCGTTCAGGCTCTTGGAACTGGGCTAGCTGACGATACAGATCTTGGTGAGGAACCGGGACTTCGGTAGGCGCTGGTTCTTTGCGTTCTTCTTGGTCTATTATTTCTCGATTCTGGACTCTGCTGTCAAAATTGAGCAAGCTGACTAGATGTGGGATAAGTTCGACGGCTAGATTGAAATCCTTGACAAGTTGTAGAACGTTGACGCGATAACGGCTGAATTGATAGAGGAAGTCTAGTGATGTGGATAGAAGCTCCTGGTCCTGTATGAGAAGGGTTAAACGCATAATCTTTTCAAGAACACGGCTTGGTATTCGATCTATGATTTTTGACTCTATGCGTTCGATCGCGAAAAGACAGAGACATTTCATTGCCGCGGTGAGTTGAAATCGATCGTTTGTTTCCATGATGTTGACTAGAGACTGGTAAAGAGGGTCTTCATCCCACAACTCCCAGAAAGGACAGGCTTGTTCGACAATCTCCAGGAAGTTGTTTTTCAGCTCCATAAACCGATCCTGGGCTGGCAGGTTAAAAACGATTGTTGCGCAGTCCCTTAGTATGGGTTCCTCGTGGAACCAATGCGCGTTATCCTCCAACATGCACATATTTCGAATAATTAGAGCCGCTTGGTTGACACGTTGTAGTTTCGCGCAAAACTCATCGTCTTCTACTGTGGCATCATCAAGTATAACTGGCATGGCTTGAATACGATCTAACAGGTTTGGGGTTCCGGTCAACCCAAAAATGGTGTTTGCTGGCGTAAATGGGACATCTTCAGGGTGATCCATTTCCACGTTCCATCTTCGACCATGTACAAGGAGAGACACTTTCAAGACTTGTTCAACGAGAGATTCAGCTAGTGCAGTGAAATCACAGAATTTAAGCTTATCCCCCCGTTCATCAGATATCACGATAAGATGATGAAGAGCAAAGTCAACTTCTTTGTCAACGTCCGACCTTATTCCCATCCAGCAAAACCTGTAAATATTTGGTACTTGAAGGGATATTAGTGGCATGAATCTGGTTTGTAGGAAGCATAGAAAAGGTACCTTGATCTGGAAGAGCGAGGGTCATGATGGGATCGACATTGGCGGGAAGGGTATGTGCGCGTCCCGAACTTGGAGCAAAGACTCCGCGTCGGTTGCTTGGAGTGGGGTGTTCGACGATATCCATGATTGCGATATAATGATATTGATGTTATTAAATATATTATGGGTACGATTTTTGAGGGTGGGTGCAGCGCTTGAATGTTATTGGGAGGGAGAGGAAGGAAAACTGGAGTGAAGTTGAGGTGTGCTGTTGAATGGAGCGGGAATCGAAGGGATAGGATCACACGAGGGTCGTCTGCAGGATTGATTTCAGTTAGATCGAGGCAAGAAAAGCAAAACAAAGAAACGGGGACATGAAGGTAAGGAACGGAACGTACAACTCGAGGTCCAGAATGAAGCTAGAAGAACGGGACTTCCCACGAGTGCATCCCCGACAATGCCACCTCGAACGAGCTGAAATTTACGCGTTAGCTTTAGATTCGCAGTATTAGCAGAGTATAGGGTAGTAAATAGCCGTGGGCTTACTAGAGTCGCTCGAAGTAGAGCAGCTTAGTTTGAAACGAGAGTGTTCCAACTGATCCAGGCCCAATTCCCAAACTTCCAGCTATCTCCCACCAGTTCTTCCTGTCTAGGCACGTCTCCTCGAATCCTCCTCTCACAATCACCTCCAGAAATAGTTGGTGAGGGTCTATTCTCTTATGCCCAATCGTCCATCGACTGTTGGGCTTCTGCTCCCGCCCCAAGTTGATGCTAAATTTCAAGAGAATGAATTAGCTAGCAGGAATAGTTACGACAAGGGCAGCGGAGGTCTGCCAACACGATCGCAAGCGCCGAGTCAACAGCCCTGAGAGGAGACAGCTACATACCTTTCTTCTTTGTAATGATCTCGCAGGCAGGCCCAGAATCGAACTTCATCCTCAAACACAACATCTGTTGCAGTGATCACTAAGTCTTGTAGGTTCACGTGATCTGAACTGAGAAAGTCATTCACGTGTTCCATATCTAAGGGTGACACGTGATTCAAGTTAGACTGCGGAACGAGATGCATGCCTTCAGAGTCCTGCACATGATCCATCTTTGCAAGCTTCTGCACGTGACTGAGATAAAAACCTTGAGTGGTGTGCTTGGATCACCAAGTGGAAGGTGCAGAGACGGTGCACGTGACGGACAAAAAAGGAAAGAAGCGTGGCAATCCCAGACTAACTCTTCCTGGACTAGTTCGTTCACTTGACGACATCTTAGTCAGCACTCTTCCCCCTTTGAACAAAGGAATCTGAAGGAGGAAGAAGTGAAGACAAAGAAAGAGAAGGTCTCATCCTATATACTCCATAATGGTATGGAGGTTGGTACCAAAAGTCTTTAGCCTCTATGCTAAAGCCTAGGTATATCCTTAGGTGTAAGGTGAGATACATCCTTAGGTATAAGGTGAGATACATCCTTAGGTGTAAGGTGAGATTTATCCTTAGGTGTAAGGTGAGAGGCTATACTTTCCCTAGCCCCCTACGTGAACCTCTATTTTAAGGGTAGCCTTCAGTCCTTTAAGGGTTATAAGGGGATTGAAGACTTTTGATACCGGCCTCTGTACTCTCTGAATATGCTGATTTCACTGTACTCTTGTTAGGCGCCCGGCTAGGTGCTAATAGAATTACAATTCCATTGCCAATCTAGGTAGCTAAGATACAGGAAACAAAAGGTAGAGAAGAAAAAGGGATCCAAGGGGAACGCTGAGCTATATACTGATATGATCACCTGATGTAAACAACCCCTTGGTCCCTGGTCCTAACACTCTGTGCTGGACTATTTACAAAAAGCTAACTAATCCTTAGCTCTCCTTTACATCACATCCTTCAGCTGCGATTTTGGTGTGATGTATCGCTTTATGGTGGGCCTGACCTTTGTCTTCTGCTCATAAGCATAGGCAATACCAATCAGCTTCTCCTCGCTCCATAGATCTCCCAAGAAGCTGATGCCAATTGGAAGGTTGGGGTTTCTAACAACGAGCTCTCCTCTTGGTTCACGGATAACAGGTGTTCCTTCTGGCCATGAACTCATGGGTACAGTGATGAGAGGAGCTCCCACAAGACCTGGAATTTCATATGCATATTCAGTAGGGAGAACGATGGCATCAAGCTTGTGGCGTTTCAAAGCACCGAGAACACCACCTTCACCACCAAAGTATAGAATCTTCTGGTACTTGGGCCAGAATGCTGGGTCTGTGTTGTGGATTCCTTGCTCGATGGACATGTCCCAAACACCAGTGTCTCGGTTGGGATATGCTTCTAATGGATGGTTCTGGGTGAATTTCCTCACGTCTTCCAAATTCTTCAGGTTGTTTGGGTTAACCGATAGCTTGGAGAGGAATGTTGCGATGTTGCTCAAGAAATCTGCGAATAGCGCATTCCATGGATCGGAGCTTTGGGAGTATTCTTCAAAGCCCGTGAAATCGGTGTTTTCTACGATAACAGCTCCGGCTTTTTCCATTGTTGCTAGAGATGCGTTGAAAGCCTTGACAACATGTTCCGGAATGCGATAGAAGTTGATCACATTGCGGGGAACGCCGATACGTTTCCCCCTAAGAGCCCCAGCTTTGCATGCTTTGGAATATTGAGGGATTCTCTTGAATGGGATGGCACTGGTGTAGTTATCGTATTTGTCCACGCCTGCGATTGCCTCGAGGATAAAGGCAGCATCCTTGACGGTTCGTGCCATGGGTCCAATGGTATCCTGATGTTCACTGATGGGGACGACCATATGACGCGAAGTAAGACCGACAGTTGGTTTGATACCAACAACATTATTCTTCTCGCTAGGTACCACGATACTTCCACTTGTCTGGGATTGAAGTTAGTTTGACTGTTTGATCAATTGTGTTGATCTGTTGGCGTTTTCTTACCTCAGTACCAATCGCTGCAAAGGCCAACCCCAGATCGGAGGCCACGCCGCTACCACTGGAACTGCCACTAGGATCCTGATCTACCCAGTAGGCACCCTTAACCTGGTCACCGTAGGCACTCCATCCACTAGTACCGTTCATTGACCGAAAGTTGGCCCATTGCGATGCGCCTACTTTGCCTAGGATAATCACGCCAGCATTTCTAAGCTTGCTTACGATTGTGGCATCGGTTGGAGGGCGTGCACCCAACAAAGCATATGATCCGGCTATGATATCCAGTCAGTAGTCGGAAAAACACATAAGTACCACAAATGGAAATGATTCCATATTTTTGTATCGTACCTGTCGATGTCATCTTGTCCAGAGTGGCAATGTTGTTCTTCAACAGGATGGGCAAGCCGTGGAGAGGTCTATGTGAAATACCAGTCAGTACGATCTGGGCAATTGACAGAATCCAAAACGGCAGAAATTTGTACGGACCCTCGGCTCCTTCCGGCCTTCCTTTCTCTATCCATCTGTTTTGCAATTTTTATGACATCTGGGTTGAATTCCGTTACTGCACGAACGGTCGCGTTTACGTCGTTTGACCGTGCAACGTATGCCTTTTTGCAACACAGTTAGAAAAGTTGTTTAACCCAGACCGGAGGGGAACGAATAGAACGAACATTGACGAGATCAACGCTGGTAAAGCATCCTTTGCTCAACCCTTTCTGGAGCTCCTCAGCTGTAGCATCAATGAGAGAAGGGATTTCACAACGAGGATGCGGGTGGTGCGGACCTTCAAAATAATTAACCCGTTAGCAATTGGGGGTGGTGAAGCAGTTCAAAGTTGGAGAATTCCCACCAGCAGCCGTAAAAGAAATATACAGGGCACCGAAGTGCAAAAGAGTGACGAGAGAGGTCCTCATGATGAGGCTGAAAGAAGGACTAGTTATCCCTTATTTCAAGGGATTTTCAAAGAGAGTTTCCTAACACCCAGTTTGTCCAAAAGATGAGGATAAAAACTGGGCTCGATAGCTTTCGGTTTCTAGCTGGAGGTTGAGGAAAACTTTTTATGAAAATGATAAACGAATGTATATATATTAACGAAAGTAAACACCTCCCCAATGCTTCCCTTTGCTCCGCGCACGGCAAGGGAGATAGCCCCCGGGGTGCATTTAAATATATATAGAGGGATGCCGTTATCGATAAGTCGCCGATAGGGTGTGATTTCAGGGGATTGAAGTGATCTTGTTCAATATAGAAACCCTTGCCTATTCCCGGCCAAGAGCCCCAAGCTATGAACGAGCTTCCTGATTCAGATGCAAGATGGAGAAGAAAAGTCCTTGGCCGGAGCGAAAACTGGAGCCCCCCATGTAGCCTCTTAGACAAACGGCAACGGGTACCACTTGATCCGTTTCTGGTGGATGATTCTCTATTCAGGGCGACACCAGTGTACGTAGAAAATGGAGAGAGGACCAAGCAACCTCGTACAAGAAGTGCTGTGGAAATTACACTGGTCCATTTTGTGCGCCCACATCAGTTTTGCGGCGAAATAAAGAGAAAGAAGCAACCCACGCGATATACAGGGTATAGTTTTGTCATTTTTTCGCCCTTCAGTTGACCAGTTAACGACCTTCTCAACTGAGTATAAAGCGACGGGCCGGTCGGCGTTGCATCAGAATGTCTCTAGACGCGATCTGAGAATGATGGTACCACTCGGTGAGAGGATCGCACATCCCTGCCCGGGTAACTTTCGCTTGCTTCCGTGGCCCAAAAGCCACGGCAAGCCTCTCACTATGGACCGTGTGGATGCTATTTCATGCAGATAATCACCAAGGGGGCGCTTGGGCTTGGGAATAGTTCCAAAAAAAGGGACTTCTATTCAACCGCGACGGATCAAATCACTAATCTGTGGGCCAATACATTTCCACCAATACGAGCCGATAGTCAGAACTCAATGAGCTCGGTTGAATAATATAGAGCCCTGGTTGGATAGTTCGATATACTCCGTAATAGTTACTGGTTAACATAGGCTCGGTAGAATCCAAAATACGGGGAACCCCCGAGCTACATACTTATCAATACAAATAAGGCCATAACAAGCTATCGGATGGAATATTTCATTCGGTTACAGATAGATCGAAAGGAAGAAAATCATGGGTGTAGCCAAATTAAACCCCAAAACCAAGACAAAGACTATCAATCATAATTGTAGCAAGTAAGGGGATACATTGGGGAAGGAAGATGACAGGGTAGATGTTTCTGAAGGCGGCGGGGGGTTTTAAACACGGGAATGAGGACATGCATGTTTCATTTGAACCGAAATGGGGGGTGTGTGGGCGAACAACTGTTTGTACAGCGATTTGTAATGAAATAAATTAGTAAACTGGGGAAAGCATTCCATGAGGATATCGAGGTTGGTGGAAGGAGTGCTTCTAGTCCTTAAATCGGTGGCGGAGTTTAGTGTTATATAACTCCCGAGGAGATTCGAAAGTGGGCGGAGAGGTTAGAAGAGGAGGCTAGAAGTAGAAAGGATCCTAAGCGGTCTTTCGCCAGACGGCCTTGAGGCCGATCAAACTGCTGATAGTTCCGGCAATACCAACAATACCATCATCCAAGTTAACCAATCCCAAAGCCGAGAGAGGGATGGTCAAGTCGCAGCAGTCAGAAACGAGTTGAGTGCAAGCAACGGCACGTTCCCTAAGCATCGGGTAAGTAAAATAGGCGATACCGGAAAAATATTGGAATCTTGAACAATATGATAACTCACCTTGAGATCTTCTTTCCTTCAACAGCACCTTCGCCTTCCTTCTTGTTTACAGTCTTCTCCAACTGATTCAACTTCCACAGAGTATAAACACCAGCAATTGCACTGCAAGTCAGGCCAGCGAACCATGCCCTGACGGCTTGGGTCTGCAGCTTCTGTGCACTGGCAATCTTGCGGATGCCAACCGAGTCCAAGCAGAGCACGGAATCATAGGTGAGGTACACAGCATATCCGAGCTGTCGGCCCACGGCAAGGTACTTCAGGACTGGGTCCGAGCCAGCAGAACCAGCAACACCTGGCTTCGAGTCCAAGGCTACGGCAGCAGCCTTGAAGTGTTCGACACCCTTGCCAAAGCGGAGGATCTTACGGGTAAGAGCGAATTGCTTCTTGATGGCTTCGAATGGGTTTATGGAGGACTGTGGGTAGTTGGTTCGGAAGAGGTACCAGGCGACAAATCGGGCGAAGTATTGCAGCGTACGGAGGACCTTGTCACGGCCGGCTAGAAAGATAAATGTTAGTAAACAGTTCAGACCGACGAAACTCCCATCTAGACTAGATAGAGAGAGAAGAAAATTGATTCCTTCATACCAGTCGTCGCGATAAACTTGACGTAATGCGATACGAGCGGGTGGTAGGTGAGAGCATCGGCAACCATTTTGACGGCGGTGTGTGTGTTTAATTTTTGTTTTTTTTAATCTTTTGATTTAATCTGCGATGGCAAGATGAGAGAGAGTCAACAATCAGTATATATAAGAGAGGAGCTGAAAGAAAGTGTGGGTTAGTACATACAGGTTGGTTGGTTGGTGAGCTGAAGGGCTTAAGTATGGAGCGATCAACCGTGTAACCAGCAAAACAAAGAAAGTTCGCCGACTCAAGTAATCCTTCCTAAGATATAATGCCCCAGACTAAGTCGTCTACAGCGTTAAAAGGGGCCCTTTTTGGGGGGACGAAGTTGAAAGATGCGCCTCGTCTACGCCAAAAATCCCGAGGGAGCGAAGCTTCTCCAAGTCCAAGCACGGCACGTGACCGTTTACCTCGGCAGCTTTCGGTCACATTCCTTTGTTGCCCAATTAGGTATTAGGGGTAACTAATTCTTAACTATACAAAATGCTCTGTACTTTATACTTCAATATACCTGGTTTAGGATTGTATTCGGCCAAGAGAGCTTGTTGATTCAAGCATTGCAGCGTCGTGGGGATGCGGTTGAATGGGTAATGATATACTACTAGGTCTTGGAGAGAAGGTTCAAGTTTTAAATCTTTTTTTTATATTTGGTTTTCTATCCTTTACGGCTGCTATCACATGTAAAGAAATAGTAACACTGAAAAGGGAAGACTAGATAGACGGATGCAATGAAGTCAAAACAAAAGCACTGGGTTTGAATCATGATATGGTATCGATTGTATTTTTAGGGTTGGTTAGCTTGCAGGCAACAGCCTGGTTGATGTATTTGAAAGGATTAAAGACACAACTCAGTGCAGATCGTCATTTGGAACAGATAGACCAGAACGACTGAATAGCAAAGGTAGTTGAAATGATATGAAAAGGAAAAAAAAATTCGGACGCATAGGATATGATAGTTGTAGTTCGGTTGATATGGGAACAAGAGAGTCGATGATCAGACTCAGTGACAAAAAGAATCTAGCAGGAAAAACAAGAACATTTTGCGCTATGGGAAAACACGAGTATTAGATAGTTTGAAAAGAAAAACATGAATCATGCTGGAAACACAAAAATTAAAGGCCTCATGGATGATCTGAGGGAAGGTGAATTGGTAGGTCAGAGGTTGGCGGAAAGAAGATCGGGGCCCAAGGTAGTTTGTTTATTTCCCGGAATTTGGCGTTGTATAGGAGTTATAAGCTTTTGATGTAATTGCGAAGTCGTTTTAGAGTGCTTTGTCGTTTAGGTTTCTCCCGTGCTAGTCACGATGAGGTGCCATTTGCAACAACTGGTTGCTCTTCGGCCTGAACAGCTTTCTCTGGCTCCTTGACTGCTGGAGTTTCAACAACGGCAGGGGCAGCGTTAACTACTGGGCCAGCGGCAATAACTTCAGGGGTAGCCTCAGAGCTGTACTTCTTGAAGTTCTCGTTGAAGAGATCACCAAGCTTGTTCACCTCATCCTTGAAGCTAGCAGATCCAGTCCAGCTTGTCTGTGGGTTGAGAAGTTCGCTAGGCACGCCAGGGCAGGTCTTTGGAACATGGAGGTTGAAGGTGTCGTAAGTCTCGTACTCAACCTTGGCGAGTTCACCGGAGTGAATGGCATCTAGAATGGCACGAGTATATTTGAGTGGGCAACGCTTGCCACCAGTGGTTGCGCCAGCACCAACCCATCCGGTATTCAAGAGCCAAGCGTTGGCCTTGTGCTCTGCAATCTTGTCTGCAAGCATGCGGGCATAACGCATTGGGTGGAGGGCGAGGAAAGGTTGGGCGAAGCATGATGAGAAAGTAGCTTGAGGTTCCGTAACACCATCTTCAGTACCAGCCATCTTAGAGGTATATCCGGAAATAAAGTGGAACATAGTCTGTTCGGTAGTAAGTTTGGAAATTGGTGGAAGAACACCGCGGGCATCGCATGTGAGAAGAATGATGTTGGATGGATGTTGCTCTGCAATGCATGGAATCTTGGCATTTTCGATGTATTCAATTGGATAGGCACTGGCGGGGATAGTTAGAAAATTGTAACAGCAAGGAAAGGAGTTGACTGCGGAACAATCAAAAGCTTACCATCGAGTGTTTTCGGTTAGTGTTGAGTCGTCATAGTCGACAACACGGCTCTCTGGGTCGAACACCACGTTTTCGAGAACTGAGCCGAAGCGGATGGCACCGAAAATATCGGGTTCCTTCTCTGCTGACAATCCGATACATTTGGCATAGCACTAAGAAATGAAAGGGTTAGATAAACACGATAATACAATGAAGCGGGGGATATCAAGGGTATACGCACTCCTCCTTCAATGTTGAAGACACCCTTATCACTCCAGCAGTGCTCGTCGTCTCCAATGAGGGCACGCTTTGGATCGGCGGATAGTGTGGTCTTGCCGGTTCCAGATAATCCGAAAAAGACAGTAACGTCTCCATCAATACCCTGGTTGGCAGAGGAGTGGAGTGTAAGGACGTTGTGCTTAACGGGCATCTCGTAGAACAAAACTGTGAAAACACCCTTCTTCATTTCGCCGGCATATTCTGTACCGAGGATAACCATCTCCTTCTCAGCAAAGTTAATGGCAACTGAGGTGGCAGATGTCATGCCCTCGGTGTATCTGTTGGCAGGGAAAGATCCAGCGTTGTAGATGACATAGTCTGGGTGGAAGTGCTCAAGCTCCTCACGCTTTGGGCGGATAAGCATGTTGCGCATGAAGAGCGCATGGTAAGCACGAGCACAGACAACTCGGACATTGATGCGGTATCTCTCATCCCAGCCAGCATAACCATCAATTACGTAGATGCGATTTCTGGTGTTGAGGTAGTCGACGGCTCGCTCTCTGTTGATCCTCCAGACCTGCCAAGCGCCAAGAAGTCAGTTTCATGCAAGTTTACGTCATATCACGTGAGAATTCCCCAGAATTCCAAGAGTGCGGGGAAAGCAAGGAAGTGGCAAGGGGGAGGGACGAAGCACAGAACAGTTACAGGGGAGGTAGGTTACGCAGGCTGGGCTTGATGGGGGAAAAGAGCACGCGATGCATCATGAGGGTATTTAGTAAGTAAAGGGGTTGTTTAGTATGAACATACCTCTGGAGTCATTGGCTTGTTGACGGGTCCCCACCAAATTTCATTTTCTGAGGAGGGTTCCTTAACCATTCGCTTGTCCATGGGCGAACGGCCAGTCTTAGCACCTGAGTAGGCGGTCAAGGCACCGCTTGATGTGATAGCACTTCCAGTCTCGTAGACAAGTGCATCTTCGTAAAGGGCAGCAACGGAAGGGTTGGCAATCTATTCGTAATGGGAATAAATTAGTAAACTATGCAACCACACTCAAACAGGTGAAGAATTTTTTTTTGTATGAACTTACAATGGCAACTCTTTCGTAATCGATATGGGCGGAATCATGAAGTTCTTCTTCCAACTCTGTGTGACCGACCCCTGGTCTGGAAAGAGGATGTTTGTTAGCCATGGTCACAGATGTTTGATGAACAGTGATTGCTCGATTTGATTTGCATATGGAAGCCAATTGTATATCTCTTAGTTGGGGAAGAAAACATAAAAATATTTCCCCCTCGTGACACGAGAGCAGGAAGTTACCCGGGAGACAAGGAAAAAGGGGGGCAAGATCAACACTGCCTAGAAGAATTCGAGATGATTCCGCACAACACAGTGGGAAGAGTATAACCGCGGCTATGGCAAGAGGAAGAAAAGGGAGCAAGGAAGAAGAATAAGGAGCAAGGGAAATACGTACTGAACACCAGTTGGGTGGAGAGAGGTGCGGTTTACTGATGCAGACACCATGGTTCTGAGGGAAGTAGAGTGATAGTTCGAATGCTTTTGTTTTGCAGCTTGCTGCCTGTAAAAGTCTGAAGACAAGCCACCAGCGTTCGAATCGATGAGGGGGGGATGGGAGGGTATATTAATCTGAGCACGATGAGAAGCAAGGCGAGTGGTGGTGGGCTCCATGATTGCTATTATATTATATTGGCAACGGTAACTGGTATTGTTCGAAAGTGTATTTTCGTTTTACCCCGTGTGTCCGGCAAATCGAAAACATGCAAATAAAAAAAAATCTCTGCCTGTACGTCTTGGGACCAGGACCAGGCTTGGTTTTCGTATTTGGAGCAAAACGGGAATTGAAAAAAGAAATAGGTGGAAAGAGCCTGCTCAGAGAGATGCGTTAGTCTCCCGTTTCCCATGTGTTTGGTGGCTCAGCTCCACAGCTGAACGGGAGATACCGGGTCACAGTCACAGGGCCAGCAGCGCGGTTTGCTTGTGGCTGTGACGCCAGATCTGGACTCTGGCCCGAGAAAACGACGATCGCTCACCTAGGCCTTGTGTTTCATCAGTCTCCGGATTGACCCGACGTCTCAGCGGTGTTGGGCCGGCGTTGTTTTGGGCTGAAGGCGTAATGACAACAGCCAGTAGGGTTTCAAGGAAGCTGAAGAGGCCTCTAGGGTGATTTTACAGGTGGTAATAAACAGGCAAGGGAGGTTATGGAATGAGTGCACACTAGGATGGTCGGTTGGTAGTTTGTAGTTGCATGAAGGGACGTCTGATTGATGCCCGCCCCGGCTGGTTTGTTTTTCTTGTTGGATGCACATAGTAACGTGACCAATCATGTTACTCCCGAAAACAAGAAGATTTCTCGCCAATCAATCGACCTCTAATTAATTAATCGCTCAAAAACTACATCTCACTAACTACGCATCTCTAGCTCAACCATCTAACTAACTAGATTCCAAATACGTGAAACCTTTCGGAGTTGTAAACAATTCAGCTTTCTGACTCACCTCCTGTGCCAAAAATAACCCACACAGAGATTTCAACGGTCGGATCCGAACGCGCGCTCCTGTCTAGGAAGCTACATGGCCCAGGCCTTCGGACTCCTGACTGAGCCTCACAACCCTCTGTTTATTACGGAGCAAAGACTTTTCGTGGTTGGGAGTTTTTAGCATTCTCGGATGCCCCTCAATTTCTCTCGACCGGGGGCGGGGCGCGGGAAAAGGCAAGGAAAAAGGATTCAAGGAAAAGCTGCCCGAATGACCATCATTACTCGAAAATCCAGAGTTTAGTTTACGCCACCGCACCAAGGCAAGGCAATTAGTAGCTATTTTTTTCGTCTTATTTCCACCTTTTTTTGGATTGACTGTTCCTTTATTCCGCTCCTTGTCTGGTTCTAACCAAACGTCCAATATTACTGCTCGCGTGGCGATTCTCGTCAATCTCCACACCCGGCTTTTTGTGGCCAGTGTCGGGAAACTCTCACCAATGAAAACCGTTCCCGGTGAAGAAAAGTAAGAGGGATTTCGTTTCTAACAACGAATAAGCGCTATGTTAGTCGCAACCACCGAAACTATAATTAACATCACACACAAGGTCCTGAGGTGATTTTTTGATGATGAGATGTCATATGCAATTCTTGTTCTTGCTTTCGTACTCCATTTTCGGAGCAAGGTTCCGTATTTTTACTCTGGACCCAATGATCAAGGAAGTTTTTTTTTCCTTCTATTTTTTTTTTCTCGGAGATGATTTCATCACCACCATTGGTAGCTCGGAGACCCTCCGAGTAGCCTACTAGAAGCCTATAATCTGTCCCATGCCTCTGTTGAAATATACCCTCTCGCTGGCACCATCTATTTTATAAAAAAAAAGGGGGGTACAGGAACCCGGATGATTGGCAGCTAAAATCAATAGCTTCCGTGACCAATTGGCTGAAAAAATTCCCCTCATCTGGTGACCTTAGTTTGAAAACTCACCGACAATCCATCTCTACAGAATACTCCTTTTTAACTATGTAACAAGATAGTTATCCAGACTGAAAAACCATACCAAGTACTCCGTAAATGTTTTGTAAAGGAGGTGCGGGAGCGGCAGTAAGACGGGATCAGCCACTTCATCCATAATCCGTTCTTTTTTTCTAGATTACGACACACACACAACCTGTTTTTTTTTTATTGTTTCACAAGATACTCCGTCTATCTCCGTACATGGTATCATAATTGACAATTCTCCATCATATCCATCACAATTGTCCATCCAATTTCACGATCCCAAACAAAATACCGCTGATTTAAATTCCTTCCTTCAGAACCATGTAGATCCTTCAGCCCCTGTCCACCAACCACCATTATTCTGATGGGCTATGCATGATGGATTCGGAAGGTGGACAGACAGAGAGACAGGTATTAATTCTAATTTCAGGTTCTTCCAGACCACGGTTACATATGAATCAGACCGGTGTGTAACTCGACCCAGCTCTGACAGCTTCGTCTTATTTCTTTTCTTCAGGCCGATCTGGATCTCCGTTGCATGGATGTCACCGCCCCGGCTAACCGCGGGAAGTCACGGGTGGTGTTTTTCCTCCACCAAAAAACAGGCTAACCTTCCTTGGGTTGTCCCGGCCTCACCCGACCCTTCCCAGAAAGTCGTATTTTTCCGATCCCAAGAATCCCGGGATTTCCCGGTCCAACCCCCTTGTCTCACGTGAGATTCCCGTTCCTGACCCCTTCCTCCCAAAACAGCAATACCCAAACACTTGCATCTATCATCCTCTACTTTATCTATTCTTAGTGAGTGAACTAAAGATTGCAGTAAAGATAGAGAGCAAAACATAAAGATGTGTGTCGGGTATCTAAGATATCTTACCAGGTTATCAGCCCGATAAAAATGAAAAAGGTGCTATCTTATCATGCAAGATAGCGATACCTATCTACAGTACTACCGCCTAATTGTACATCCAGAGTACAAACATATATGCATGGATGGCTATCTTTTTATCGTCCTGTCGTATCTTCCTATGTTTCAAATCTAACTAATAGGATGATCCTGGCATCAGACGGATATAAAACAATATATTGATGAGCTGCAAGTTCTCTGGTTACATCTATGGTTCCGACTCGCTCCATCTGAACTCATACTTAGCATAGAGTCCAATACACTACCATATTGAGCATCGATAAGCTTGCTAACTTCCCTGTGTTTGAGAGGTGGAAGAAAAGTCTGGATCTCCTTAGGCCCTTATACGACACCATAGGATATATGGGGTTCGGGGTAGTTAGCCCTACACCAAGCCCGTTATATAGTTGAGGGGTAAAGAAAGTATAGCCGCTAGCCTTATACTTATATTAACTGTGGATCTAGGCCATAATATGCAGGGGCTGGTTGGTTGCTATGAGCTATCACTACTACCGCTCATAGCATAGGTGCTTTTGTTTACTAGAGGAATGTTTATACGCGGTCTTAGGGGAAATACGTATTTTCATTGAATGCTAATTATTGGGTATCGAACTTCAAATTCAAATCATAAAGTAAGATACTCGTCCCAGTCCGATACGGAGGACTCAAATTTAGTCTCTTGTAATGTAGCAGCTGCAGTTCCATTTTGAACTATGATAACAAGGAGAATAACCTTCGATCAGAAACATATCAGGGTATATGATCTAAAAATTGGTCTAGTATTATCAGCTGGGCCACAGGATGCCACAGATCAATCATATAGTGCAAAGGTGAACAGAAAATTGTAAAAGGAACAAGCAATCGCCTTAAACAATAGCTAGCAAACCAACGACTTTTAGTGGTTCAGAACGTATGAAGTCCTGTATATGGGGTTGACACCAAAACTCTTTGCCCCTCCGCCCTAAGGCCTAGGTGAGTAGGGGCTATACTATCCCGTTGTACCTAGCTGAACCCTTCTGCTAGGATTAGCTAGCTGCCTGTTTACAAGGGACTAAGTACAAGGAAATAAAGTATCTTGGCGTCAACCTCCGTACTTGTATATTTAATCGCCCCTTCGCACTGGTCATTCCAGCTAAATATGGATTTTCTGGCTGGCTACCGGGTATCAGATATCGATTCAACTATGGCATGCGAATCGACATAGACAGTCTGAACGTGGCAGGAGTATGACAATTGGATCTATCACCCCCCAGATGAAATGGCATTGCAGTTAATCTTGTCCATAGTTAGACGTAAACTATCACATGAGATGATTAAACTTGGACTTGGGGTGTAAGATATGGGTGTAGCCTATCATCATATACATGAACAGAAGTTTTCCGAATTGTATGCATAAGATGCTGGTTCTTATTTTAAGGATTCCCACAACATCAATACACATCCCCTTAAGGGAATTCACACCTCAGTTAAAGCTCCGAGAGCCCGCGTATCGTGATAGGGTATCATATCATCTTGGTTCCAGTTTTTTGTCTGAGTAACAATCGGTCTCCGTTAACGCCCAAAAATCAAATCATCGACTGATGCGGTCCAAAAATTGCGGTTTCCCATCGAAACAATGTTCCGGCACCCTAGTTAGGGAAATTCTTGAGAAACGCTATTAATGTTATATTTCGTAGCTCTAGGGAGTACGGAGTACCAGAAGTGGTTAAATGGAATGAGAGAGTGTTGAGATAGTGGTAGGCACATAGCATGGGAGATTCCGAAAAGCTAGCCGTTTGCGGCTTAAGCCGGCTTGGCACTTTGTTTGCTTTGTCTGGGAAACCAACTTCATCTCAGACACCGAGCTCTTAAACTAAACTAACAACGGAGTACAATCAGCTTCTAAGGCGGCTGTACTAAGTTTGTACGAGGTATATTTTTACTGAGTATGGTATATGGAATACAGATGGTAAGTACTTCGAAGTTACATCCTAACTAGTCAATAACTAATAACTATCTAAGAACACAAGAGTAAAGAACGATGAATTGTTAGGCCATTTTGCCTTGTGCTACTATTCGTAAACTCTTACTCGAATTCGTCAAGATGGGGAGTTTTGTTTGGAACGAAGATTTAACTGACGAGATCCGCCATGTTGCCCTCGGGACACCTGGCGAGCTGTCAGGGTACTGCGCTGGCGGTCCTTCGGCTAATGAACTTAGCCAGCACTCCTGACTGACCAGATGTTGTCATGAGAATTTTGAAATTCGAACAACCATCTTGCCGGGGTTCAAACAGTATCTCTAGGAAATTACGACACCACGTCCTTGACCTTTCGAGCCTATCGAAACCGTGTATTACACAGTAGGAAAGGGTAGGAGTGCACCGAAGCAAATCGCGTAGAACACTTAGGCTAGCCGTCCAAGATCCTATCGAGCCATCTAGTCCTTCGAGTACGTCCCCGCTAATGCTGATAGGGTCGTCTCGTACCCTGAACTGCAATAGTTGATGGATTAAGCTGTAGACCATCCCGATCATGCCGTTTTGCTCACTATTTTGGCCCTCTGGTACGCGACTCCTGTGTGGTCGTTCGCAAAAGTGGGAGATTATCGGCACACGGGCATTCCATGCTGTTGCTACAACTGTCATAGCTGCCGCCTTCGCACCCGTCATAGCCCCGGGTTCAGGTTCGGAGGATATCCAAAGTGTGGATGATTTTGCTTCTTTTTTAATCCAATCCTGGATCCTTATCATATCTTCACCCCCTGACAGCCAGTGCTGGCCCCGACTGAAGTGAAGTGGGCCTGAGTCGCCAACAAAAAATTGTTCCAGATTCTTGCCGTATTCCCATGCTTGTTCTCTAGTAATGTCATCAAGAACTGTAACGTCTTCCACTATTTGCTCACCAGTCTCATTTTTCTGCTTATTCTTCTTGTGGTGAAGCTGCGGAGCCTGGAACATAATGAACATCTCTTTCAATCCTTCGAGCATCTGCTTCCCACTATCAATACCAGCTTTATAGTCCTGGCGTTGGAGCCTTAACTCCTGCTGCATTTCCCTTATGGCATCCTGATCACCGTTAGGACCGGCAAGCATTTTGAAGACATGAAAAGTCACTCTATGATTATGCACAAAAGCTTCGTTATGCATGTCTGAGACATGGCGATCGATAGCACTTTGTGCATCTTTGAAACGGCTGTTAACATTTTCGTTGAAGCTTGCCCATGCCCTCGATAGCCTGGACTTTAAAAACCATTCCATTTACATCGCGATAAAAATTGAAAACACTGGTATAGACTTTGGAAAACTGTACTCTCAGGGCCTCGGTATCGATTATATCAAGGATTTTTGCGCAACATGTTGCCCGTGCAGAAATATCAGCCACGGCTTCAGTCAGACCTGCAGCTATTTCGGTGTGGCTCACTGCAGCCTATGGTTGAATCAGCCCTTTGTTGCAATACGCATGTTCTAGTGGTTATCAACTTACATGGACAAGCAAGGAGAGAGTTCCGCTTAGCAGTGACGTATACATACATCCCGCGGGTAATATTGTAGCAAGGACGCTTTTATGATCATTTATATGTTCACATATTTTCTTGAAGTTTCGGTACACCTAGAACCACTAGGGTGAGCGACACATAGTCAAGACACTATTGGGCTAGACTTCAAGTGCTGATTTATACATACGGGTCCGTGTCTCTTCTTCCACTCATCTTGAAGGGAGTAAACATTTGCATTAAGGTCATCGAGCCCTATCATCCAATTTTCTTTGAGCATTTCATTTGCTTTTGCTCTGGCGTTTGGTCGTGGTTTGAAAAAAGACCATCTCGACTTTTGAGCATCTAGATTATCTGAAACTTTACGGCAACTGCCGTTAAGCCCTTCAGCGGCTTCCCTAATGCAGGTTCTATCAGCTGGGTTCATTCAAAGATAAACGGCCCAACCTACAAGAAGTCGCTTATTTCGGAATCGTCGATGAGGTTCATTCTCCTTCTCCAACTCTCCTTCTCCTCCATGTCTTCCGTTTCCTGGGCAGCTTTTACTAAGTTTTCTAGTTGCGTTTCCCCGTTGAGTTGCTGGGTAAACCTGCGCACTATGCCTCTACTTTCCTCCCTCTGGGAATCCTGGACCTGAGTAACTTGACTTGTCATTTTTGAATGGCGTCAAGGTATATATTGCATGTTCTTTGCAAAGATATATGCAGCAGTAGGTGGGCAATATTACTTTCGGTTTCTATTTCAACTCGTCCGTGTTGGGAGAAAGGGCGGTGCATATCCAACGCAACCAGCCGGCAAGGCTGTGTTTGGGTTATAGCTCGGAAGTGCTCTAATAAAAGGGTCAACGGTTTTTATCATAGCCTCAGCATTTTTCTGAGCAGGGCTTAGGATCCTAAACTCGGATGTACTTAGGTTGATGATAAGTACTACCCAGGATATAACCGAGCTGCATGCGTAAACCCGGCTGTGCAGCTCTGCACATGTTTATAGCTGATATTTGCTTGCGTTCAGCTTGCACCCGACCGGGGTATTTCCAGCGAGTATGTTATACATATGAGGTCTTTAACATGTATATATGGATTATCAAGCCTGCAATCAGCAGCCTTGCGCTAAACCAGGGCATCCCTGGTGAGTATTTTACGTAAATGTGATCTTCAATAAATATCCAGCGATTTTCCCGAATATTGTTTCTGGTGTTGGTTGCTTCCCAAGCTTCTTCAGCCTGTAGTTTCCACCCTAGAAACAATCTTAAGGTCTAGTTAGTTATTTGATTCCGTCAGGATATAATTTTTAAGACCGCGAGAGGTGTCGCGAAATTATCGACAAATTATGTTGGATTCCGACATCGTTGAGATGACGCCTGAACTGAGCGAGAGCTCTACTCCACCTATTAATAGTCCTCACACTTCCCCCAGTGCGAAGGATCATAGTGAACCTAACGTGGCCGACAATTCAATTTCTTCTAATGGGCGAAGAAGCAGCATAACAGCTGTTGGCGAAGTACAACAAGGTCAGCGAGGAATTCAAAATTGCACATTTGGCACCTATACAACTAACGATTCATAAGATGGCGCAACTATGAAAAACGCTGTTTTGACCGCCACTGATCGCGTTCAAGAAGAGTTATCATCCGCAAGCCCACTGCCAGTAACTCCGAATGAGTCCCATAATGCTCAACTCTCTAACCCTGGCCCGCGCGGCTGGGGGGGAGATAGCATTGGATCCCTCAATGGTAATGTCACAGTAATATGCCATTCGCAGAAGACATTTTTATTTCCCTGGAAACTCTGTCGTTCTTGGAAGGTATGTAATGCGTAACTAACTATCCCTCTGTACGGCCATTACTAACACGTTCGTTGTAGAACATGGAAGAGCTTCTCAAGTTGTCCTTAAAAAACGACAAATTACATCTTAAAGCAGTTGTGGACGGTAAATATGAACTTGTACTGGCTGGACGGGGAACACGCCATGTCATTCTCCCAAGATTTTGGGACGAATTATTTCAACCAGGTTGGACGATAGAGATTTTTTTTAAAGACCTCACCCATTTCGGCCCAGCACCTCCTAATTATACTACAACCAGCCATGTGGAAGTTTATGAAAATAAGGTTGCTTACACGGTCGAGTATAGGCTGAAAGGTAAAGGTTCAAGAAGCAGTGAACACCCTGGTTTGATTTGTAGAAAACATTATATCGAATCGGTGTCGTTGAATGCCCGGACAGGCCACTTCACTGGGACTGTTGAAAAAGAGCTCAAGGATGACCAGTCAACTAAAGTCTTTCCCTTTGAAGAAGTTAAAGTGATTGCGCTCGCCCCACTTATTACCCGGCCTGTTACTATCAGTGGGCCTGAACCTCTCTGGCTTGAGAATCTGAAAGTCCATCCAGACGACGAAATCTTTCACACAACCTTACTTATCGGTTCACCCTTTGTGCTCAATTTACTCCGGTCGATAGTTGAATACATATCGCTATCACAGCCTCCGCCTCCGTACAATGACCCGAGGTCTTTATTTACCCGTTTTCGGGATGGGGAATTCCGCTATCCCTTTCAAGACTTGTATTTCCATAAAAATGACCTGCTGAATTACAAAAATGATACCACTGGCGCTCGATCAAAGCACTCCGCAGAATATAATGCCAAATTAGACAGCCATATTGACATTCTTGTTGACTATCTGTACCGTCAGCCGGCTATTCCCTTGAAAGAATCGGAAGATCTTCAGTCGAAAAATGTTCCCACCACAACTTTCGCGGGCTTTTGGTTTCTGATGAAACCCGGGACGGACGTATATGTCCGGGACGACAATGGGGATTTGAACGCGTTTGTTATAGACCGTGTGTATGGTGGTGTGCTTGAGGGCGGGTATGCTGGCACATCAACCGTTTCTTCGTATAATGTCATTGTTTGGCATCTGATTTTTGACGGGAAGGTTTTCAAACGGTCACCAAAGATAGTTGAGGTACCGCCCTTTGACAATGAGTGCGAAATAAGGTCGCTGCCCATATATCCCACCCGGTTTGAAGATAATGCCGACGGAGGAAAAACTAGACAAGCTCTAATCCAGCGAGGAAGGAAGTATTTTGCGTACTGCAAGAAACCAACTTTTTTAGAATATACTGGTCAAGGTTTAAAACCCGGCTATAAAAATGTCTGCCTTTCCTTAGTTAAAGAATATTTCAAATTTGCGATGCTAACGAATGATGCTATCATCAGTACACCCGCGCGCGTGTTGTCATGGAACATGCTTCTCAACCGTGGAAGGGTATGGGGTTTGAAGATTCAGACCTACTTCGAGCGTTCTCGATTCCCGTACCAGCATCACTGCCACCCCCGCCGCCTGGTCCTCCTCCTCCACCCTCTTCATTACCAAGACAACCAAACAGATTGACCCTTGGGCTAAACGTTAGAATTCCGCGCTGCGAATGCCACGAATGTGAAAGTTCACCCTCCCCAAATGTATATACCGTGAGCAGATACGGTTCCTATGATAATATAAATCCAACGAAGGTGGACAAGCTTGGAGAACACCAGTATTTGATCTGTGCTTCTCATATGTTTGGATTTATCATTAAGGATCGCGCGTATGGTAAGATTACTCTCCGCAAAACTCGCGCAAACCTTAGAACATTGTCATGATTCTCACTAGTTATTGCTCTAGACTTGCTTGACCTTCATAAGCTCAGCGAACCAATTATAACTGAGCATGCGATTGATAAACTAGTTTTGAAACCGGAGAAGACTAAAGATTCAATCAAAGCGGTCGCGAAAACATATACCGACAGAAAAGCCCAACTCGGCACTTTTAGCGCCGATTTCATTCATGGAAAGGGAGAAGGCCAAATCCTGCTTTTGCATGGACCTCCAGGAACCGGCAAAACTTTGACAGCTGGTGTGTAATATATCTAGTTATCGATTGAATGCTAGGGGAGTCACTGATTTTGCTGTCTAGAGTCTGTGGCAGAGTTTTGCAGAAGGCCTCTTTTGTCAATTACTGCTGCTGATCTTGGTCATGAGCCTGAGACGCTAGAGCCGAATCTTCTTGATTTTCTAAAAAAGGCTACAGATTGGGATGCTATTGTTCTTCTGGATGAGGCTGATGTTTATCTTGAGAGTCGCAGTATTCATGATCTCAAGCGCAATAGCATTGTATCAAGTAAGCTGTCTTCGGTCACACGTTTGAGTGCGAATCTAATCACAAATACAGTCTTCCTGCGTGCTCTCGACTATTTTGAGGGTATTCTGTTTCTCACAACCAACCGAGTTGGCTCATTTGATGAAGCTTTCCTCTCTCGCATACACATATCAATCGGATACAGCCCCCTTGACGATGAAGCACGGCAAAAGATCTGGGATAACCTCTTTGACAAACTGAAAGATGAAGCCGAAGCTGGTGGATTGGAAATCTCGGTTCAATATGATGCGAAAGAGCTGGTAAGACGATCGTCGGCCCTTAGGGAGCTGAAATGGAATGGTCGAGAGATTTGGAATGGTACGTCTAGCTCCTCCATATTTGTTTGAAATATAAGGCCATCCAATCGAAGCACTACCTCATAATGGCGTCTGCTAATGGGCTAATATTTGTTGAAGGCTTCCAAACCGCTGTTGCTCTCGCAGTTTACGATGCAAGAATAGCTCGTGAGAAAGATGAGAATTACACTAAACCTCCTCAAGTGACAGATAAACACATGAGACAAATTGTTGACATGTCATCAGCATTTAAAGAATATATTAAAAACACACACGATGGCAAGAATGCCTCGGCGATGGCATATAGTTTTGGGCTTCGGGATGATGGGTCTGAAGCAAGAGGCTGGGAGGACTAGGCGTGATTAATGGATGGGTATAAGAGTTCAGGATTAAAGAAACAAGATAGCTAAAGAGGAAAGAAAGAAGTACAGAGACATTCGTGAGTTTCAAATATAATAAAATAGGATGATCCTGGTATCGGGCTCGTATAAAAAAATATTTCTAATCTATTCTAAAGGTTTCATATTTTTCGT
Source organism: Myotisia sp. PD_48 (assembly GCA_032988175.1). Lineage (NCBI taxonomy): Eukaryota > Fungi > Ascomycota > Eurotiomycetes > Onygenales > Myotisia > Myotisia sp. PD_48. Next base: position 139,032 of record JANTQB010000031.1, on the reverse strand, counting down.
CTATCAAAGGCGTAAACTTCTAGCCCAAAAAATGTAGCGATAAGCGCTTGGGCTAGGCAGGAGTATGAACATGACGCATAATAAGTGGGATCTAAAATGTCCAAAAATTTGTCATAAATGAGTCAGGAGAGATCTTTTTCCCCCTACAGTATATATTCGAGATCAAAAGTCGGTGTAAAAATGGGAAATATGTAGTCGGAAGCTACGATCTGAACTCGTCCATGAACTCCGAGTGGAATTTCGCGATTCGGTCCACCCAGCTAGTTCCTGGTGCAAGGAAGGTCGTACGGAAATGTAGGGTGCCTTCTTTTTGACCAAAGCCTGATCCAGGAACAATACAAACGCCAGTGGCGTCAAGGAGGCGAAGGGCGTAGAATTCGTCTGGTTTACGGTTGGCTGCCTTGGCTGCTGCGATAGCCGCAGCAGGGAGAGTGATGGTTGGGAAGAGATACATAGCGCCCTAATTATTGTGTGGATAGAACAATGGTCAGCTGCTGTTCTTCTTTTCAGGGGGAAAATCAGATAGGGGACCAGAAAGAATACACACCTGAGGCTCTTGGCACTCAACGCCCTCCATCTGCTTAAATGCCTGGTAAAGGGCAGTAGCACGCTGATAAAGACCATCAGAAATCGCGCTGTACTCCTTCTGATACAGCTCGTAGCTTGGTTCTCCTTCCTTGGGAGGGTTCACCATCATCTCCACTAGACATTGTCCAATCACGGGTGGGCACAGCATGATGCTAATAAACTTGTAGATCTGTGCTGCGACATCTGGGTGGAACCCAACAAGCTCGAAATAGCCTCCTCTATGGCCACATTCGCCAACCATACCCTTGGATACACTATGCAACGATGCGAGCTCTACATGGTCATATTTGCCTGGAAATTCGAGCTGTAGCTCTCGCAATCTCTGCTTGAACGAGGTGAATTTTCCTTTGAAGACGTTGGTCTGATATACCTCGTCTGCAATGACGACTAGGTTCTCCTGAACAGCAACGTCAAGAACGTCCTTGACGGCCTCTGGGCTCAAACTAGCTCCGGTGGGATTGCCAGGGTTAATGACAACGATGGCACGAATATCAGTTCCTTCCGCCTTTGCCGCGGCCGTCGACGACTTGATTCCTTCCAGATCAGTTGCCCAAGCTTTGGATTCATCGAGGTAATAGGGCACACAAGTGGCGTTCAATAGCGAAAGTGTGGCAGTATACAATGGATATTGTGGGATAGGCACAAGGACTCCAGTATTCTTGCCAGCACAGATCACGTTCAGCAGCGTGTTAACACCGGAGGAAGCTCCAGCGGAAAGGTAAATGTTAGCGGGATCAGCTGGGAATCCATCGCGTCGTTCGATAAAATTGGCAACGCTCTTGCGGACCGCCGGCGATCCGTGACTCTGGCTATAAGCTCCAACACTCTGAATATCCTTCAACAGTGACCTAGCACGATCGAGTGCATCTTGCTTATACCCAAGTTTCTCCTTCAATACAGCTTCGTTTTCAAGCAGCACTGGATGCTCGAGTAAACTAAGAACCTGTCGAAAGAACGTGATAGGTTTCTGACCCAACTGCTGAGGGTTCCCGATATTGGCAAATATAACCTCATCGAAAGGAAGGACTCCAGATCCCGCTGCAGCCTTTTCTAGTGTAACACGGTATTCCTCTGCCTTGACCGCCAATTCTCCGCGAACAGCGTATTGAGCGCTGAGGACGTTTGGGTTGACATTGCCCTGGTTCATTCGACCGGTAGGAAGAGAACCCATATTGAAGTATGTTCGATATTGAAAACCTGTCTGGCTTTGTTTAACAGGGATAGATGAGAGGTAGGGTCGTGCGTACGACAAATCTTTTAATGAAGCAGAAAAATTAGAAAATTAGTCATAGGCTCTCCTTGAATTTTGTTTCTGGCTCCAAGCCATCACACGTGGAGCCACAATTATTAAAAAATATGGATTCTCATGTCTATAATTATCATGACAAGAAAGGCCACAGCGGGATGATCCGGACGGTGAGCAAGTTGACTGCCATGCGACAGACGGGGGTTGAGATGCGAAAAAGCCAAGCGGGGATAGGAGGGGGAGAGGGGTGGAAAAGGATAACGGCGGAGCTGAAACAACCCGATATAGACTCACCTGGTCTAGAGACAAACGCTGTGGAATATGAGCAGGAGGATAGAGCTGACCGCAATCTGCTTTGATTACAGGAAGGAGGGTGGTGAGATGCTGAACGGTGAGCTGGTGAGAGGGAGGATAAAAAACGAGGAGCCAACCGAGATGGAGCCATGGCCGGGAGATGCGCTTGCCACCGTGGTTCGGCGAGTACTCGGAAAGAAAATAAGAAATTAATTAGGTTAGGTTGAATCCATAGAGTTGGAATTTTGACTTCCCCCCTCGCCTGCCACTTTGACTTTCGCGACCAGGAAGATTAATAGTGAGTGTTAGGTGAGTGTTGGGTTGGGTTATGGAGGAGGTGAAGGCGAAATACCACCGCGACAAGGTAGTGCGACTTGGCATCAAACGATGATCAATGATCATTAATTATCGTACGACTAATTAACTCCCGTACGAACTTGCAAGCTGAGATCAATCCCGAAAATCTCCTGCGGAATAGTAAGTAGAATACTAAAAAGAAAGGAAAATTATATATAATACCAGGTTGGAAGACGAAAAAGAAAGGCCATCGTTAAACAAGATGTGAACTAGGTATATTCTATATCTTCTTCATTGGGCTGAATACTGTAAATTTCCATTACCCGCCTGTATGAAAAAAGCACAACGATCAACTCCAAGAAACCCATTCACGGACCCAGTTCTAGCTTCGTTCACTTCCTCTCAGCCTCACCGCCTGGCCATATTTCTGTAGCTTGGTGATCAGTGCATCACCTTGTTTGACGACGTCTGCGTACTGCTTGTTCTTGTCATCTGGCCGGTTCGTTTCGATTATCCCATTCACTCGATCGATGGTGCACGATATTCTATCTCCGGCAATGAATTTGGCAAGATCCCTATATTTCGGTTTTGGTTAGACCTGGTACAACCGCGTACTTAAAAAGCGAAGAGTCAATCATACCTGTCAAGAAAGTCGACTGTTACACCAAAATCGTTCGCCATGCTGCTCAGACCGACAACTCTATAGCTCTGGAGTAGCTGCTGGTATCCACGCAGTCTCATCTCCCGCACATACCATGCACGATGCTCGTATAGGTATCTATCCTGGCTCAGGAAATGGTCCTCTACCGCTGCGAGTGCGGTGAAGAATGTTCGATACACTCCACCATACAGACTGCGTACGAGATTGGTAAGGGGTGTGAAGTCGATTGCTTCTGTCTCGGTTTGGATTCCTGTTTCTGTTCCGAGCATCGTGAGATTTACGGCCTTCGACGAGGTAGTAGGCGCAGGGTCGGCATCTTTCATTTCTTCATCTCCAGCGCCTGGTCCAGATGAGAGGGCACCGCTCAAAGCAGAAAGTCTATCTTCTCCTTCTCCTAACACGGCTCGAATCTCGGGGGCATCCACCACCTTTGCCTTGAAGTCAACACGTTTAAGAGACAGCGAGCCAGCTAAAACGGAGTATATGACTAAAGAGGAATAAGAGCACAGTTCGTAGCTTGTAAACGTAGACAAACTATCGAGGAGAAGGGGTGCGGCCAAGTTATAATTCCTCAGGGTTAGTAGATGGAGCCCTTTGTAGGCCTTCAGACGATTCCTACGATCCCAATCACCACCGCTCTCCACGAGAGTGTTCGCGCGATCCACAGACTTTTTGACAAAGATTTTATCGTTGAAAAACAGCCCTATACGTGTAATGGCCAACACAATATCGATCTTTGTTCCAAGGACTCCAGTATTCTCGAAAACCGCTTCGTAAGCAGCAACAGCTTTCTCCTAATATCAATCCGCAAATATTAGAAAGGGAAAGAAAATAAAAATAAAATAAACCCAAAAAGAAAACAAGAGAAAAAGACTCATACCCTGTCTCCAACTCTTGCCCACAGCTCAGCCCGTTTCCCACGAGCGGCCTGAACCTCTGTATCACCGGCCGCCTCAGCAGCTTCATCTTCTTCCTTCTGCAGATCATCCAGCTCCTTCTTATTGTCTGCAACCAACGATTCGTATAAACTTTCATCCCACGGTAGTTGAACACGCACCGGAGATTTACGAGCAGCGAGCAGCTCTGATGTAATGACCGGTTTATTGGATCCTGTGGGAGGCTGTTGGCAATCGCTGGAAATATTGAAGATGCCCTCGGTTGGGTGGGCAAGATGCCGATACAAAGGAGCCATTTTATGTTCTTCTATGGCATTCTGGAGCTTCTTCAGGGAGTTCTGTTGGGTTGCGGCGGGACATGCTGGATTGGAGAGGTTGAAGATATCTTGTGAGAGAGAGAGATTGGGATATCTCACATACTGGGGATCGGATCCCATGGCAGCTAGCGGCAAGCAGTGGCAAAAGCGAAAGGTCGCAGGAAAGGTAAAAACAGGAATATGAGGGCTGGAAAGATGATGCTAGTTCTCTGTTCAGTTGCTTGTTCCTGTTTGGGGAGCTCTTCAGTTCAACTCTCCAGGCTGGGAGTTGTTGAAGCTCTGCCTCACGTGACTCCCATAACAAACAACTTTGCCTGACCTGAAGAGTCCAGAAAATATAACTATGCTTAGCTTGGATATGGTATTGTTAACTCAACAAGATAAAACCAATGATGAGGTAGATGTAGCTTCTTCATGGTTTAAATAGGTTAACCCATATGCTGTTGACAATTATCATCCCCTACATTTCCTTGTCAAGGCATGAACATTCTTCAAGTCTGAATAATGATCATTTGATGCATGCACACTTATGGACATCTATGGTACATAAAAGCTATGTAGCTATAAGATTCTGTTACTAGTCAAGAATAAACAAGGGCTAGTTTCTTGTTGTTTTGCTGTAGAAGAAACAGATGAGCAGCGATGGAGTTTTGTCAATCCTTATATCCCGATTGGGACACCAACCTCATTCTCTCTCTCCCCTACTCTGTTTCCCACTCCTGGTCCGAGAACGAATCCATCTCTGCTCAAACTAACCAATATCTACTTAAATAGATTGAAACAAGATTCTTAATTTGTTCTCGAACCTGTTTGTCATTGGCTTTAGGGATCCTAGTTGCAATTGTCTCCCTCTCTACAGAAAAAACGCTGGAATGGCATGGAATGAGGGTCAAGAAAAGAACCGGTTGATTCTCGCGATCCTCAAGTTTTCTTTTACCACTACTGCGGCCGAGCGAGCAGCACCACTCGAATGGACACAATTATCAGGTGGAAAGGACCTTATGGCTGTGTTTGAGACGGTGCAGGTCCGAGATAATCTTTCCAAATGGTCCAGGAGTCAACGGATTTTCAAGGTCCTAAGAGGGAATGAGGTTTTAGTAAGTTCTATTTCTTGCTAACCAGTTCCCGAACTTGATGAGTTTACCTTATTTGTTTCCTAGGAAGAAGTAGATTTGAGGCTACTAGCTCAAACCACCTCAGGTAGCCATCTATCATCACAGAATTCAGGTCCCTGCGTTGCAATTGTAGTCAAGCCTCCTTGTGTTGCCATCCGGTACCCAACAGCCGAGAATCAAGTACGCCTCCACCGTGAATAGCTATTAGGTTATATGTGGTACGCTGACATGAGGTTGTGACTAGATTCGTCGCTTCCAGATCAAATTTTCTTCCGAGGCAGACTATTACAAGGCTGTGTCAGAACTAGTCGATGCGCGCTGCCCTGTAGCGGAGCCCTCGATTATAAATACGAGGGGTATTTCAAGGTCCTCTCAGGGGGCTGGGGTACTACCTTCATCAAGTATGAGCCCTTCGCCAACACAAGAAGCCTTTTCTCTGCAACCACCACAGAATCATGCAACCCCGCCAGGGCCCGTCAGCTTTGGCGAGATACGCCAGTCATCCATGGTAACTTTTGCGTACCCCCTTGTGTATCTGCATGTATCCCATGCCAAAGATGGAGTCGTAGGTTTATAAGCCTTACATTTCATCGATAGGGTCCTCCAGCTACCTCCAGCATAACCAGAACGAGCTGCAGTCCTGCAGCTTGCTCTCCGGCTCAAACTTCCCCGTCGCATTCCGAAAAAGAATACAGAAGACCTCTGACTGCTCCAAGCCTGCTTGATGTTGAATCGCTCAGCCAGCTTCTGCCACCCAAAAGAGAACTTCCATTTTCGAAGTCCCCAAAGAAAATGGGCCCTAACCTATGTCCTCCTACTCCATTAGGCCCTAAAAGGGTGAACATTGGCCCCGTAGCCGAGCTAGTAGGCGTTCCGAATCAACCAGTCCAAAATTCCCCCACGTTCCGTGCCATAGCGCCAAAAGATGTATCAAGATCTTGTGTCCCTTCACCTGGTATGTTTCCACCACAGAATCCCACTGAACGTATCCAACAAGGAAATCTTGAAGACACAAATAATAGAATAGTCCGGCCACACCTGCCCTCGCCAAGTCTGTCTCCTGAAAAACGACCGTATGAAGGGAACGGTGGAAACAATCCTGTCGAGCTTGCAACAGTCAGGACTCAAGGGGTTGATAGTGGCAGTACTAGTAAATGCCAATTGATGCTATAAGTAGCTCAGAGCGCATTGCTAATACTTTTTTTATTAGGTATTCCACGGGTAGAACCTCAACCGCAGCAGCAAGGAGCGACAGAGACACCGCAGCCCGCCCATCAAAGCATTCCCATTGGGACAGGTGCTAGGACAGCTATCAGGTCCGAAGACATCTTCTCCTACCTTTCCCAACCAGATTCCGAGCGATCTGCACTGGTCGAGACCTGGATATGTGAGCAGTTGCAGAGCGATGAATTTTTGGCACTTTGCCAGGAGATGGAAGGCGTATGGAGGAGGCTGGCCTTTGGACTTTGAAGTCTAACTAGAGTGCTTCGCCTCTATTCCATGCATGATCCCTTGTTTGCCGCTCCCTTTCCCGCCTTAACCTTGTTCCCGTTCAGCCGTGGGTAAGATAGGCTATGCGTTTCCCTATCAGGCAGCATACTTCAAATCTCTGTTTCCCGAGCCGTGACGGCGGCCGTGGGATGAACAATAGACATTTGGCATAGCCACTGAGTTGAAACCGAATCGTAACTCAGTTCGCTGGGCCCACCATCTGCTTCTAGCCCCACGAGTTTTGTCCTCCTGCCAGAATAGTTAAGTGATTTTTTTTCCCTCATTCAATCTTGTTTTTTTTTATCCATCTGTACGACATGTAGAATAGTATTAGGTGGAGAGTTAGTTAAGCTATTAGTTATTAGTTGATGCCCAACTTGAAATGGATGATTTCTGCACAGCCACAGAACGAATAAAAATCACCCACTTATCCATACAACATACAACCCGGTTAAAGGATTATCATCCAGCCCAGCAGTCCCTGAACAAAACAAGCACTTAATTTCAATTTGCGTGGGATGGCATTTCTTTCTAGTGACAGCTTGAACCAGTATAGTATAGTTAGAGTGGATGGTTGAACTGAAGTCAAGGATGAGGAGAGTTTGTGCTAACCCGCTAGTCCGATAGTCCGGAGTTTTCTCGGGAAAATCCCCCAAAAAACATTAGAGCTTGCAACCAGCCAATCCTACGGAGCATAGAGGTAATACCGAGAAACTATTGGAAAAAGGGGAGGGAGAGATTACGGTGATCTATCCTCCGCCAAACAAGGATCCTATTATTTCAAAACCCCCATGCTCTTTTTTTTGTTATGAGAGAGCTTAGTTTTATTTTTTTTTTGATGGGAAACGCCGCGCTTTTCCGAGCAAGCAAATGAAAATTAAAAAATAAAAATAAAACAAAAATAAAGAAAAAAAAAAGGAGCTGGTCTAGGAAAGGCGAAACGGAAGGTTTCAATGAATCCTAATCAATTAAAAAAAATGGAAAATGGAATAATTAGGATTAGTTAGGATTAGATTGCGAAACGATGGCTCCTTCGGGCCCAACAATTGCGAATGCTCGGGATGAGTTGACTAATTCGGGGACCAAAATATCAGATTGGGAAATGGGGGAAAGTCCAAAGTTCAAATGTTTGGGATTCGCCTAGACAAGAGAAACCAAAAAGCCATTATAATTCCGTCCATTCAGTGTTCCTCCGTATAAGCTTGTCCGTCCTGTTAAAGTGTTTGTTCTGGTTGAAATGAAAGAGTTGGTGGAGCGGGCGGGAAGCCCCTCCTAGAAGCGTCTTAGGTAATCCCCCATGTGGTTCCAGCCCATTTCAGCCCAAAAAAAAAGCGTTGGGAGGGAGACCTAGCTAACTAACACATTAGTTAACACTTGACGGTTGTCTCGGAGAATAATTAATTGATCGAGCAAATTGCGACCATTGACCGTTGATTGTCAAAGTAGAGAATATAGCTAGTTAAAAAATGAGAAAAGCAATAAAAAAAAAAAAAGTAAATGATATGCAGATGGACGGAGTACAGGGTGGGTACACGACGAACGGGTCTGAAGATTATGACGTTGACGGGTCCCCCCCATGTACCTAGATCGCTGAAGTTAAGTGTGATCGGAGAATATCACCATCACCAGTTCAACGAGTATAAAAAGCACTCTAACTGCCCCCTTTTATCTTCACTTAGAAATTTAGCTTGACTTACAAAGTATTCAACAGGTACTTTACTCACTATTAAGTAAGTACCCCTCTTGTCCTAAAACGGGAAATCCAGTGAGGGGGAAAGCGGGGTAAACGAGTTCTAACACGTGCTTCCCGCCCTGTTTTCGTCGCATCTTCAGTCTTCAGTGCAACGCTCGCTCATCTTCATCTTCTTCTTCATCTTATTGTCTCTTCTTCTTCTTCTTCCCTCGTCTTTATCTCTTCTCTCTCTTCTTTCGTCTCATCTTGTTGTGTTATCAACTTGATCTTCTTCTAGCGTTGCTTAATTGCCCTGTTTGATGAGAAACCAACCACTCGCAAGGTCTCCCGCTGACCGACCGGCTCACCACCTTCCCCAACATATCTCTACGTTGAACCAACTCTCGTACTTAACTCTCCGCCATTCCTCCTCCGCCATTCCTCCACTCCTCCATTTTTCTCTCTTCCTGCCTCCCTCCTCTTTTTTCTTATATTTCCATCCCTAAACATGGCCTCCACTTCCCTCAAGGAGACCGCTACAGCTGCCGCCGCAAAGGCTGCTAGCGAGACCAAAGCTGTCGTAGAGTCCTCATCTTCCAAGGGCTCTGATTTCTTCCACCATCCTTATGTTCGTCCTGCAGTGCCATTCATCAACGGCGGCCTGGCAGGTATGGCCGCCACTTCCTGTATCCAGCCCATCGACATGGTCAAGGTACGGTTACAGCTTGCCGGCGAGGGTATAAAAGAAGGCCCTCGTCCAACAGCGATAGGCATCACACGACAAATCATTGCCTCCGGTCGTGTGCGCGATCTGTACACTGGTCTTTCGGCAGGCCTTCTCCGACAAGCTGTATACACCACAGCACGACTAGGATTCTTCGACACCTTCATTGGCTCTCTAAACTCTCGAGCCGCATCTAGAGGAGAGAAAGTCACCTTTGCACAACGAGCCGCCGCCGGTTTGAGTGCTGGTGGTCTTGCCGCCATGATAGGCAACCCGGCAGATCTAGCTCTTATTCGAATGCAATCTGACGGGCTCAAACCCAAAGAAGCACGCGCTAATTATCGATCAGTGGTAGACGCTCTCGCCCGAATATCCAAAAGCGAAGGCATTACTGCTCTCTGGGCGGGCGCTTTCCCAACTGTTATCCGCGCCATGGCTTTGAACTTTGGCCAATTGACCTTCTTTGCCGAATCCAAGTCGCAACTTCAGACACATACAAACCTGAGCCCTCGCGATCGAACACTGGCTGCTTCTGCCATAGCTGGGTTTTTCGCAAGTTTCATGTCCCTACCTTTCGATTTTGTAAAGACCCGTCTGCAGAAACAACAAAAGGATCCCAAGTCTGGTCAGATGCCATACAAGGGTGTATTTGATTGTGCCAAAAAGGTAGTTCGGGATGAAGGCTGGTTGAGGTTCTATCGTGGGTTTGGGACTTACTACATTCGGATCGCGCCCCATGCGTAAGTGGATTTCCTCATTCTCCATTCCCTTGAATTCTTCTTCTCCTCCCTAGTTTGGTTTGGTCAGCTTTGCAGGATTATCGAGGGAGCTAACTAACCGAAACGCAGCATGATAACGCTTATTGTCGTCGATTATCTCAACTTCCTCGCCATTTAAATTTCTTTTTTTCATTTTCCTGAACGGAAGCATCCTTTCCGTTCTCTCCTCTTGTTTTATCTCGGCTATCCGAGGAGAAATCACAGCAGATACCTAGGGATTTTATATTTATCATACCACCCATCACTATTCGACAGAAGGAATAATTTCGTGATGATGGTGGGTTTTTTTTTCGTTCCCTTCACCATAATCCAATTTGAAGGATGGAGGAAGAATGAGAATGAAGTTGAAGGGAATTTATCAAGGGGATTCAAATTCCACAGCGAAATAGGACTCGAACAAGATTAGTAGCCTATTGACGCATAGTTAGTTAGTTGACAGTTAGTTGTTGAGGGTAGAATATCCAATATTATTATTGATTTTCAGGCATGAGGCTGTGTTAAATTTATCCCACCTGCCTCAGTCTGAGAAATCCTTGTGCTCAACTATGTGGTAGACAAGGCTCTGCTACTGGCCTTGAGCGCTTCACTACAGAGTATAGTTAGTAGCTATTCCTGCAATTAGCATGATAATCTTTTCCGATTGTTACTGCTCTCTGAATTAAATTGTCAGTGGGACATAATATTCGATAGCTAGTTCAGAATTGAACTGAACGTCGGCCAAGCTCAGCATCGAGAGAGGATCCTAATTCTTGCTAGTCTTGGGCCTCATCTCAGGCAGACTCGATCACAATCACACCATTCTTGGGCATCCATCTCCACTCTGATAATAATCCCGCAGCAACGACAACTGCAAACCAGACTAACACGGCAGTTTTATGGGTTGCTGCATTCCGCGGATATAGGTAATGATAGAAGAAATAATCCCCAGCGCTGCTGGGGTAGCTTGTTGTTCCAGAACATGCACCCTGAACTCTAGCTAACTAGCTCATGGGACAGGCTGACGTACAATGCGGATAGCTTTCAAACCCTGTCCTCCCGAAAAACTCGGGCCTCGGAGCAAGGTTAAGAAGTTTGGGTGGGGGGTTGCACTATTGGATTGTTGGGTGGATGAGAGCCAGTGTTTCAATCTCTTAGATCAGGTACCACACCCACAAGAAAAGTTGAGGCATTAAAAGCATTTGTTGTTCTCTTCCAATTGTAGAACATTGACTGATCATGGTGTCTCAGGCTGTTACTCCAACAACCAAAGAGAGATGCAAATGTTAGAATATTCAAAGAACGAGTGAGACATGAGCTGGGGTTCTGTAGTGGTAGATTAAGGGGCTAGAGATGTTAGAACGGACCGTTGATAAAGGATTGAAGTTGAGATGTGTGTGGGGGATTGGAAAAGGTTGATCCACCGAAGATCAGAATGCCTGCGGAGATCATGTCATCCAAGGAGAGGCTAAATAAACCTCCCATTTGCTATGATACAGTTTGTGAGACAGGAAATAACCCTAGTTTTCTTTGGTTGTGCTCTGGAACTCCTGTTCTCCAGCTATCAGGCCTTGACACATGGGTATCAATTTCAAGGAGAAGAGGGAATAGAACGCATGAACTCAGATGGGGGCTAAAGCTATCTCTAGCCAACCATCTAGGGGAGTTTAGAACAGAAATAGTTTGCTCTTGCATATCATTATAGACCCACAGGATAGTTTCGAGTTTGGTCGAAAACATTAAAATAGAATATCTGGTCGAGTGAGGTAGATAGAGAGTGCTCCGCGGGTTAGATAGTGAGTGGGTTAACTCATATCTGTACCAAATGGCCCCCCTCCTCATGAACTAGTTACTCTGTAGGGTGCTAAGAATAGATCCTAATCTCCAGCAGCTAGAGTATTCTAGCAACGAGACTGACAGATAGTGGGAGAGAGAGAATCTGGTGTTGTAGCGGGGCCCAAACTTAGGATGGATCCGAATGCTGGGCAAAGTTTTCCGGATTCATCAAATTGCCGGTTAATAGATGAAGAATGGCAATGTAAGAAAGATACTAAAAAAAAAAATAAACAATAGAAAAAGAAAGAGGCAAAAAGAAAAAAAGGAAAAAGGAAAGAGCTCGTATTTCGTTAGTGAGCCGAAGAGAGCGCGTTGGGCGGTCTGAGAATAAGCTTCAAATCAACATCCAGGGAGAATTTCTAGCCGTTTTGAAATCATCATGCAAAGCATCATCAGCAATCCCCCGTACCACGCCAGATGCATCTCTTCTCCTCTTTCTGCAGACCAATGCTCAGAACGAATGGGCAGTCGGCTTGGCTTGGGAATTTGGGTATCAGTTGACAGTATCCGGGCTCTTGGAATCCTTAGCAATTCGGGTCAGTTGGGAATGGATATCTTCCTTTGTCTTCACGATGTCGTCGACACTCCGGAATGATTGGATCGCTTATTCTGAAATCTGCTAGCGATCCGCTTTTGGCAACAGGCTAGAAACAGGACGGAATGTTCGGTGCAGCAGCGAAGTCCGCCCGTCACTCGATAACAAACTCTATACATGGATGTTCGAAAGCAAAAAAGGGCTCGGCAAGGCAAGACAAGGCAGGGCAGACCAGGCAGGACAAAATCGACCAGGGTGGTCAGATGGAGTGCATATTCGTACATCTAGTTTAGTTTACGGAGTGCTCCATATGCACAGGCAACATGGCGGAGTACAAAGAAAGAAACAATTGCATGCTGATCAGCCGGAAGATTCTTGTGTTCCTCGTAACGGCTGTGGTGCTACATGTATCCGTATACTTGGGCTGTTGGGAAGATGTGACGTAGAAAGAGATGTGAAATATTTATTTATTATTTAACTAGGGTGAGTTTGTTTGAGATGATAATCTGCTTGGTAGATGGATTTTTGGAGATGGTGGGTGCATGCACACAAGAGCACAGAGTATATACGAGCACCCGTAGATCTCGGGTCCAAGCCTGATCGACTGGCCTTTCCAGGGAATTTGCCCACAAGTGATCCAATAGGAAGCCTGAAAGTATACATTTTTGAGCGTTGTTTTTTGGACTGTTGGCTGCGTTGGCGTTTTTTTATTATGCACAGCCTGGATGGCCAACTAGACTGTAAAGAAAAAGAAAAGAAACACAAAAGCAAAATAAACCCAACAACAACAAGGGTTCTGCTTAGTTAGGTTAGTTAGGATGATGCAAGATTACTGTTGAAATGACTCCGAAGTCGGAAGAGCCCCAATGTATTTTCTACAGGCAGAAGAGGCTTCATTGTCTTTGATCACTGAGAGTTTGAGGGTGGAACATGATCCAAAATTCCTTATTCTTATTCTTATGATTGTTCCTGACGGAAAGGATCGTCTGCCAGAACCTAACCCACCTTGCCAGAAACGGCCACAAGCAGAAAGGTGGAGGGGGGGATGTTCTAGAGTATGCAGGAGGAGGGTGTGTCTGGGGGTTTAATAGCGCATGAAGAAGACAGGGTGGAATGAAAATGGATCTCACAGTCTTGAAGGGAGTTACTCGAAACTCACCATACCAAGGCGAACGAATGAGGTTTCAGCTTCTAGAACAACACAAAAAAAAAACAGGATGGTGTGTAATAGTCCAAGGGTTCGTACCACATCATGGCGTATGGATTGTCCATACGGATAAGTATGAGGCTAGAAACCATAATTTGCTGACTCCAAAATCACAGCCTCACCGCTAGATGCGGAAATTCGATAGAAGGATTCTGGAAGGCCAGGAAGGCCCAAGGGCTCTGACAAAGAGCGAATCAACAAGACGAGAGCGAGCGAGGGGGGACTGGGGTGTTAGTGGAATGGTGGATGGGGTGTGGATGGGATGTGTCCTCGCCGCATTCGTACACCCAAGAGCTGATATACATGCGTTGAGTTCAACCGGGGGAAGCAAAATGCATATGCTGAACCTGGGCTGCCAAGAGAGTAGGCGTTGCTTCAGTTGATCAAGCGGAAAATGTGGAGAGGTTGACCCAAAAAAATCCAAGAAGAGAAGAGAATAAGACAGAAAACGAGGGAGCAAGAGAGATGCTTCGCTAGGTCAAGCCTGGTGCATCGCCTTGTGTTGTCGCGTCAATAGTCCCTCAGCTCTGCATAACCCGCAACCATTCACCAATCAAGAAGCCCACGACAGAACAGCCAGTTCGTGATTAGCTAGCGGTGATTATTATACGTATTGAAAAAAGATTGCAGGAAATTAGGCCCGGTATCCTTTCAATCTCTTGGGGGGGAAAGAGGCGCAGAACCGTGCATTTTCTCTCTCTTGGTATGTAGATAGTTAGAGAGAGTCACCAGACGAGACGGACGGTTTTAATGGTTTAATGGAGTAGTGGAGTGGGCGCGCATCCCAAGTGCAAATTGGCTTTTCGCCCTGGCAAGGGTCCGGGATCAAAGGACGAGTGTTCTGCAGCCAGCACGGAAAATTTTTCTGACCTGGACACAAAAGCATTGAAGACTAAATCATCGGGCTTCTTTGTTTGGAGGGCATAACAGCGCGGAATGCGGGCCTGCTAGAAATAACCCATCACGCTAGCCATGGGTGCGTTACCTGGCTCATGGAAAGCCGCCAGCGTCAGCGAGTGATAGCGAGAGAAAGGTTGAATGAATGATTGATTTTGAATTTGATTCATTGACTGAGATGGATGGATCGATCGAAGGTTGAACACTGGATTTGAAGCTCTGGGGGAGCTTTTTTGGCCCCTCTGGATCGGACCAACCTTCTATTTCAACCCTCTAACATCCCCCTCCTCCAGCTCCATCATTCTTATTTTAATTCTTCATTCGTCTTCGTCTCTATCCTCATCATCATCGTCTCTCTCGTCCTCTTCTCCCCTTTGTCGTCGTCGAAGACCACTGCCCCCCCTCGTCCATCCACCATCATCCAACCAACCTCACTCGCCACCATTCGCTCTTTGTTCCGATCTTCATTCATATTCGCTGTGCATGACAACACAACAACGTGGTTCCATTCCCACATCTGCGGACCACACGTTCTTCTTCCCGCCCTCGATCGTCGTCGTCGGCATGCTCCTTTGTCGCTCCCACCCGATACCATAGCCGTTTACTCTCATACAGTCGTGGGATGGTTAGCTCCCGTCAGAAACATACCTCGTCTTCTTCTCCCTCCCGGTGTGGCCAGCTCCCCCATACTCTTTAATAATCCACGTACCGACACTTGTTTCGATCCATCATGTTGATTGACGGCGAGAAGTGGGCCTGCGACGCCTGTATTCGAGGCCACCGAGTCAGTACTTGCAACCACCATGGTATGATTACATAGTCCCATATTCTATAATATTACAATGGCTTTGGTTATATGACAGAAACGCTAATCTTATTTAGATCGACCTCTAAGCCACATCAACAAGAAAGGAAGACCTGTTTCGCAATGCCCGCACTGTCGCGGTCTACGAAAGGCTCGTGCTACACATTCGAAATGTGAATGCGGCGAGAAACCACATAACAAGGCCGACTGCGCAGCCGAATCCCATGGTGAGTTCTATTTCTCTTTCAACTACAATAATAAAGTCTATAGCTGACCAATCTAGCCAAAGCAGCCACTGGGAATAGGAAGCAATGCTGCTGTGGCCATGGAAGTCGCTGTACCTGCGCAACAAAACGAGATTCGAATCTCGAGACTGTGCCTGAAGCCGGGCCTGTTCTAGCCAGACGATCGACCATGTCAAATGTGAAACGACCGCACATAGTCGCCTCCAAAAAACACAAGGAAGCAAGCAAGAGGGCGCATCCATACTCGATTCCCCGATCGAGGACTGCGAACCCAACATCAGTGCCAGACTATGCGAATCGGTCAATCGACCATCTACCCTCATCCGACACATATACCCCTCAGAGTGTTTCGACACATCAGGATTCCATCACCAGTGCTCCCCGACCTATTCGCCGTGTTCGGTCTGAACATGGCTCCCCCGTTCCGGATTTCGGAGACCTGGGGATAGGGCCTCCGCTTACGCTTGATATGTCGTTCTCTACATTTCCGGACCAACATAGTCTTGCCAGTTCCCTCGTTGACTACCGTCAGCATTCCCCAGGACTGTATTATTCGTCAGATGCTGATGCCGTGGGGTCTGCGATATCAGGACCTTCGATAGATTGGTCTACCTTTGACTTCCCTTACGGGTCTGATTCCTATGCTACCACATACAGCCAAGCAGCATCGTATACAAGCTACGAATACCCAGGGTTTCAAACCGCCAATAACCTTAACCAGCCGTCGTCGGGGGATACCTCCGATGTCGATGATTTTGGTCCGATCGTCACATCTGCTGCTGATCCAACAATCTACCACCTAGTCAACCCTTCCAACAATCACCTGGACATGCCGGCACAATTTCCCATGTCGCAGGACTTTGACTCGGTTGATTTAGACGCCATGCTTCATGCCAACGGTACACACCATGGCCCTCCTCCACCTCATATCCCGATTCCTCCGGAGTTGGGACAATACTCCATGCCACAAACTCTCTCTCCCACCCCAGCTGAAGGATACAACAGCAATAATAACACGAATACCAACGGCAATAACAGCGCCAATAACAACGCAATAATATCTCATATTCCATTTACGGCCCCTGAAGTTAATGATACGGTCTGGATGCCAACACCATACCCCACTACTACCCACTCGCCACCGCTAGCCCACAACCACCAAAACCCTCCTATGTCAGAAATATGGCACAAGTGGAATCCGTCAACAGATAATGCATCCTGCGCTTGAACTGAGCATTCTTTTTAGATCTTGTCACCGATTTTCTACGCTTATTTCTTTCTTTCTTTTATTTCTTTTACTATTTATATTTATTTAGAGCTATAGAAAGACGATGAAATGGGATATAGAAATACACGAATAAATAATATACCTGCATGCATTGCCATAGGCATGGTTCTTACTACCCAACTTCCCTGTCCTTTAATGAGTATTACAGGATACGATAGACTGATAGAATATACAGGGATATATGTGTCTTTGAAGCCATGTCATCATTTAATCGGTTAGTTAATTTACAATAACATAGACAATAGGCGAAGATATAACCTCGCGACACCCCTCATCCATCTGTCGTTATGATACTCCTAATTATTTATTTAGAATCACAAAAATGTTACATGGGTGGTCTAAGCTAGTAAAACTCGCTGCCGTTTGATCGACATTTCCCCTCCACTTGTCGTATTTGAATCTGTCTTTAATTGGGCGAACTCTACTATTGAATATTTCAGGTTAGAAACATATCTTTATGAAGATAGAGATGCCTACGCTTTTGGTTGAATCAACTGGCTACCAAGAGTGATGAGCTGGGAAGTGGTGGATTGAAATCGGCAGGTATCTGTCTTTTTTTTGCTTGAGACTATAGATTGATAGTAGTTGATATATAAACTAATGGCGTAAAGAGCTTTTTTTCCATCTAATACAGTGATTGAGCTATTGGATGATTCCTTAAACAGCAATGAGCTAGATGGTTCTTGCCTGCTAACTAACTCCCATCCGAACATCCGTTTCCTCTCTACTAATCCTCTCTACTCTCCTTATTCCATTAGAAAAACCCGTAATAATTATTTTAGTCAATATTTAGTTAACTACCAGGATTGTATGCGGGATGGATGTTTAAGAATATTTTGATACCACGTGACTACCGGAAGAAGGTTAGCGCGGACTGGGCCTAAAACGGAAATCTCTCCCTGTTCTCTCCTTCGGCTCCTTAATTATTCCAGATTCCATCAACAATAATCCGCATAAAACATCGCCCGTTCTCCGTGTCGTGATCTATACAAAACAGACAAATATAAAAAAAATAATCAGAGCAAGGCCCTTGTTCTCGTTCGTGGTGAGTTCCAAGCAGGCTGGTTGCCGATTTTATTATTGTCCTCTCTTCTTCTTTGCCTGTCGATTGTCATCTGTCCTTGTCGTCATGGTGGCTTCATCCCCATCCGCACGACATGCTCTTTGTTTATTCTATACATCCCCTTTCCGTACTCGATACCATGACCGGGACGTGAAGATAGAATCTTCCGTTATTTCCGGTGTCGCATTATGGCCGACTTGGACTGGTGTGTGACTGACCATGTCTCCAATACAAAGTGTCCTCTCCCCGACCACAGATCTATGATAAGGCCACAGGAATTTCGCCATGGATTCCCGCGAACATTCTGAAATCCCTCCGGCTCCGTCGTACCCGTCTCCCAATGCTGCACAAATTGCCCAAGGTACTGTTAATTATTTCGCGAACCAGCGCCATTTGACTGAAGAAGAACTACACCTATCCGCCGAATTGACGCGCGAAGTGGCGGGCGCCAATGCGAATATGAATGTGGACGAAGGTGATGGTGCAGTTGGCCCAGGAACAAATGGGATGGCCCATGGTCAGGCCATGGTGCTAGGGCAGACTAGCCCCGGCCATGGCGACGTGAATCGCCGTGTCTCCTTAGACCATCAGACTCAAGGTCAGGCTCAACAGCATCAACACCCTCAACACCACCATCAGCAACAACAACAACAGCGCCAACAGCAGCAGCAGCACCAACAGCACCAGCAACAGCAACAGCACCACCAGCAGCCTCCACAGCACCAGGGACAACAGCGGGATCACCAATTGCCTCAGCCTGGCCAACAGGGCCAGCAGCATCTTCTCCATTTTTCGCCCAGCCAGCAGGCCGGAATGGATCCGAATCATGACCTGAGCTATGGAGATCAAAGCGCACGCCGGAAGCGTTCCAAGGTTTCCCGTGCATGCGATGAGTGTCGGCGAAAGAAGGTTCGTCCCTACCCGTAGATTTGTCCGTACATATAAAAACCGACCACCAACAATGATTACTTCTAGGTTCGATGCGACGCGACTTCTGAGGCTGGCGTTGAGACTTGTTCGAATTGTCGCCGTACTAACTCAACATGCGAATTTAGTCGTGTACCGATGAAACGTGGTCCGAGTAAAGGGTAGGCCCAAACTTCTTTTTTTATCTGGCTATATCGGCGGATATCTATTTCTTCCTTATGTTAACATTCGTGACAATGTAGATATATCAAGGAACTCGCAGACAGGATCATCAGCTTGGAAACACAAATGCAGCCTGGGATGCAACAGCAACCTGACCTTCAATACCCGCCTATGAATGAAGATGGGTCATCTGCTCGTGGATATCAAGAATTTTCTCCCCCTATGGACAATCAAGGTCTAACCAAAAAGAGAACCCTGTCTATGTCTGATGGTCTTCAGAATGCATTCATGCAACCCCCTTTCATCCAAAACGCCAGACCAACTTCAGTTGGTGGATGGCCTGTACAAGCACCGACAAAGGATAGCACTCACGCAAATGATCTAGCCACCTTTGAAGAATATTCATCACCCAACAATGCCCCCACTAGCTCTAAACTTGTTGCACCTTTCTGGGCTCAAGAGGGAGCCGATGCTCCACAACAACCGGAAATCACACCTGAACAGCTCGAGACTATGCCTACTCCAATTGAAATTGATGATAAGATACTCGAAGCGTAAGTATATTTTCTTTCTTTCTAGTGCTAAATTCAATTATATCATATTTCTAACCACTTACTAAATTGTTAGATATTACAATCATATCCACCCTATCTTCCCAATCCTCCCAACTTCTCGGGAAAGGCTTTTCAGCCTACTCAGGGCAGCCGATAGGTTATATCAAGAAGCATTTTTACACGCCATTTGCGTTGTTACCGGGGCCGATGTCCTCAGAATCGAAAAAGAGCTGCATCATCTTCCAACTTTCGAGAAAGCACAAGACTACTTAGCTGGGACTTTTCGCGATGATCCCCGTTCAAGGCCTCCTTCGGTTAATTTTGTTCTGCTTCAAACCTTTATCTTCATGGTTCTTGATTCTGATTCTCGTGGGCCTGAAAATTTACGAGGTGAGAATGGAATTGCCAAAACAGTACTAGTTGAGGGAGCGTTTATACTTGCTCATCATCTAGCCAAGTCATTCAATCAGATTGAAAACTGTGATCCCCAGGATAAAGACGTCGATTCAGATGGCAACCTTGCTCGGAAAAATTGGACCGTCTTGATGATCTTATCACGCTGGCACTCTCTGAGTGTAGCGAGTAGGGACTTGTTTGGAATTAATGAAGCAGCGATGCCTGAAGACCGAGGCTTATTTGGCTCTGCTGCCCTTCAGCTTGCTCGTACGTTTTTTTCCTTTCCCTTTTCCTAGGAACGAGTGATGGTGGTTCTCCAGCTAACATATTACATCTTCAACAGGATATTCGTCGTCCATCTCTGAGATAAATGAAATCATTTTTGATAGCTCCGTCCATCCTTCCTCTGGCCGTATGAATAATCATGCCGTTAGGCGCCTTTTCCAAGGCCAACTTAAACGTCTCAAGGACCTCGAATCCTGGCACGACACCACTAATGATGTTGACATGGATCTTCTTTACACCAATGCTGTCTGTCCCCTGGTATTCTGGTCCTTAACACTTCTCTTGAAAAGACATCTCTACACCTCCGTTCCAGCTGAGATTATCTATCCTGCAGAGGTGATAATTGACCTTCTCGGCCAGCAATCCGAATCCGACAGTTTTATTTCGTCGCCAATCCACTTCCACGCCCTTGCACTGGCCATTATGACCTTATTAGAAACAACCGATCTTCCAGAACTTTCCGCGGATGCATGGATCGCACTTGAAAAGGCCTTGCGCATCATCAGCCAGCGCGAAAAATATGTCGAGACGGCGGGTGAATTTGGTTCCATTTTTGCCAACAAGGCATGGGAAGCTTGCTTCCGTAACGTTATTGAGCAGAAATTAAGCAAACTCCGCTCCCAGCCGTCTGATTCTCAACAACTTGCGGGCGCCCCATTAGTTGGTCCTACTGAACAGCGATCCCTCGAGCATCTGGCTGACCTGGCTGTTGGCGCTGGAGGTGCCGCTGCGAACGCTGAACATCAACAATCCAGTACCGGGGGTGCTGGACCCGAGGATAAGGACGCATCATTAGCATCCCCTCCTGCTGCGGCTGGTACGTCGGGTTCGGCTAACACAGCAAACCCTTTGCTTGAGTTGATACCTGGATCGGGCGTAAACGTCGGCTCTCAGAAAGCAAGGCCGGATCTTCGCATCTATGTCGACTTTACCCAGCTGACCAGGAGAGGATATTTGACTGTCTTTGCGGGAGCTTGAAATCCCCAATGGCCTTTTCGTTGGATTTCTGCGCCCCAGTTCTTGTACTTTTAAAACCAAAGCCTGTGATTGTTTCCAGGTATCTTATTCTCGTGTTGGCGAAAAAGGGGGCTATGGTTCAACCTGAAAATTTATAAATGATTTTTGACTTAGTGAATTCCTGTTTTATTCATTCTTATGCTATGGACTGTGTATGCAGCTGGAAGAAAATGCAACTTTCTATCATCCATGAAACCATTTAATTCCTCTCATCATCAGTATCCCTTTTTACTTAACCATGACAGAGAATCAAACAACGACTTTTGGCCGACCCATCGAAGGCGCTAGCTTGGCTAGTCAGCAGAGATCATGGCCAGATTGGGACTAGCTCGGGCGCGTCACGCTCCCCTAAACTAGAAAACACTCTAGACTATTAATATTAAGTCAAGAACAAAGTCAAGAACGAAGGCAGGCAAGGAATAGAGAGTAGCCGATAGCAAATAGACCCCAATTCACACAAGGGATATTAACTAATCGAGATATTAATTAATGGCAGCTCCAACAACACCTTCCCGCAGACATCGCACCACCGACCTCACTGCTTCCCCAGTGACCCCATGGCGACATCAATCCGCTTCTCAGGGTAGTCAGCGAAATCGCTCGTCGCAATCTTCACACCTACCACTATATGAACGACAGGTTGCCCAGCTTAATCAGGCTTCCCAACAGTATTTCGAGAAGTTAACCAAATCAGCCCCTTTAAAGTGCGTACTAGAGCACCTAGATTATGCCTCGACCGCACTGATAGATACTGTGGGAGACGTCAATGCCCAGCTAGCGGAGGCTAGGATTCGGCGTGAGAAACAACAAATCCGATTTAAAAACAGCGTAGGCAATGATGTGCCGGATGATGGAGAAGCGGACGCCCGTGATTCCGAACGAAACCAGAAGCTGGAACAGTTGGAAGAGTCCGTAGGAGATGCTACATCCAAACTGGAATCGACAATGCGAAAGGTAGTGGATTCTAAGGAACGACTGAATCATATGCAGCTTCTGTTGGGTAATGTTCTGCGCGAACTTGACGAGTCAGCAGCGAGACCCAGGACACAGAGTCAACGGGCTGGACTTCGGCAATCGAGAAAGAGGCGGGCGCCAGCCGATGAAGAAGAAGAAGAGGTTACAGAGGAGCAGGATGAAGAGGAAGAGTCAACGGAGGGGGAGGAAGAGGAAGGGCGACCTGATATTGTCTCTGTTTCGGAGCAGTTAGCCACCGACATACTCGCGCAAATCACAGAGTGGGTCGGAACGCCTCTAGAACAAAGGTATATATCGATCATTTTCCGAATAAAATATATGCAGCTCAGCTGCTCACCTGCTAGCAAAGATACACATCAGTGGGCAACGAAATGGAACGAATGAATTATACTAACGCTGCGATATAGATACGGAAGAAACCAAACATATCGCGATTTCTATAAGACCTTGCACGAATCAAAGTTTAATGGAGTCGAAATTCCACCACTTCCAGCCCCATCGACTTGGTTTGAAGACGCCCCGGGCTCTTCATCGGCGATTGCTGTGAAGCAAGAAGCCGCATCCATGGGAACCCGAACCCCGCAGCAACATTCTCCTGTACGGACTAGAAATCGGGGACCTACCCGTTCCGCTACCAACAAAGGCCGACAAGGGCAAGGAACTCTTGGAGACGAGGATGATATTGCTATTCAACACGAGCGAGTCTCGATTACCTGCCCGTTAACACTACAGCCATTCATCAACCCGGCAACCAGTACCAAATGCCAGCACACGTTCGAACGGTCAGCAATTGAAAGCATGATCCGCCAAAGTAACCAAAAGATATCTATCATCGACAAAGGGGTACCGAGCAACGTCAAATGCGTAGAATGCCCCGTCTGCTCAACTCAGATAACGCTAAGAGATCTGAGGCTTGATCCAGTACAGTTTAGTAGAGTGAGAAAGGCCACCAGGCTTGCAGCCATGCAACAAGAAGACGAGGAAGAACAACGTGGTGGAGGAGGAGGAAGGGCGGAGAATAATGATGATGAGGAGGAGGAGGAGGAGGAGGAGGAGGAGGAGGAGGAACAGGACGAGGATGATGAGGAAGATGGTGATGGTGATGCCGAAATGAACAACGTTGCCAGCTTAGATGGTGTGAAACAAGAACAAGGCACCCTATCGAGGGAAATAAGTGTGGTTCCTAATACCCAGTTTTAACAAGAGCGCTATATAGGATACGACAATTTAAACTGTTTCTATTTCTTCGATGGCCTTTAAACTACCGAGATTTGGATCATATTGTTTTAGATGACGGAAATATAGTACAGAATTACACTTTGTAAAAGCAAAATGCATGGTACAGACTGGCTGCTTCCAGCTCAGCATCATTCACAAGCATCTCCCCATGCTTCTGGACTCCCATACGCTCGCTGAGAGGTCCAAGGTCGGGGTCATCTTTCTCTTCCTTCCAGATATCCAAGAACGGCTTCCGGTACTGCAGCTCAAGGTTGTAATCCTCCGTCAAGCTATGAGATAGAAACGTTGTTAGTGTAAATCTTCGTAAAAAAATGGTACGCAAGGGAATGTGAAGGTGGAAATACTTACGCTCGAAATGCTTCCCACGGGACAACGTATTCTGGAATTTCTTCAACCGCTTCTTCCAAGAAATAAAAATACTTCCATCCAAATGCAGGGCGGAATATGCCATCTTCGGGGGTTTTCCCCGGGAAGCGTACTCGGTATATGTCGTTTCCCCATTCAATCACATCAGAATTATCCTCAACTTCGCCATCTTCCGGGTCCTCTTGAGTCTTAGATTTGGAAGCCTCTCGTTCCTTGCGCTGTTTGTGGGCTTCGGCAACCTTAGCGCTGATGACGTCTGAATTCGGACCGACGCCAATGAATCTGCCTCCTTTCTTCAGTAGACCAGCGACGTTTTGCAACATCTGTCGCGCCTTAGTCTCATTCTCAAAGGCATAATGCATTGTAAACATTGATACGACCACATCGAAGCCTCCGCCGCCCCATCGTGAGCTCATAGCATTATTACCATCGGGTCCCACATTTCCGTCAATACCAACGTCCTGGATGATAGGAACATCGCCCAACCACTCTCCGAAACAATCTTTCGGGGTAAACTCCGCATGAAAAAGCGGGTGGCCCCTTCGGCCTCCCCGGGACCGTTGTTTTTTCATACCTATCCACCGGTCACGAGCTTGATCGAGCGAGACCTCAGCAGGGTCAAGCCCGACATAGAGCTCTACCGGCTGTGGAGCTTGGTTCCATTTCATTAGGTCCCCCCCTTTACCACAACCGAGATCAACGACGAGAAGCCGCTTCTCTTGTTCCGGAGCCGTCATACCGTCCCCACCCCAATTCTTGTTCCCGGTCGTTTTGGCGAGAAAATCTTCATCAGGCGAAAATTTCTGGATCAGCGTGCTCTTGACCCAGTTGTTGAAGGTTCTAAGCCCCTTGATCTTGCTTTCTGTCTTGCGCCATTCACGGCCGCGTTCCGGGACTGCATTGTAATGTTGTCTGACTACATCATGAACACCGCGGTCAATAGCTGCTCTCCGAGCATCCTCCTCCGCCTGTCGTTCCCTCTCTTCTTGTCTCCGTCTGACAGCTTCGGCATGTGCAGCGTTGATTCTAGCACCCCCGCCAGGCCGTTT
Organism: Myotisia sp. PD_48; assembly: GCA_032988175.1. Classification (NCBI taxonomy): domain Eukaryota; kingdom Fungi; phylum Ascomycota; class Eurotiomycetes; order Onygenales; genus Myotisia; species Myotisia sp. PD_48. The sequence continues at coordinate 114,130 of JANTQB010000031.1, read as the reverse complement.
ACGCTGGCGAACAGGAGCATCGGGCGAAGGTGTTCGACGAATGGGTGATGGGGACCGAGATTTTCTCGAAACAACACCGCGGAATCTATCAGAATGAGATGGCTGAGAATCGTCCCGACGAGAATATGCAGAAGGCGGGGATTTCCCCCGGTTTCGGCCTTTCTGTAGGCGTTCTTCCTGTCTTCTTCGCTTAGTGCGCGGAGGCTCATATTCTAATTTATTAGATTCATTTTGCCCATTTTGTTCAATGGTTTTTCTCTTTCTCTCATTTCCAAACGCATCCCTAGGAGAATCAAGGGTTGACGGGGGCGGTATTCCATGAGGCTGCTGGCCCTTGGCTGAATTGTGAGCTACCGAAGGTGATTGGGGGCGCTTGGATGGATCAGGATGTGTTCGTTTGGAGCTGTCTAGGGTAGGGTTCCGGGGAGGCGTGCGGCTGACGGCGTCAGCTGAATGTTCCATTATTTTTTGAGACGGCGGATTCGGAATAGTAGCGAGAGCAGCATTCGACGACAATTGATGAGTAGTACCTGGTGTTTCCACTGTAGGTTTCGAACGAAGATGGCCGCTTTCGGAAATTTGAGTCGTGGACTAGACTCCCATGAAAGCCAAAGGTCAACTATTACCGTGACAACGGGAATTAAAGATTAAAGTACGGAGTCAGGAGTATGGGGTACGGAGTACTGCTCCCGGAGTGAGAAGCGTGTGCTGAAGAAACAGGAATCGCAAGGTGAGATGGGAATGAAACCAACTGTTGAGTTGTTCACCTGAACCCATGCTAGCTCACCTTAGCGTGCTTATCCTGTCCAGGCGGCGGATATATTGGCCGCTCTTGGCCAATCTCAGATCTAGATGCGCCTGAAGAGAGCGGCGGGTCTTCTTGGCTCGCTGGAGAGGAGACAATAGTCGGCTCCCGAGTTGCAGTCTTATGAACGGGGGATGATTTGTCCGACGATGCAAAGATGTCGCGGGCAGGGTCGTACATGGTTGTGTTTGATCTCTTATCAGAAATCCTTCAAGAGGCTTGGAACAATGAGTTTTCCCACCACTTTCACATTAACACCGCTAAACAGAGCTTACCCAACTATCTTCTCAGGGTTAACACACGCTGACCAGAGAATCGATTTCGCGGCGGGTTGTTTGTTGCTGCTAACATTAAAATCTCATCCAAAAGACCCAAAATAAAAAGAACCAGAGAGTCACAGATTACCCGATTGGGAGATAAATCACGTGATTCGTATACATGTTGATTATATAATAATATTACCTAATCCGACTGACGGTGTGGTCAGGTGACCTTCTTCTGTTGGTAGAAGGGGATTAATAGAGAGGGAAAAGGGTGATAGGGAGAATTAAAATCTAGAATTATGACTGCGTTCGCGATTATATGGTTGGGTATATATCATGTATCCTTGGGTTGTTTGGGAGTCCGAGGTCGAAGGGCTTGACGGACCCTGCGAAGCTTAGCCCACCATTCTTTATCCTTTATTTTCTTCTTCTCTTCACTGGCTTCCTCTGAAGCCAGCTCTACCGACCCTTCACGGTCAGTGCTTAGAGCCAGATCTCCGGCTAATGGTGTAGTCCGGCGAAGTTCAGTTTCTATAATGTGGCCTAAAATCTCCCATCCTGGGCGCCCCGTTTTCTTTCTTCCGCTTTGAGTAGCTGCATTTATCCAAGGACAATAGTCCATATGCTCGCTGACAACATCAAGTCCCGAGTAAAGTGAGGAGGTGCCATCCGCTTTAGCTTTAAACATCCATAAGCCCAATCGTCTAAAGCATGCTTTACAGCCAGCAAGCCCTGCACTTGCGTTTCCAGATAAATCCCACCCAAAGAACGCCATTGCGAAGGCTACTTTGTTAGTTTCGCCATCGGATGTGTCCGAAGATAACCCCTGCGCACCTTCTAGGGCAACATTTGTGGGCGGTTCCGTTACGTTGGGGGTATCGTTGTGTGCGCCATCGGCAACGAAAGATCCACTTGGTAATAATATCTTTTGCAATAGATCTCCATCAAATTCCTCGGGTATAATAAGATTTTCGATGAGGGGAAGTTTCTCGTGCAGGGTAGAGAGACTGAGGTATCGCGTGCGCAAATCATGTAGTGCTGCTTCAACTTTTGATAAGGGCAAGCGCTGAATTGAATCTAAGCCGGAGTTAGCGGTTGATTGCGTAACAGATACTGGGAGGTCCGTATCATACCATCACAGCCCGACCGCCTCCAAGGGCATTTCTCTCCATGGCCTTCAATTATTAACTTTTGGTATTTCTCGATGAGTTGCGATCCTATAAAATGAAGCCGGAAATTCAGTAAATATGCGTGGCGGGGATATGGAACATTCCCAAAATTGAAAGACAAGATACGTACGAACTTCCTTGCGATCTGCGACTTTCTCGCTGTCATAATCTTCCAGATCCTCGTCATCATCTGGTAGCCTCACGACGAGCGAATGACCGCATCCACCGACGCAGTCAACACGCATCACATCTGTACATGACCACCCCCTCTTCGCCCATTGTACCTCATCAATATCTTCTGGCTGCGGCTTCCATCGTTCAACGCTGCGAAACGTCTCCAGCCTTTCTAAAAACCGTTCGCGGTCCCAAGGCACGAAGTTAGGGCGTAGCGATGTAGTCGAAGATGTAGGGTGTTTGGAGATCCTCCGGCTTGGAGTAGATGGTTCCGCGTCATCGGATGGTATGCCCTCTGATAATCGAACCCGTTTAATAGTAGGATATAATAATGGTTCGACGGAACGGGGTTTATTGTTGTCGTCTCCTTGGGCTGCTGGTGGAGCTGGAGCTGCTTTCTGTGGCGTGCTGTGTGCAATAGAATCAAGTATGCGGTGGAATTTTCGCTTTTTAGCAGTCACGGCATAAGACATCTTAAGCTCTGAACTCCCCTTGACTATTCCCAACTACTGTTTAGTTATATTCCTTCAGAGCTGCTTCTGTTTGTTGATGAGCTTTCCACCAGAGCTTCAAGTCCCGCTGACTAATCCTCTGTTTCATCTCATTCTCAACATCAACGACTTGACAACTCTCAAAGTTCAACTTCACTCCAACCTCTCAAGCGATTTCTCATCATCCTATTGCTTCCCTAGGACCACTTTTTCTTACTGTATCCTAGAGTTTCATGCCCCTCAAGAACTATGTCATGGATCCAACTTATGTACAACAGGAGACCCTTCGTTGGCCATATTCTAAGATCACAAAATTTCTACCATATACCCATTCAACTCATTCAACACAAAAGTTGAACCAGCTCAATGACCCTTACCCGGAACAAGCACCCATCGAAGAGGATTTATTTGATGTTGGCACCGAAATATTTGAACACCCAAATTTGCCCTCATCATCTTCCTCATCTGCTCAATGGATAGATTCCGATACCCTGCCCCAGCTGTATAACCCTAGCGATGAACTCAAAGAGCGGCCATCTAGCACTTTCACCGACGAATTTGAAGACGATCAAGATGAAGACTTGATATCCTATCTTTTGGATTACTCCAACCCGCCGCCCGCTATATTACCAAAACCCTTGAATCCCGATCATACTGACGCTGATTCTGCGTTGGTAACATCGTCTACGCTTCTGAATGAGTCTGATGCCGCTGACTGTGCTCAGATTTTTGAAATAACCAATCCTCCGTCAGTAGAGAATTCACCTGGTGCTCCCCCACTATTTCCACAGGTGCTTTCCAGCCAATTGGTAAGTGAAGGCCTGCTGTATTTTCGGGATATTTTTGACGGTTAACAAACCGTATACATATGGCAGCGGCCAGTCAATTTCAAGCCATTCATTCGCCGGGGGTTCCCAAGTGGCGCACCTAACCACACCCCGATCCAAGGCCTGTGTTCTAACAAAATCATCCTTCGAACCTGTTTTCGAATAGCTGAAGCTTTAAAGGTTTCTTCTGGTACAATGAAATCCGGTTCTTCTTCACCCATATCTTCATGCCAAAACCAGCCGAAACAGACATTAGTTGAGCTTTATGCCATTGTGAAGACCTCATACCGCCGTGGCTCTTATCAGATCTTTAGATTTGCAGATATCTTTTTTCCCTCTCGCCCTCCCTACTTGATGGGCAAATGGGAAGGGTGGTTAGGAAATCCTTACCTAGATAAATGCGGGGAATCCTTCTTGACACAGAAGCATCTACGCTTGACCTACGATTGGCATTGTGCCAATACGTCAACCAGTGAAGAGAGATCCCTAAAATTATGCCGGGTTGTTGGTGTTATCTCCTCAAGCCTTGACGGCACAGTCGCAATCCGAATAGTAAACATTCAGAAGGCAGAATGGTCCGATGTCGAAGACATGAAAGAAATCCTCGAAGCCTGAGAACCGAACTTGAACGTCTTTTTCTGTTGAGATTTTTCTACATCTTTTTGATATGTTGACAAATCAATCTATTCTAGCCTGAAATTTCTGCAAGTTAAAAGTGAATATATGTTTTTATCACCTGCATCTTATAGCAGTTTAACTAGAAATAAAAAGAAATATTAGCTACGCCATGCTACCGTGCTATAGTTATTGCATAGGATGAATCTAATACACCCAGATGGCCATCGATCACCAGCATAGTCTAGCCTGAGGCCTATGTGAAAAGCGATGGCTCATCAGCTTTAGGCCAGATGGTCTCATTGAAGCTAGGGGGGTGGCTTGACTCAATACAAGTTTAAACTATGTCAGAAATACTATCTTAAGAACCTGAGTTCCTAAGGTTGACCTTTTGGTGCAGCAGTTAAGAATATATTTCTTCCAATAGTTATGTCAGAAATATGGAGGTTTGTCCCACAAGTCTTTGCCCTTCACACTAAGGCCTAAGTGTAATTAGGTGTTGGGCTTGGTTCATGCATTTCCTAGCTCCTCATTTTCTGCCTAAGTAAACCCCCCATGCTAGGGATAGTTTGTTGTCCATATAAGGACCTAGTTTTTAGGGGAATAAAGTCTTTTGGTGCCAACCTCTGTACTATCTTAAAAACCCAAGTTCCTAAGGTTGACCTTTGGTGCAGTGGTTAAGTGGATATTTTGCCCAATAAACTATCTTGCAAAAAATAAGATATTCTTATTTTTTTTCAAAAAGAAAAACAATTAGTAATTATAGTCTAGGACTAGATAACTAAATGAACCTATATAGGGTAGTAGATTCTTACTACCGACTATTGTGGACAAGTAGACATTTCAAACCATTTTTTTAGTTCAATAATGATGCAATTAAGGGAAGGGAATAATATCATTGACTCCAAATTGAATACTAAAAGTGCAATTGCTACATTGAGAAAATGGTACAGCGCGCCAGCTAAGCCACCGGAAGCTTTCGTCTACTGGTAATTGGAGGCAATGCTCGGGTAGGAGGAAGAATGAGAAAGATTGAAATTCAAATATTGACGGCTGATGGACGCCACAAACCGACTTGTGCACCCGAGTTGCATGCAGCTCGTCCCACAAGGCATGTAGCTCCCTCAACTCCATGAAATTGAGATATTGTAATTGAGCCGGGTAAAAAAAAAATTACAAGGAAAAAATGAATAAAAAAATTACAGGACAAAGTGATACTACACTGTGGGGATATGTGAGCAGTCATGTCTTCACGGTTACCCACAGCTTGTACGGATAAAGACACCAAAAGTCCTTAAACTTCCAATACTAAGGCCTGAAGGTTGGAATAGAGGCTATACCTTCCCTCCCATATGCTAGTATTGCCTCTTATTAGGCCCGAATAGCTAGATTTAACACTCTGGTTTTGCTGGAGGATAAGGAATTCTAGCGCCAACCCTGATCTGTTGAATATGTGAACAATTCCAGAACATCAAAAGGGTTCAGTTGAACCGAAAATTAGAAGGGCAACTAACGAGGATGTTATGCATAAAGCCATCATAACAGAAGGGAATCGTAGATCAATCCACGGTTCACTGTGTATCCAATAAGATACGAAATAAAGGTAAAATGCCGAGCCTAACTCATGCAAATCGAGAGAAGAATAATATGTTTAAACCTATCATCTGACTGACCTTGAAAGCATCTCACGGGCGAGTCATTTCTGCCTCACAACGGTATACGGGAAATTTCAGCCCCTAGTAAGTTCCTCCCACCACAATCAGGAGATCGATCACTCATTATAGGTATCAGATTTGCAGCTTAATGTTCTAGATATGTCAGTTCTTAGTCTCATTAGAATATTATTATTCCAAAAGCCTGTTTTGCTAGGCCAATGAACTCAAGATGTTAATTCGAGCCATACGGTGGAGGGTCAGTAGAAAAAGCAAATCCGTCAAGACCATTCTTTAGCTGCTGAGGCCGACGTGATAGGGCTGTGGCACACTCATTAAATCGAAACGGGTCTGGCGCTCCGTCTTCGGCTTGGTTGTCCCCGACATGGTCACAAAAGCTTCCCACTGGCTTATCTTGCGCAAGGAAAAAGGAGAATTTCATAGAAAGTATACCCGGTTTTGCCATGCTGCTCTCGCCGAGGAATATACTAATTCTAAATAAATTGACTGCGATGAGCCAGACTTCTCGGCCATGATGATCACGAACTAGGCTGCGTGACGTTCGAGGAGTTCTCAACGCAGGGGAAGCGATGAAATCATGATTCCGTGGTCATATGCATAACAAGGCATCAGAAATGCAGGAGCCCTGTCGAATGCCGTGAAATGTGTCATATTTTCCGACTGATCGGATACAATAGGTCTAGATTCGAGGTCGATGGTCATATTCATATCAGGAATTTCAGGATTCATCCAGGCCTACGTGAATTTTGCGCTCCAGGTGTTGTAACGCAATTCTCCCAAGTCGCGAGGAAGATTCCTAGGATCATCCATGGCAAAGGCATGTCGTGAAATGTGTAAAAATCTTGAAGCCCCCGAGAAATGACGATATCCTTGAGATTTACCAGGCGGAAGGCAGATAGTGGAGAATACGGTTTCCCGAGATTTGGATATTTCTCGGTAATAGTTCACACTGGAAGCCTTTGAAGTCAGGAATAACCGCGAGGCGACTAGAGCAAAGAGCTGGACAGCCCTTCATAAAAGTGACAGCTGAATCAGATCAGATGAGCAGTGAGGGGGCAGAGGGCCTGGTTTCTCGAGACACCTCTCATAGGTTACCGCAGTTAAATTGTCGAACAGAACTATTATTGAAGTTCTTGTCTCACGATCCACCTGGGTGTTGACATGAAGGACCTTTTTTGAGTCAAACATGGATAGTCTAGATATCAACCACGAACCGCAGTTCGATATGATCAAGACTACCGGCGAGTTCCGAGGATAGCCAGGTTCACAGTTTAGTATGGAGCACGAAAATCGGCTTTCTCCCTTAACAAAAGCATACTATCCAGCTTTCGTAGGGGTCTAATTCAGGGTATATACACAAGACGGGGTAGAGGTAGGTAGAAAATAAAGGGGGTGACATAGCGAGTCTAATTATAAGTAGCGACCTAGACCCCCGGAATGTATAAATATTGGGAGTTAAAAGACTTGTTTGGCACCAACATCCAATATGAGACGAACAAGTGCCACAAATATCACACCCGTTCCGTCTCAGGTTACCTGTACGGCTAGTCTAGCTGTATTAATGCAGGATCTCCCTTGAAGTTTCGATTTTCACTCGTGATTCTCCGGAGTTTTCAACTCGCAATTAGTAAACTAGCGGTCTGCAAAAGGAGGTCAAGTCAGCAGAGCCTGAAGACATTTCGCACTGTTTAACAAACGGCTCACCGATGGTCTACTCTGTGCTCCCTCTTCCTCTCGGTTAGAAAAATCAGTTGCTTTAACGTTGGAGGGACAGGTCACGGTGCAGGAGGGGTTGATCGCGCAGCCAATCGGTGGCATCCGACCGAGTTGTGGTTACAAGCTAGCAGCCGTCGCGCGGGGATGGCTTTAAGCATTAACCCGTCCGTAATCCCTAGGAGAAGAAGCCCGCGCTGGTACAGAAACCTGCAGAGTAACTGAAATGATGAGGGCGACATTTCGTCCGCATACTTGAAAGGGAAACCCCACAAATGCGCGACATCCGCTGTTGTGATACAGCATTGCTATGATAAATCCGTACAGAGCAAAAGAACGGCGACACAGTATGTATTTGTCTCGGTAATCGCAAAACATCGTCAACAAATTACGAAATACTCAAAAGCTGTCCAATGAAAGAAGCAACGAAATAAAAATACAGAACACAAAATAGAAAAATCAAAAATCGAAATATCAAACACGAAATATAAAAAGCAATCAAAAGGCAAAATAAAAATAAAAATAAAAATACGAGACCAGAACACGGGCTGGAAACGTTTCACTTTCTGGGGTTAAGCCTATATTGATTCGTGACCACAACTTGTTTGTTTATATGCATTATTCCAATAGAATCAATCAAATGAAGAAAAAATCCCTCTCACCGCCGGGCTATTCTTCTCGGTTTGCTAGAGCTGGTTTATTGGTGAAAAAAAAAGGCGTTGCACAGATAAAATTCCAACCTGTCGGAACTGCTTGACATCGACTGGGGAGATAGATAGATCATGCAGAGTAAAAGATGTCAGGGCAGAGTGAGTTGTCGGTGGGTCGAGAATCAATCCTGGGGTAGGCTCATAGAGGATCGCGAAAAAGATTAAATCTTAAGTTGTAGATGTAGATGCGGATGTATACCCAGATGTATATGTCTATGCATGCCCCTCCATCCACCAAGACCAAGTCGTTTATTTTTTTATTCTATTTTGCACTCGTCAGCCGGTAAACAAAAGCGAGCTGAATCGCCACTGACCGCTGGGTCAATATTCAATCACCGATCGTGCTTCACAGAGGTGTGGTTTCGGGATAGGCTGGTTGGCCGCCTGGTCCTCCGGAACCTGATGGAAGACGCATCAGCTGTACAGCCACCAGCTGCAATAGCCACCGACTCTTAGCAGTTCCCTGTGAACCAAAAGCCAAGTCTATTTTGCTGCATCCCTAGGTTATCGCTATCCCATGATCCAACCCGCAAGCTTAGGAATACTATTCCAAAGGCTGACAGACAATCCAATACGCATTGATATACACCTCCGTTGCTGTTTTCGGGCTGATGTACGGATACATGGACGAAACGATTGTTATCCAGCCCGATACTTCGCACAAATTCTAGTCGAGGTGATGTGGCTCCCCGCCATCCATGTCGTCTGACCCTCCAGTGACGGAAACGAACGAACGAGAGGACGACAAGTAAGAGAAACAGAGCTGGACATGGGCCAACCTTCTCAACTAAGGCAAGCTGCCGTCTCTTGTTGGGTATTAGGTACAATAACGAATGGCACGGGGAAGGAGAAAAGAAAGAGGGGTCTGAAATCAAGTCGAGCATGGAAGAAACATGGCGCCACTTGCTCTTCTTTGGTTTTTCTTAACGAAAAACGAAAAGGTGGTGACCAACATGCGGATTAGAATAATAACTTGTATTTGTGTTAATTTATGAAGGTTGGTCCTTCATAACCGTCCATCAGCCTAGGTGCAGAGGCTCAGTTTAGTTAAAGGCTTAACTATTTCCTTTAAGCGAGGACGCTAAACAAGGCCTGGAGTCAGTCACAAATATACGGCTTATAGTTAAGTTGGAGGGTTGGGTATACCTAGAACCAGCCCTGGGCACAAATACAGCCGCAAATCTAGATCGAAGTCTTTTGATGCCAACTTCTAGATGGCTCTAGCATTTAATTCCAATATAGCCCCATCCTTCTTCTGTTGTTGTGCTCATTCTCTTTCTATTATTGTGCTAACAGGGCCATTTCCTTCTAATCCTTTATTTAGATTCGAAAACTTGTCACCAGGTCAATTTATTTATAAACGTTGAAAGTATTTATCGAATTTGTTGTATCTATAATATATGATAAGTAAAAAGAGGATACCTTCATTAAAACTAATAACGATAGAGGGATACATACCTATGGATAATGAGGATGGTTGCTACAACCATCAGATTAATATATTCTACTTGTCCTGAGTCCTTGCAACAACTATGCTTCAAGATCGACAGAGTGGTTTTGATTTGTGATTGAATCGAGACTGACAGGATGGGGGTTGTTTTGATTTCATCAATATCGATCGAGTAGTTTTGGTTAATTATCTTTTTGAAAGTAGATTTGTTTCGTGTCAACAAAAATATATCAACATAAAAGAACGAATGATACTGTTTGGTATTTTCGGTGGCAATGACGGTGTCTCCCCGGCGAGCGATGGCATTGCAACTAGATATACTATCTTAAGAACCTTGTGCCTTAGGTTGACCTTTTGGTGCAATGGTTGATAGGTAGTTCAGTTGTCTGATAGGCGTCTAACTTCCAAAAAGACGCGTCCACCCTGCATCTTGGGGATTTTGGCGAAGACTTGTTGTGTTAGAGTAAACTCCAATACTGCCTTCAAAAAAAATTCCAGCTGGCAATCTCATCTGATATCTATCAGAGATTCGACTTAGATGACGCAAACGAAGGTATTTCCTGGAAAAGGTGTGGCATAGGAGTATTAATTTGCTTCTGATTTTATTGGCTTCCAGCTTCCATCTTCCATCCAGATACCAGCTTTTGTGAAGTCGCCATATCGGAATCCCCTCGGATGTATCCGCGAGACATATCTAAAACGAACAAACTCTGGTTTTCCCTCTTGATGGCGTTCCCAAGTCACATTGTGCGGATAATCTGAATCAAAGGAGCGGAAACGCAGGACATCGTTGACGAGAACTGCGATGCCGTCAAACCCTTCATAGGAATTTGGAAGTGTGAAGGTAATATTATCAGACCCGATAATTGTAGGACTCGAAATCGATGGCAACTTGCTGCCAATTTGGGCACCCTCGAGCAAAGCAGCAGATGTTTCAAGAACACTTGCGAAACCCCATCGGGCAATTCCATTAATGAGGAGGCCAGCCAGAATACCTTGGTATAATAAGCTTGGGCGGGTCTGTATGGCTGTTCCTGGCAGCAAGACTAATGCCAAAATGTAATGATGAAGTCGCAAGTTCATTGAAGGGATTGTAAGGAGGACAAGAACTGAAATAACCATGAGAGCGTACAACTTAAGATATGCCCGCAGTCGCCCTTCCTGCCGAAGACACCAGGCCTGGCCTACAGCGATTGCTAAGATCGTGAATATGATGATGATTAACACAGTAATCGCCCCAGGCTGTTGCTTGATATCATGCGGAGTTAGGCGTGAGAGAGGAAGCCGATCAAATGTATAGTTGTGCAGGGCGCCCACCCAGGCGCCACCAAGCCATAAAATGGTCTTTTCAAACTGAGCCTCTACGCCATTAAGAGTTCGACGGATACAGTAGCGATATAGCACAACCGCAATGAAGGCTGAAGGTAGAAATCTTTTCAATGCCAGCGAGAAAAGATCGTCATAACCAGAAAATGGAGGAGGATCGGATACCAAGGCAACATGGAAAAAGAGCCCCGTGAAAATTGGAAAAAAGAAAGCTGAAGGCGAAGCCGTCGATATTGAGAGCAGGCAGGAAAATACCACCGAGATTGCGAGTAATTTCCATCGCATATCTTCGTATGACAGAGATGTGGATCCTGTATCAACTGCATCATTATTCTCATTGCTGCTACCACCATCTGCCAAAGCGGTCAAATTAAATGATAACGGGAAATACGACGGGAAACTCATGCTGAGTATCCCATTGGATTCAATTCCTGGGAAATCGCTTTGCTCTCCTTGACGGTGGACGAATCCACTACCACCCTTGGACTGGCTAATGATACCAGCATGGATCGCAGCCTGGCATATCCAGGCATCACCACGATAGATGCTATAATTTCTCACAGAAGAAAAACCACCAATCACCATCTGTCTGTAGTTTACTTCTTGATCGCCCACTGCAACCGGTTCCAAAACTTGGGTTCCCTGGCAAGCTGCAGGGCAAAGAAATGCAAAAGAATCATCTTCAAAGGGTTGACAATTTCCTCCCTCCAGTCCACAATCGATAGAATTTGGCCTAAGATTTCAAACCCGTTCGTTAATATTTATTGCTACCTCAACAGTGTTTCCCTTGAGATAGGGAAGATTACCATAAACTAGTGGTACAGGAAAGCCTAGTGGGCGACCCAAAACGGCCAATATTCGGACCCTTAATAGTTGAAGAATACAGGACAAGCGAGAACATGGCCACCCAGCAGCAAAGAAAGCTGAACAAATAGAACAATTTTGCTCCTCGAGTTGGCAATAGCTTCTCCAACACCCGAAGCGGGAGTCGTTGACTGGCTGCGAGAAAAGGTTTGATTTGAAAACGCTTTGGAGGTTCAGGGCCGTCGATCCATTTCCGCAGTGCGATCAGCCACTTTCTCAACGGCTTGCGTGGTCGATCCGTTGAACTTGACGAACGTGAAATCCCAGGGATCGGCAACAATCCGACCGACTCTTCCTCATCATGAACATCCCGCATGTTGGGATATTATTCCTTCAAATCTAACCGTCTCATTACGCGTGGACAACCCGAAAGCACATAAAATTTACGTTTGTTTTCATCGGGTTCCAGAAGACGGGAAAGCGGCTTATTTAACGCGAAAATAAATCAGTTCAACACGAAGCCAAGGCCGGCGGGTTGACTTCAATCTCATTTTAACTCAACTCAGCTTCTACTCATCTCAAAGAAAACAAAATCGTGATCTATGATCCTTTCACGCGAAGCCAAAGTCAAACAACATATCTGTCATCTAATCTAATCTAACCATTCTTTCAGCACCTGCGGAGTATATATATTTACCCTACCAGGCTGCACCGCAATTACATCCAAATTTGAATCAGGACAGTATCTGTGCCTAGTCCATCGTGATTACAGCTCGAAACCTCACAGTCCCTTTTAGCATGGCATCTAAATAAACTTGGTTAGAGAACTAGCAGAACATAAAGACAGAGAATCTTATTACCAAGAGCGTCATTCGCCTTTTCCAGAGGAAACTTCTCAACAATGCAGTCAATGCTTTGCAATTCAGTGAATTCGATTGCCTCTTCAGAGTCGGTTGCATGCCCGCATGGCCATGACTGAACCGATATCCCATACCCAAGCTGTTGAGAAAGTTAGCCAATAAATATATGCTGCCAAATTGAGGGAACTTAGAACTATACCATAACACCCGTATTGATCGTGATATCACCTGGGACTATATTTAGTCCTGTCAGTAAATCATATGCGCATCTAGAATGGCCAAACGAAGGGGAAACTTGCCCGATAAGATCAATAGCTTCCCCAATACTCCAAGCCCTTTCAAGAGAGGAGTTATGGATTCGGCTGTTGGTGCTGTTGCGAGCACTAGTGATGCACTACCCAGCTTTTGTAATGCTTCTCCTGGGCTATTCTTGCTAGCATCGACATACTCATGGGCACCAAGTTTCCTGGCCCACTCTTCTTTCTCAGAACCGCGCGATATGGCAACGACTCGATATCCTAATTTGTTGGCATATTGGACAGCAAGATGTCCAACTCCACCAAGGCCCTGAACAGCCACGGTTGAGCCGGCAGGGATATCCATATGCCGGAGGGAATTGAAAACTGTCATACCCGCACATAATATAGGCGCATATTTTGCCGCGTCGATATGTTCAGGTACACGTACTGCAGCTTCACTGCGTATTTTGCAATATTCGGCATCTGTTTCTGGTATGTTAGCCACCATTCATGTTATCGAGGACGCGTCCTACTGATGGAAAATAAAAATAAAAAACATACATCCCCCATCCTTTGTTTCCCCATTGACTGCCTTATTATCGCACATCTGGAAAAATCCCTTTCGGCAGGCTCTGCATGTTGCTGTGTTGTAGGGTATGTTAATAATACGTGATTCACCGACTGAAAATGAAATAAAATAAAATAGCAAATCAAGGATTAGGGCTATATTTCTCACAGTCGTGTCCTCCGTGCCATCCTGCACCAATCCTATCGCCGATATTCCATCGTGATATACCGCTACCCACAGCTGCGACGCGGCCGATGAGTTCATGTCCGGGTACTAATGGGCTACTTCCATATGAACAGCATTGCTTATATTAGCTCTCTGAGCGTCAGACAAGGAGAAAGTATTGCCAGGTTAAAAAGCATCACACAGAGTTAGTATGATAATACTCACAATCCACCTCCCATCACATTTTGCTGTGCAAAGATATCCGAATAGCAAACACCGCATGCTTCAACTTTAACCAATATCTCACCCTTGTCAAGGGTAGTTAACACTACCTCTTCTATTGTAAGGGCCGCTCCAGCTTCTTTGAATACCGCCCTTTTGAATGTCTTTGGGAGGCTCATATCTGTTTGGCTCGACCGACTTGAATGGATGCTTGTTTTTTAAATTGAACGTCTTTCTGTTGAATAGAACAGTATAAATTGTATGGGGTGCTCTCAATAATCCAGTCTTCCTTATGTACTTTGCAGTCCTTATCTAGTTGGAGAGTTTAGAGGTTTTGAAGGACTGGTTCCTAATTTATATAATGGACACAAGTCTAAAATGATATTGCAAAACCCGGGTTTAAATCCATTAACCCCATAGCTTCAGGGTAGCTTTTGGTTCTGGGTGGTAGAAATTCGCCGGTTATACCATTTAGTTCCATTCCTTTGCTTAACCCCGATGAAATGAGACGGTGTTATCAAACGCAAAGTATCCGGCAATAGCTAACAAGTCAACTCCCCTTGGATCCTTTAAAACCACTATCACAGTCAAATTCTACCTGCTGTTTCCCCTCTCAATCCTAAGTTCGAAATGTGTGCAGGGAGTCTGCTACTCATTATTCCTTGCAAGGCCAGGTCACGTTTGGGCTTGATCTAACAACTCCGAAAGAGTAACCACTCTATAACCTCTCCTCTTTAGTTCGGGCAACAGCCTCTTTAGCATGGGAATTGTCCATGACCTTCCGTCATGACAAATGATGATGCCTCCCGGAGCTAGTAGGCTAAGGATATGCCAAAGGTTGATTCGCCATGAGGAAATATAAGCATCATGTGGGTAAATGCTTCCCATGACAAGTTTGTATCCCAGAAGTGAAAGAACCTTGCGCATTCGAGTGGTAAAAACGCCGGAGCCAGGCCGAAAGTAGTACTTCGGGGTGGGCAGCTGGTCAGGTCCACCTAAAGATCCTGTTAACGGCGAGGGAGTCGAGTTTGCAGCAATATACGCATCCGTTATCAGCGTTTGTGCTGATTGAATTTGATCAATAAGGTCAGAATCGCTTAATCGCCACGATGGCTCATCATGCATTGCATGATTCGCTAGTTCACACTTGTTGCGAATGAGATCTTGTAGCACGCCCTCCCGTTCAGGAGTGATATGAGATCCGATGATGAAAAAGGTAGCTGATACATCGTTCGCTTTCAATATTTGCAATATCTCCTCGGTAAATTCAGACGGACCATCGTCAATGGTGAGAGCTACCATTTTGCTTTCAGATGGAATATGCCACAGCACATCCTGCCACTGATGTTGAATGAAACGAACCACAAAGTTCGGTGGCTTGTACAGGATATATAGAGGGAAAATGAATAAGAAAGAGACCAAAAGGAGGAGAAATATTCCAGCCATCGAGAAATAACTGGTAGGACGAATCCTCCGTTAGTTTTAGATGGGACTAATTACTATTCAGTCGTGATGGAGGGGAACGAAGTGGTTAGTGAGTGGTGGTTAACGAGACTTATGGGGCCTTACCAAGCCTCTAGCTAAGTGAACTAACTGACTAGCGGCACTAACTGTAGCTGCTAGTTATTAAGATCGATCAAGCCAGTAACTCCCAGCCAAACCATCAATCAACTCGCAGGCTAAAAAAACTTCATTCAATCCACGACAATTCCATGGAGGAAGAACTCCGTATACTCCATTCTTTTTTTCTTCCGTCACGTACGGAATGAAATTCGATTTCACGGAATATCGAATACGGCTGTCATGTACGGAGTATGTTACTGACAAATTTGCAAGAACCGAGAGGAAGAATGATCCTACCGAGTTGCTGCAAGCATGGATCAATCCAGGCAATGAATGTACTGTACGTACTTTGTGTACATACCTATTAACCGATGTACCAATGAGCACGCATCCCAGATGATATCCCAATCTCAGCTAAATGGGGGAAAAAATGTGCTCATCCCACCCAAAGATAGAGGTTCTCGACTGTTGAGTGGCTGAAATTCTCCTTTCGCGTGACATTTCCCGCCTAATATTAAATCAATATAAAACAGAGCGGTTCCGCATTATTCAGTCCATTCTCCCGGTGTAACACACCCGCAGGAAATCATGCAAGGGCCTTTAGCTAAGGTATGGTGGGCATGGCATAAACGACATACCCGCCGCAGAATTTCATTTGATTTTGATTTTTTCCTTCTTTTTTTTTGATTTTTTATTTTCGACAATCGACAGGTGACGATGTTTGACCTAAAAGCCTGATCTTCTTCCGGACCGCCTAGACCACTTAAGCTACATATCTTAGCGAGGATCATTTTTTCCATGTGCTCGTCGGCAATTGAAATTGTTTCGACTGTCCAGACCTGACCAGGTTGGAGGTTTCTGCAAGGTTGTGGCAGGGGAGAAGAATGCACCATCTCCTTTTACATGGAGTGAAGGCGAACGCGCTGGGGAAGAAAACCCATATCAGATTATAGATTAGGATTCTAATCGGACTTCTAGGAATGGTTATCAGTTCGTATTTCCGCACGATCAGTTGACAAAGAACCATGGTATCTACAAGCTACTTCCTCAGCCGAATACGATTACTGTAGCCAGTTGATCGGAGCTTCCTACCCATCCAGCAATAAATCCTATCGCTCGCGAAACCCCGAGTAAATGGCTGAACTCTGTGTGGAGGAAAAGAATCCTAAAAAAGACACAGAAAATGCATGATGCGGCGATAATCAGGAGATTAGCCATATGACTGCTTCTGATACTCCCACCATCCGTCATCTTCATGGAGGGGTCAGGCTTCCCATGCTACCAAGCTTCAGCTAAGGCTGATTAGATGATGGACATGCAAAGAATCAAGGATCAGATACAGGGATTGCGATTCTGGAAATCTTCGGATGCCTCCAACTCTTCCCCTCCCTCCCCACTTTCCTCATATGGGGAATATACAAATTAATTATCGCTTTGCGATTGCTGGTGGGTGGTGGGTAAGAAATCAAAAATCGACAAGGACGACTATAAATACCCCCCATGTGCACTCCTCGCTTAGGAATATCTCCGAACCGAATGTTTGTATATATTGCAACAGAGGGAATTGGGGGCAGATGAAGCCTTTCTGGGATGTTTAAGACAATCTCAAAAGCAAAAGGCAGAAGAAAGACCCACACATGATCAATACTTACTTATTTATATTCCAATCTTCTATGCATAGAACATCCGTTGTGGCCGCGCAGCCTCATCTACAAGGGAAAAGACCAGGGGGGCTGAGATATCCTAGGATCCCGCAGCTAGGGATGTGGGATGATGTATCTCTACAATCACCCGTCACAAAACCGTTTTTGCGGATAGGATCGGCAAAGGAAAATATCTTAATCTGGAAGAAGAAAAAAGAATTGCCATGAGAGTGACTAGACCTACCGAGATTTAATTTTCCAACACATAATCGAGCCACTCATACATCCACCCATACTTTCGTTGAGTTATGTCGCGTGAGCACTCTAGGAACTAGGGAACATCATTGGATACCAGGCTGAGATATTTTACATGCGCTGATTTTTATTCCTATTCATTAGAGGAAACTCGAACCGTGATGCTAAGCGGAATGTGAACTGACTCTAGAGTACTTGAGAAGATCCAGAAATTTTGAGAAACGAAAAAAAAAATCTGATGCCCCGATGATTCCACTATAATTAATGACCATTTGTCCCAAAAGTCTAACAATTCTAATAGCCATAATAGCTGCAAATGCCTCCTTCAACTCTTTAACAAGGGCACCTAGCCTTTTTGATGCACATTTTGAGGGCTTTCAGCTCTGCATTCGTTATGTTTAACTACAGTTATACCATTGTTAGTTTAACATAGTAATTTAAATGGCCTAAATATGGAAACTTGCCTCATTTTTACACTCTTTGGCCTTTTTCGGGTTAGGAAGAGGAACAGGTATTGTTAAACAATGATATGGCGGTGGGTGTCTCCATTGGATCGTTAGTTGGTACCCAAACAGCATATGACTATATTCGTTCTAAGTTAGCAAAGTTATCTTTCATAAATATAAATAGATATTTATATTTGCGTAAGAAAGAAAGCATGCTATTAGATTCCGAGGGTATTCTAGGATGACACCAACAAAACAATATAGTGTAAGAATAACTTACTATATCAAATTCCATTTCTTCTCTCTTGCTTTGGCGTATGCCTGTTTACATGCCTGTTTATAGGATGGGGGTGGATCGAAGCCTTCCATTGTAGATAGTTATCAGTTAGGGAGTTGTATATTTCCGAAATCTTGAGGCAGACAATGCTGATCTTTAAGGCTACCTAGGTACCTAGATAGTATACTAATTACTTGGTTGCTCTCAGCCTGCTTTTTTCAAACTTAGAATTGTTATAATTATTCGAAGTTGGATAGCCGGATGCTATGCCAGGTAATTCACTAGATCTGAAACTATAAAACGATAAAGCTTATGTACAGATACCATCTGTCTATTCAACTGTCTGTTAATACCAGCTCTTTAAGCTATAACCCTACAAGATGTGTGACAGTGACAACAAGAACTACAGCAAGATTCTTATAATTCTGATTGCTGTGTAGTTAGTAGTGGTTTATCTGAGTCTTGCCCAGCTGCTCCATACGGATTATTTTCCTGGCAATATAATATACATAAAACCAAGTCTTCCTCCCAGAGAATATAAGCTAGAGAGTTAAGCAATGCGGCAAGGTTTCGGTTGTTCTTCGGTTGTACTTCATCTTTGCTAGAAAGCACACTATCACTGTTGTCCTCTTTTAGTTCGATATCTGAAGTAGTCACTTCTCCATCCAGCCTAGCAAGTCAAGCTTTGTTTTCATATACCAATTTATCCTGGCTGTCCGCCACATGTTCATTGCATATATCAATATCGCTATATCACTAAAAACAGCTGGATGGCTCCGGATAGGCTATAAGTCGCCAGGATAATCGTCGAAGGTGGCCAAGAAGATGGTTCTCTGGATATTTTTGGCTCCAACAGGTGTCTGGAGTATTGGAGTCCAAGTAAGACGCCGTATCCTGAGCCCATCAAGTGTCATATAGATGGTTCATCATCATAAGAAATTGGCACGAGCTGCAATCAAAGACGAAGCGGTTGGCATTGGATACATTGCAATTGTACTTTTAAGAAAGCGAATTGAGCCTTGTTTTATTGGTTGAGTCAGAATCATAAATCGACCGCTGCTCTGAGTGGCGAGGGCTTCAACAAGCTACGAAATCAGATCATGATCGACGCCGACGCTGGATGGTGAGGATGAATTCTTGGTCCCAACCGCTTTATATCCATTGAAGAATTCTTGGGTTTTATCCCGATTTGTACCAAGCAGAGCCGCAACGCGTTGGTTCCAACCTGAACAGCAGTATTTGAAGAATAGCATCGAGCTCCTATGTTGTCAACGGTGGTGTAGGGGTACCTTGCCTAAAATTTAAAAGATGTAAGGTACTCCCTAGGCTAGAGCTCCCCGGCATCGAAGAGTACACACGGGTTTGTTTGGCTCGCTGTGTTGGTCCACGGAGTGCACGATTGAGAAACATGTTAAATATACCATCTTTGAAACCAAGTACCTAAGGTCAAACTTTTGGTAGCCTAGCAGAGAGCTTAGTTATTTGACGAACGGTAATAACTAAGTCATCTTTGTTAATTTCCCTCCAACACTTCCAAAAAGGTGGTAACTAAGACCGATATCAGTATTGTATATTTCGAGAAGAAATATTTTGGAGCATTTAAATTGTCTCTCCCTCCCATTTCTAGTCCAGAACGAGATCAATTTTGGTCGTGCATCAGCGATAGTATCTGATCCATCACCATATGAAAATACAGCAGTATGAACTCGAGTTCTACGGTTCTTCTTCAAGAAAACATGTCCACTCCAGACAAATTGGTAGCTTCCGGAAGCTATTCGATACAGCGATTAAAGAGATCACCATCTGTACCAAGTATTTGTTATATTAGTTAATTGTATTCAACTCGGGGGCCAGAGCGATAGTTCGACTCAGAAGTTGGATTTTGGTGAATCAGGGACATCAACAATCCAGTTTTGCTGGCATGAGGGCCGGTGGTTGTATGTGACGACTTCTTTAGAAGTAACGACTGATCAAGTCACACAGAATACTTAACTATAGCGAAGATGGAGGATGAAGGTAAGGTAGATATTTATTGGAAGTTGATACCCTGAGACTTAATTCCAAGCAATCTAAAACTGATCCCAGGGGTTATATACGTCATAGCTAGTCATGTGATAAACTAGCCCTAGGCCCTAATTATTGGCCAGAAACGCTTACGTGAGATTTTATAACTAATCAGTACCATTCAATGGCGTAATTTCCACTAGTAACAAAAGCGTAAATTCCATAGGGAAACTCTGGAGTAAGGCCAATCAAGACGCAAAAAGATTCATATGAGATAACTAAATTAGGGTATTAGATATTATTACGGAGTATATATTTGAATCCTTGAGAAGATGGACTGAGTACGAAGTACGCGTCCAAAATATATTAACATGGTAACGGGATCGCCGTCCGGCAGTTTGCCCCTAATGCACTGTATTTCGTATTTGGAGGGATATTTGTATCCATGACGATAAGGTCAAGATACAAGGGAGCTCACAGGGGTTGGTCGGCTTTTGAAGGGTAACTGATTATTGTCGTATTTTTCAGGGTACCAGGGGGAGAGCGAGAGAGCTTGATCCTTGGATGTTGTGGGCTGAGGTGACACCCCCAGCAACTCCAGACAGAGTATCAGCATATTGTACGGCCAAATAATGTATCGGTACCCATATCGGAGCTGGAAACCAGAAGCAGTGAAGACTGGCGTTGTTCCTTGTTGTTCCTTGTTGGTTCCAAGGCGGGATTTTCAACCATGGTTACCCCGTACTCATGGCCGTGGATATGGGTAATTTAATGGAGAGAGAGGACGATCACATGGAAGTTTTGGGTCAGCTTTGAGGCCTATTTTTAACCTCAATCTCCAAGCCAGAGTCAGCTTTCAGCCCGCACAGAGATCCTCCCCTTGAGAGGGATACTGAGTTGAGATGGGGAACTCTGTACACTTCCACGCCACTTCCTGTATCGTTGAACTGACTAAAGGCTTTCTGACAAATTTCTACCAGAGATGCAGCGTGGGGGGACTGGAATGAATATTGGATTGGACAACATCCTGGCCTTCCTTTTCGTGTCCGTACTCCGTATACTCTCTCCGTCCTTTCAGCAGAAGCAGAACATCCAAGATCCAAGATTCCATCCAATGCAATGCCAGATAACTATTCACGAACTAACTATGCAGCGACGACAGATGACCAAGTCTGAAACGAGCGTAACTAAAAGCAATCCCACCTTTCCTTCTAGAATGTCTCTCCATCTTGCCACCTCCTCATAACGCTGGTCTGGTACGATGGAGTGATTATGCACTGTCATGGAGTCTGCATCTCCCAGAAATTCTCTTCTTCCCCAGACACACCCACCTTCCTGATCGGGTTTGTGGCTGGGTGACGCCAAAAGCCTCGTTCGCTGCCATTAAGAAGAATCAATAAGATAGTGATGGAGTTAGCGTCAACGCGTTATGCAAGCCCTCGACTAGCGGCCAGGGACAGGGGCACTTGCTAGTTAACCACATGGCCTTGGAAGCCGTCTCAAGTGCCAACTTTTATTTTATCTCCGACATCTTTAACTCACGTACTCCATACGGAGTACATAATACTCCGTCACCTGGTCTTGTTGAATATTCTGTTTAATATTGTTGGACCAGGGCAGGGCTAGGAAAAGAACTGCATTCGAAAGAAAGTTCCAGCGAATAGAATATTAATTACTATTCGTTGTTCACCGGGTAATTAATTATGTTTATGTTATCTTGACACAGGAACTAACTAATATACCGAGTCTTTCAATTGCAATTTTTGCTTCTTTCAGGCTAGTTAACGGGAATCTCTTCCTGAAAATCATGATCTCGTTTCCGCGGTTTCCGTCCGGCTTCCGGGATCTGCTGGATACGAAAAGGGGCGGAATAGGCCGCTTCGGCTGTTACCCTCCGCATCCATCTTTAATACCCATATTCAATATCCAACCTCTTAAGGAATTAATCAATCATGATCAAGCTGTTCTTATCCCGTGTCTAAGCCCAAATTATCCGGTGAGTTCATAACCAGTTCCTGGCCTGCATACGTACCAAAAGTCTTTGGCCTCCATCCTAAGGCCTAGGTGTACGCTGATATGTAAGGTGAGAGGTTATACTTTGCCTAACTCCCTACGCGAACTTCCTATTTTTTAAGGGTAGCTTACGGTCTTTTAAGGGCCTAGTTGTCATAAGGGGATGAAGACTTTTGGTACCAACCTCCGTATATGACATCTACTTCGCATATATTATTGTGCAAAATACTTCTGGGCCCTTTGCACAATAAAGTTCGAAAAGTGAAATTGAAAAATCGTCTCAACGTTGTGTAATTTTGCAACCCTGTGTTTTTGTTTCCCGTTTACATGGTCATGTATATTCAACTAGTTATTCTTTTGTTTTTTTTTTTTTTTTAAAAAAAAAAAAGAGAATTGATACGATGTGGACGGGCTTCGTGCATGAACCGGTCAGCCAGTTACAAGCCCTTTCCTTCCATACAGGAACGAACCCAGACTCAAGACTCTCTCCATCAACACCCCATCCTGAAACGACACGTTTGCCACGAGGAGAAATGAGCACGTTATTCGTGATGGAGGCGCCGCCACCGTGCATTCCCAGCCTCGTTGCTCCATCCGGAATGAATAGCCTGACATGAACATAAGAATGCGGTCAGCAGCATCCAGTCGGAAGGGAGGATTGAAGAGGCTGAAAACGGTGCTGACGAAGAACACATTGGACCGGGGACTTTCCAATTGTCTTTCCAATTGATGTCTCTACGTAATATACTCAGTGGAAATGTGACATCTGCAGAATCGGCGACTTCACTCGAAATGATCAGCAGCCAGAGAGGAGCCAGCAGGGGTTTAGATATTCGCAAATGGCACCCAACGGGGTCTGATATGGGGCTACTGATTTATTTTTCGGTTCCGAAGCACTGACGCATGATTGGTTTCCTTCAAACATCGAGAAGCTTTTGATACTGTACAGAGAATTTCCGTGTACAAGGATTCTAGAACACCAAAGATGGATTTTGGAGGAAATTAATCGCTACTCGGCTCCTCAAACATCAAAAGCGAAGAGGCAATCTCACCAATTAGGTTCAACAATTAAAAGCATATATATAACGCGGAGTAGCTTTAGCTTGAAGTTATTCAATTTCAACAACTAATTAATTAAAATCGTCCAATAACAGTATTTCTTACGTTATCGTTTTCCCTTCTAAAATATCCTTTTTTTTCTCCTGTTACATGAATCGCAAGCATGTGCAGAGTATGCATGATGATATCCCGAAAAAAATTAAAAGCCAAAAAAAACATTACCCTAGACAGACTAGACAGAGTACGAAGCACGATAAATTTCTCGAGGTACTTCTTGTATTGCCCCTTTCATTTCACTTCACTCTTCTTTGTGTTCTGGAACGGGGAGCTTCAGGTATCCCCAACAAACTATTTCAATCGGTGTATTAGCAACTTACACATAGAGTATTTTGGCTGAAACAATCAAGAGATACAATACTCCGTAGAGGGAAATGAGATGAAAAGAGAGGGTGTGTGTGTGAGAGAGAGAGCGAGATCGAGATCGAAATCTTACCTGTTAATCCGAGATCCTTTCCAAACGATGATACAAACAACTCCTTGCCACCAGACACGCCGGAGTCTGGATGATACATGAATGCAGTGTCACCTAAGGCTAGCGAGATCATGGGCGGCACAACTGGAAACTCGGCCATTTTTGTAGTTTTGGCTTTATCTTCGTCGTCTTTATTAGATTTTTCCTCGTCATTCGAGGATACCGTCTTAGGAGGCGGCACGCTTGGTGAAGTGTTGCTCGATTGAATGGCAATTGCCTTCATCACATTGACACCAGCACATTGGCCCATGGAGAATGCTCGTCCCACTCTCCTGATACCGGACCAACTTGTGATATCACCGGCGGCGAAATGAAACGTAGAGTTAGGAATAGTTGCGCAAAATTGCATCCTAATCGATCATACGTTAATTAACATCTAATACTTCCATTTTCTCGAACTCCAACTCATCCGGGTTAAAAACTTACGTTGGAAGCACCTTCACATACCCCTCCTCATCTAAAGCCTCAGGTGGGAGGAAGCTAGTGCGTGGGGCATGTCGTTTAGTGGCCCAAATCGTATGACCAGCCATGATGTGTTCTCCATTCGAAAGCTTCACCCGTTTGTAATAAGCTTCCCCTTCGTGTGATTCGCTCAACACGCGAGTTTCTAGCAATACTTCCACACCGATATCCCGCATGTGGTTGAGGGCCTTTTCAGTAAATTCTTCTGGTAGAGGTTCGTTGGAGAGTAGTGTCTTTCGAGAATGGATTAGGACCACTCTCAAGGTCGGATGATGATGTTTGATCTCAGCAGCGAATTCGGTTCCAACGGCACCTGTTCGTTCAATTAGTATAGAATGTTCAACCATTATATATAGTATGATGACATCGACTTACCCCCACCAATGACTACTACAGGATATTCGTCGGTGCAGTTCTTGATCTGTGCGATATGGCTATTTGCGTCCTGTGTATAACCTGCGTATGTCAAGGATTTTGGCACAATAGGCCAATCTCTCGTTAGACCCGTGGCAGCAATTAGATAGTCGTAGTTGATGACTTTGTTTGACTCATCAGCTTGACTTTTGTAGGCTTTCCAGTATGCTCTTTTCTGCAAGGGATCAATCTCAGCCAGACTGCCTTGCTGAATAATGACGTTGTCCCGTTGCAATGCTGGAATTTCCTCAAATCTAACCCACGCCTTTTCGATCAACCCGTGCTCGACATGTAGCAAGGGAGTGCCCATCGAGTGAACTAGAGGTATTCGAGGTTAGCTTTTCATGAAAAGATATGTATAAGATTTTGCAATTTAATTGTGGGACACATACATATTCCGTCTCTTTCGTCGAGTATGGTAATCCGAGGCTTAACATTCGGCGACAGTTTGATCTCAGGTACAGGAATAATGGCTGGGAATTGAGGATTCCCATCACAGAGGTTTAGGATGTTCATGACAGCCCATAGGCCGCCATATGCAGCACCCACCACGAGGATATGGGGGGCGGAGATGCTGTCGTCGGCGCCATTAGCAAGTGTGGTGGTGGAGGAGGTGGTAGCAGTAGTATAAGCTCTTGCTGTTGCTGGAGCACTCGAATGAACGGCCTGTCCCGTAGCCTCACTGCTGACACTTGAGTCGCTCTGGGTTTTTTCAATGGATTTAGGAAACACGATTTGGGTAGTTGTGGTAGGAGTAATCGGCCGTCCTGATGTCGAATGCGGCCTTGAAGTGCGAAGCTTCTGTATGTAGCGGTTACGTGAGAACCTCGCGAATATACGGGAGAGACATGTGGGTGACATTTTTGTTTGTTTGTGGGTATAGAAATTAATACGAGGGTTAAATAAATGGTCAATTGCAGCCCAAAAAAAAAGCAAAGCAGGAGCAATAAAAAGTAATAGCAAGAAAGCCAAGCTAGAGGGAAATTCCACCTGCAGAAACACACGAAGTAAGGAGAGAGAGAAGAGCAAGGGATATTAGAGCAGAGCAGAGGATAAGAAAGAAAAGAAGAAAAGGCCCAGGACGGGAGTGATGCCTTATAAGAAAAAAGAGGGAGGATTTATTTTATACGAGTGGGCTAGGGCGGGGCTTCGGAAAGGCAGCTCATCTAATCAGATCATCTTATCTGATGGGCGCATTTGTTGGTTGGGGCTTGGCCGGCGAAGAAAGTCTTCCGATTAACCGTTCGCTCGTCCCACTTGAACTCCTTAAAACTCTTGCGTGATATTCGCTAGATTAGATCAGATAAAAAAAAAGATAAAAAGGAGATCGCGGTGACTCGGTCTGAATCCTCCGCTCATTTGTAAAAAGACCCACGGGTACGTCGAAGTTCTTTATACTAGGGAAAATAGGACAGGTAACACGTATGTAGCATGACCTCGGCAAAAGCCCACGGCGAACGCAGCGAACGAGACGAACGAATTGAAGCCACATCCATGTCTGCAATGGTATCATCCTTCATATAAAAACAGTCCCAACGACCAGTAATCCCAACCCAAGTCGTGGGGAACGGGAGGGATGGATGTTCAGTGGGCCTTGCGTCTACCAACTAATAGTTAACAAAGATGGAATTTTTGAGTGTATAATGTCTTGATTTCGTCTTTTATCACATATTAACATAACCTCAACCAACCAACCTTCCATCCATGAATCCATCATCTTATTCTGTCTATTACTCTCTTTCCTCACTCCTATCTGACCCATATTTTTTCAGAAGATGTATTCAGAAACCCTAGCTTTTTCCTCTTCGGGTAAACGCTTATCCCGTGCCATTCCCAATCCATGGATGATTGATCCAGGAGCCGCTCTTAGCCGCCTGCCTACTCTTAGTGTATATACCGGCAACCCGAGGATGGAACAAAGCAAGGAGGCACCGATCCCCTCATCTTCGAACCGAGAATAGCTTTTTGGGTCGTCGGAACTCCATGCTTGATAAACGCCGATAGCCCGACGCAGACCGGAGGGCGATAAACTTGAGTCAAATTGGAATTTCTCATTGAAATGTAAATGGGTGCTAAGGAAAGCGGACTCGGGAGGGATTAAGAAACTATCGAGAGATGCCAGTTAAAGGCTCAAGTCAAGGTAAGGCTTCAAAATGAATCCATAGCTTCCGTCACGGTCAAATAATCTGTCTGGCTTGAAACGCATAGTCTGGTAATGTCAATTTTGCAAGAACAAGAAGACTTGACACTGACAATGATCAGTAATAACTACAACATTCAACGAAGAGGTTGGTTTGTTATATTTGAACCAAGATCAAATTACCGCCTCCTAGCGACAGAACGTTTGAACCAGGGCTCGGACCTTTCTCTTACTCTTTTTTCCATTTTTTTTTAGTTACCCTTTTTTTTCATTTCAAACTCTGTAGTTTCCAAGGAGGTGGCACCTGGAAGAGTCAAGACAAGACGATTTTAGCAAACAAAAGATCCAATGGTATCACAAGATAGATAGTTCGGGATCAAGAGGAATCAAGACGACTCAAGAGAGGAGAAATGTAACGTCTCAGACCCTCCATCCTCAGATTTCCCGTCGTCGCAACAGACAAGGCTGTGTGGCTGGCTTGGACGGTTAAGTATATCTCCGTGCATCGGAAACTAACTAGTTAGCTAGCTAGATACGAAGTGGGATTATGTATATAGACGCTGGAAGTGGATACAAGAAAAAAAGAAGAGGCAAAGAAAAAAATCACTCTCTTCCATATCCTTCAACAGAGAGGACAATCTGGGGCGCCTATATACGGGTATACTGGGGGATTTAGAAATCGAGAAATTCAAACGGTGCTGTCTAGAAACGGATATTTCGAGCCCGGAATTCGAGCAGAGACTCGAAAAAAAATTCTCTACTGGAGGGGACCCGCTGGGCAGTCTCCTCTCTGGGTATTTTGGATTTATGGGGATAGTAACGCTCGTGCATCCCACGCATCCCCATCTACGCAACACCAACGATGCAATGGATGAAGAGTCGGACGTATGGGGGGCCTGAGGTGTGAAAAAGGGAACATTTGAAACGAGTGCAAAAGAAAAAAAATTTCGAAAAATCGAAAAATAAAATATCCACGTGGGAAAAGGGGGATGGAGAGAAGTCTGAAGCTGTTGATCCTTTGGTCCCCCCTGTTATCCTCCGAGAAACCCATCTCGCTCATCCTGCAGGCCTTAATACTTGGTTTTAACCCTTGGTGCGTTCACCCACGGACTAATTCGATACCTCCGTATTATAGTTAAGTTAGTTTGGTAAGTCATTTTTAAAACACTTGGAAGAGAAAAAAAAGCAAAGAAGGTATTAATAAATAAAAAAAAAAGAGTTTAGAGTTGAGATCATCGTCATGCTCAAGAGAGCTAACAAGTTAAGCAGCTAACTAATGCAGTCTAGCTCTCATGTAACCTCATCCCCTTCGAAACCCAAGCGCCCATCATGACGAGCTAGTTTACTTGTTAAGCTAACTAGGAGGAATATTAGTTTAGTGAGTGGGCTAGATTATCCCGCTGCACCTTTGGTCATGGAGAACCTTGTCAACCAAAACCCGCCCGCCCTGCCAGCCCTGTCTTGCTCTATTCGTTTTCTCTGCCCACTCGTCAGCTGGGCTGCAACTCGGCTATCAAGTTCAGCAGGTTATATGCATGGTTGAGTTGAAAAGCTACATAGAATGATATATGTTGGATATTATTCCCTGGGATATCTCCCCTCTCTTTCGACTCAATCACTCAATCAATTTAGGCAATTAATCATATGCACTCCGTATAACATCCCTCTCTCTCTCTCTCTTATCCTTCGTTCTCTTCGTTAAAAACGGGTTGATTGAAACAAGGAATCAAAGAGAGAGAGAGAGAGAGAGAGCTAAACGGGAACCCCCACGTCTTGATTTTTGAATTATCATTCTGATTTTTGAATTTTCCCACCTCCATCGGGAAATGAGATTGAGAAAGTCTTTCTATACGTGGGACGGACCAGACCGGTCATTCTCCCTCCCGTCTTAATTCTACGTCCCAGCCCATCCATTCAGAATAGATACCCCGTACATGTGAAAATAGAACAGTTGAGGATCGCCGAGGAGGATTTTTTTTTTCTTTTCTTTCTTTTGCACCCTTGCCTTTCCCGTCGTATCATCAGTCAACGGATCGATATGTATGTAGTTATGTATGTCTGACTGTCAGGAGATTACACATATGCATGAATGACTTTGTAGGTAATATATATCTCACTTGTCCTCGTGGCCGTGGGGAACAAAATGCTGCTGCACTGCTGATGGGAAATAAATAAATAAGAAAAAAAAATAATCCTAGCAAAAAACGCACTCCGTACCCCAATCCCAACAACTCCGGCTGCACGTCCACCATATGTTGGTTGCGGAGTAAGATAATACCTGGGGTACGAACGTGGCACTTGTTCGGGGGTAACAAACAATATCGTGGCATTTGATAGCTTATACAGCATCCTACCAAGGAGGGGAAAGAAATAAAGAAAATATATTATTAAACAAATGCTAAGCTGGCAGGGTTTGTTTGTTTAACTGATTGATTGATTCTAAGCTATGCTATGGACAGATAATATGAAAAAAACAATTAAACTAAATGCTGCAAACTTTTTAGTATGTAAGATCAAACGAGTTTCCCCGTCACCCACAAACAAAATATGCATGTGTAGTAGTGTATGAGAAGATTTAGCGAAAGTAGAGTATGAAGTAAAAAAAAGGATTTTTGGGGGATAAAAAATATGGTATGATAAAATATTTACAAGTTTGAATTGAAAACACATCACATCCATCATATGTATAACCCATTGTTCTTTTTTCTCTCGTGGGGGAAAAAAAAAAGAAAGAAACATCCCAGACAAGTAAAGCAAAAACATATACATTTGTCCAGGTTACCCTGAGAGAGAGCTTTGGAAAAAAAAGGGCTCTCTCTTTCTAAAACCCGCTCCACGAGTGACATGATTTGAAAAGAAGGAAATAAGGAAGAAAAGAAACAATAACAACTCGCTATGCGGTGGGTATCAAGGTGATAAGAAGAGAGAAAACGGAATAGAACAACGGTTTCGGGTACAGGTTTGTTTGTGCAGGTAAAGAAAGCAAGAAAGACAGAATTAGGTAGGTATCGTTCGTCAGAAGTCGTAAGATATTGTACATCGGTTCGAAAAGACGAAAAATTAGTAATTGAAAAGAGAATGAAAGAGAAAAAAAAACGAATAACAAAGGCCCTATTAAGAAATAAAAAGTAGTGTGGGTGGCGGTTGACTACCATCCCTTAGTGTGATACTCCCAGTGGTCACCTTCAAAGTAGTGGTTCCAGGAGTTATTTTGGCCCTCCTTGGTATTCTGTGCTGCAGTCATCATGACAGGAGGCTGCATGGAGCCTTGTCTCTGCTTCTGCTGTTCCATATCGAAGTTTGGTTCTGGAAATGCTTGAAGGTTGGCAACGTCATGCGAAGTATGTCGTCGCTTGAATTGAGTAAGGGGAGCATGCTTTGGCTGACGTTCCCAGAGTAAGTGTCTTCGTAATGATTCTGTGAGTTCAGTTGCGAGCATATTCCTTCGCGCAGTTCTGGGAGAGTAAGCTGCAGAGTGAATGGGAATGGGTTTGGCAGCTATTGGTCGGGATTGGGTTTCAGAGGTCTTGAGGGTAAGGCCCGATTCGCCTTCGGTGGAGGAGGACTCCAGGTTTGAGGATGTGAGGCGGGAGGATCTGGGGATGAAGGGATGGGATTTCGAATTGCGTTGGGGTTGGTGCATCATCATAGTTAGTAATGAGCGACGTGACACGAGATCTGGTCGCGAGTCAACGCGTTGGAACATTTCAGTCTCGTTGACGCTTGATCGGCCACTTTCGGTGATAGAGTCTTCCCAATCCGATGAGTCGCCCTCGTCTTCGATGGCACTCTCGGAAATCTCGTCATCGTCCTCGTCGTCGGTCTCGATAGCATCCTCATTGCTGCTGTGGTTGATTTCTCTGATGGAACTAATCTTGACAGTCTCCTTGTGCTTGATGGACTTGTTTAGTCCGTCGGTCAAGGAGCTGCGATTTGGTTTGACGGCTCTCCTGTCCTCGAATGAGCTGTCCTCGTCACCAGATGAACCGCCGAGGGTAAACATCCCGGCTTTCCCTTTCTTCTTTAGAGGTGATGATGTTGCGGGTACGTAGGTTTTGACAATCGAAGGGCTGGGAGATAGTTGAGCGTGCGATCGGAATGAAGAGGAGACTTTGTTGGGGGAGAATCCACGAACAACACTGGATGGTTGCTGCACGCTTCCAGCAGAAGAAACACTGGTGTCTGATGGAGCAGGAGTTGCGACTTCACTGTCGTTCCCTTCAAGAGCAACAGTTGAACAGGAATCTAGAGATTGGTTGTCGAGTGGTTCTTGGAGTTGTTGATATTGTGATGGGATGCGAAGTTCGGGTATTTGTGTTGGTTGGGAGTTTAATTCCGATTGGAATTCGGGTTGTTGGGATTTAGATTGGGAGAGGACCATGGGAGATGAGGCGCGTGGTGTTATATCAACAACGGGCAGTTGCTGAGTACTAGATGTAGAAGAGGTAAGGGGTTCTAGAGACTTCTTTTCCTTGATATTATAAACCATCTTTTCCAGGCCAATCGAGGTGATGTGCTTTTCCCTGCCGCGGGATATGCTGAGGATGGAATCTTCGCACACAATCTCAGGCTTAAGCTCCATGGACCTTGGTGGGCTCTTGATTTGCGACTCGATGCCTTCTGCGTCGGAGGCTGCCGAATCGACACTAGATGAGAGATCTGGAAGGTTCTTTGGTTCTCGTCGGAGGATATTTATGCGTGGTCGGTATAACTGTGGAGGAGCAACACAAAATGTCTGTCTATTCCACAATCGCCAGCTCAGATTTTCTAATCGTCGCCCTTCTTCCATATAATCTGCACAGCGAGAGAAGACTGAAAATTATGATGAAATGGTTAGTCTTGTTATGGGAAGAAAGGGAATAAAGGGAATAAATATATGGGGTGGGGTATTAACTCACCCATCCACATTCCATGGAGAGATTCTGCGCTTCTTGTATCAACTTCGTGGATCTTTGCAGGATCAACAGTAACCACTGGAGTGGTTAATTTGGGAGGCATATTGTAAAGGTCTAGGGAAGGTTAAGAGAAGTTGTTCTGGACGAAGTAGTAAGGAGGAATAATAAAACGGGCAGTTCCCCAGTATATCTCTCCAATGGGTTTCCCACGAGGATCATGCCACGCTCTTTTCCGGCCGAATAACACCGACACTTGGAACCGAGGCACACCCACACAGATGGAGAGGGAGAGAGGGAGAACAAGAAACGTAAATAAGGTAATGAAGAGGCGAAGAAGAGGCGAATTGAGGGAGGCGAAAGAGCGGGAGATCGTCTGGCTATTTAATAACGGTTGCAACTTGTTCCAGGGAGGAAGTAGTTAAAGTAGAATGGATAAATGGAATGAGAGAGGGTCGGTGACGAGCGGGAAGGTAAATTCCTGGTTTTAGAATTCTCTGGTCTTCTTTGTCTGGATTCTGGTTCCGGGGCACCCAACACCACAAGCACCAAACACACAACAACAGGTTGTTTAGCTCAATTTTAGACAAACAAACTTCGTGACAAAGAATCGCCGTATCAGTGGGAGGGGAGCTGGTGGTAGTAGTAGATAGGGCGGTTTGTTGGTTGATCCCAGGGTAGGAATGGGATGGGAGAGTGATGGTTATAGAGTAGGAGGGGGGAAGTAAGAGTTGAGTATAAGAGTAAGAGTGAGTGAGTGGTGAGTGAGAAGGTGAGAGAGAGAGAGAGAAGAGTCAGAAAGAGTCTGGATGGGAAGTATGGAGAAGAAGAAAGGGAAATGGAGCAAGATATATTAGTTGAACGAACTATATAACGATAAGTGGGAATATACCCACAAATGTATATATTTTCTTTCGGCATGTTACTTCTTTGGATGCACGCTCTCCCTCTCTCCCTCTCCGTGTCTCCCCATCTAACTAACCCATCCCTCTCTCTTACTACTCTTCTTTCTATTTCTAACTCTGTTTTTTCTGTTCCGGCGTTAGTTTAATTTTCAGCCAAAAAAAGCCCTCCTTCCTGTATTTTGCAAAAGTGAAGTCTGCAAAAATAGAAGTTTGAAAAAATAAAGTGCAAAAATCAAAATAAATAAAATAATTAAATAATACAGTAGCATACGCTAAAGCAGGAAAAAGAAAATAAGAAAAAGAATTAATTGTGTATACTATGTATAATAAAAGTGTGTAAAGTTGGTATTAACACACACTGGGGCCCTTGCCTGGTCTCGATCGGATGGAGGTAACTGTACCGGGAAAGTGGCTCGGAGGGGTATAACTACTGTAGGGGGGGATTATTACCCACGTCGCACCCCAGAGAGGAGTTTGACCCCGGCATGCTCTGAGGTACCGGTACTTGTGTGCCCAGCCACCAGGGGTTAAAGAGCGTGGTACCAGTGGGTGGTTAAATTACAGGAAGTTCAGGCCTGGGAGAGTCGGGAATATTCCGGTTTCGCCCTTTTTCCCTCTCTCTCACTCACTTTCTCTCTGTCTCTCACCGTCCTTTCTGCTCTGTTTTTGCTTTTTCCTGGTTTTTCTTTACCGTTCGTGTCCATACCTGTATTCCAATACTGCTGACAAAGAAGGGGGAAAAAAACGTTTTCAGCCCTTTTTTGGTTTTTGGTTCTTTCGATTTCGTCGCTCTTCTCTACTTCTATATTTTCTTTTTTTTATCATGATATTCCTTTCCTTTTCTTTTTCTTTTCTTTTTTTATATCTGTTTCTCGTGTCACTTCGTCTCGTTGTGAGGAAGAGTGACGAGACTGGTCCGGGGAAGTCAAGGAAAGTCAAGGAACAAACATCCATCGTTCCATTCCCCCAATCAATGGCCCAAGTATAATACTGGGTACTCCGTACTTATACACTCTCCATCACTCTCAAGGCTGGTGGATCTCGCTGAGTCGAGACCTTTCTCCCTCCTCCCAACTCTCTCTCGCTCTCTCTCTTCCACTTTTCTCTCTCCACTTGAACAAGACAAGTGCTGATGCTCGATCACGTTCACTGTTGTTGTTATATCAGTTGGCTGAGTATAATATGACCAACAAAACCCCCAATTCCAACCATTCTCCCCAGATCCCACGTTTACTATCGAGTTTTAAAATCGCCTTCGCACTTCCATGCCTGGTGAGTGGTGGCGGTATCGCATCATCGTGTACCGTGTCTGGGTACCGGTGAGCGAAAATCGCTGCTTGTTCGGCCTATCGATTATCGAGTCCCTCACAAGGTCTTGGGTGGTCACTTGATGCCCCGGTGACAGCTCATCAGTCACTCTCTCCCCCTGGTTACCAGGTATCGCGACATTCCCCTCCCATATTCTTTCTCTCTCTCTCTCTCACTCTTTCATTCTCTCTTCTTCTCTTCCTCCTCATCTCTTTATTCCTCAAGTTAATCTATCTTGATGAGTTGTTTTTCGTCCAATCTACATCTATACCCTTCATTCCCTATTATTCTCTCATCCCGGCCGACTGGATGTATTCTATTTTCTTTTTCACTTCTTTATTCCCCAATATCATGTGAGCCCTTTTTCTCATCCCGTCCATCCCCTCTCTCCCTTTGATTTTGGTACAAATAAAAATGGATAGATTGGTGCCTGATTGCGGCCATCACCGGAATCACATCCCTTAGTATTCCGGTATTCATCAGCCCCCCGTTGTTAGTTACATTGTTAAATCAGCATGATTATCTATCCCACTAGTCAGTTAGTACCAGTGCCATTGGTTAGATTTCATTTTTTTCGATTAATATGAAACGGGAAAAAACAAATGCACCACCTGACCGGAAAAAAATCCATTATTCAATTCTTAATTATTAACTATTCATCATTCAAAAATGAGGCGCGGCGCCTACAGCCCCAACAAAGGACTTTCCCCCGAAAGAAAATAAAAAAAGACACAAGAACATGTCCCCCGGATTAGCGTCATTGATCCCATTGTCAACAAAAAAAAATGGGGGCAGGATCTGACACAAGGCGTGTCGCGGGGTAGCAAGTAAAGTAAGGCAAGGGGCCGGCGGCATGATGATGATGATGATGATATTCAACTTCCTAAACAACAAAGATGGGCAGGTGATTTTCTTTATCAGTTAGTAACCTTGAATCTTGATCTCGATCTTCTTCCTTTTTCTTTCTCTTTCGCTTTTTTTATTTGTTATTTGTTTGTTTGTATTTATAGTCCAAATTGACGTGTTCCAATCGATTGGTTCTTTTATTTGTTTGTTCTGTCAGAAAAAACTTAGATTTATTATTTGCTTGCTATTATTATTATTATTTTTAATCCTTTACCCTAATATGGCAAACGAACCAATCCATTGAGCCATGAGAAATCACTGGCGGGCAGCGACCGTTGAAAGTGTGATGAGACGTGTGAAGTGTGAAAGCTGTGTGATGAATCGAACCAGGTCCTCGGGATCAAACAGTAATAATAGGATAAAGAGCAGACAAACATTCGAAGAAATAAAATAAAAAAAAAAAAAGAATATATAAAAAATGTCTCCTTGCTCCACACACACTCTATTCAAGTCACTCTCTTCTCTTCTTTTCTGTTGGTATTTTTTTCTCTCTCTCGGATAAAGAAATAATAAACATATACCTGGGAGAAGAAAGAGGTCTTGCTGTCCCGCTTCATTTTGGGCTAATATGAAATAAATAAAATAAAACAAAATGCTCTTGTGATGTGATTCAGGTCAGCCTCAAGGAGGAGAGAATGAAGTATCTAACGGAATATACTCCATACTTGAGGCGGTGTCGAGGATGAGGTTTCTGGTGACCTCTGCGTTGGCTATGTTCGCTTCCTATCGCCCTCCTCCCTTCATGCGTGTAGGCAGATCCAGTCACCTTAGCACTAGCTGGGGGTGGCTAAAGGGGATGACAAGAAGGAGGATAGACAAGGGGATGAACTGACAGGGGGGACGCCCAGGGAGGGGAGGGGTAAGAGAGAGTCAAGTCAGGCTGCATTGCTCCAGGTGAACTTGACGAGCACACGGAGATCTGATAGGCGCTTAATGCCCACATACAGTTTAGAACGTGCATGATAACGAATTCCTCCAAGAGATGAGTAAGTCTTTCGTGAGCCCGCATATGTACCAAGTCACTTGAGCAATCTGTTGTCACTTTAGTTACAAAAATAGTCAACTAAAATAAAAAAACATCCCAACAGTCAGTCCGTTCAAAAAAAATTACCGAGAAGAGATTAGGCATTTGTAACGTTAACTAGTAAATAGTCAGTTCGGTATTATTTTATTAACTCATTAATAGTTGCTCGTGAGTTAACTCTCCTGATCATTTTATTTTAAATCGTTCATTTCATGTCAATCTCACAAGGATTCACCTGGTCTTGGCGGGTTCCATCGAGTTTTCTGGAAGTTCAAAAAACTACTCTTGGGTGCCATCAATTTCCCCCTAGTTACGTTTGAACATGCAACCAGCCTACGACACGATCAAGATCAGACGGTAACCGGTTAATGCCTCTCGGGAATTATATCAATCCCAGCTAGCACAAATACTAGCACGATACCAGAGAATAAAGAATATTTTAACTAAACGTTAAAGAGGATCGAAAATGAGTAACGGTTCTAGAACGGAAAAGATGAGATGAAAGCAAATTAAAGTAAGTTCAGAATACCTAATTTTTTAAGTCA
This sequence comes from Myotisia sp. PD_48, assembly GCA_032988175.1. Classification (NCBI taxonomy): domain Eukaryota; kingdom Fungi; phylum Ascomycota; class Eurotiomycetes; order Onygenales; genus Myotisia; species Myotisia sp. PD_48. Next base: position 77,668 of record JANTQB010000031.1, on the reverse strand, counting down.
GAGATATTCAAGTTACCTAACAGATTAACTAGTTAGCTACGGTATCGACCTTGAAAGAAGATATTCTAAAATATTCTAAAACAAACCCGGTAACTCGACGAATTGATCCTTCGAAATTAAACCGATCTACAGTTCTTGTGTTTTTCAACCCCCCCTCCCCCCTCTTGCTTGTGCGATACCAAAAAACTGTTACCATATAGCAACCAAGCTGAGTTGAGCTGAAAAATAAATAACTATATAGGAAAGGACATGCATGACAGATGACAGCTGTCATTGAATGTGCATCATAATCACGAGGGGCATCTGTTTCCTCTTGACGGGATTCTAAAATCAGGAACGCTCATGTGGCCTTGCCCCATCGGCGTGTAACATGAATCCATCATCATCATCATTCTCGCTCTAACTAACTGCTTCTTCTCGTTCCTGCTCGGGCCCCGGAACCCCGAAAAACAGGAATACACAGGGAGTATTATCTACTATTTCTGCTTTTGATTCCCATGTGGTTATCGGAGTCCGCCGCCTAAAATAAATAAGAATTTAGTTAAGGAATGCGGGGGTGGAGATCGTCTGATTCCAAGCTCCTTGCTTGCATCGATCAACAGATAGTTAGTTTAATAGCTACAGATTCAGGATATTTAACGCAACTACATCATCTAGCATCCATAGTCAACTCAGTTAGCAGACCAGTGAGTTAGTAATTCCTTCGAATCAAGGAAGAAATACGAACGATAATCCTCCCATCTGGAAAATTCATCGATTCATGGGCAACACAATGAGAGACATGGGATTGAGTTTTTTTTTCTTTTATTTTTTTATTATTTTTATTTTTATCCCCAAATTATTATTCCTATTCTTTCAGCTGTGAGAATTGCGAGTTCTTTCCAACCTTGTCATACCCATCTCGTTTCTATCCAGAGTTGAAAAGGCCCAGAATACGGAGTAAAAGACGTAATATCGAGAAATATATGTAAGTAATGGTTATACATTCAACGAATCAATGCGGAACAGAAAGCGTGTCATACATGAAGTCTATAAATGACATACAGCTACTCCGTTTTAACCGGAGACGAACATCATCCCACGTGAGAGTCTGAGTGAGATCTTTTTTCAAGCCGCGATCCATCCGTCGGAAAGCCTTACTACTTTAATACTTACCCACGGATAGGATAGGATAAGAGAGATGGGATGGATGGGATGTACGTGACCGACGTGACCACGGAGCCTGCTGGATATTTGTTTTACATTGATGGAAAAGATTCCGGTCCTTGTTTCGCCTTGCTACTACACCCTTTGTGCTAACTGGTGCTAAGCTAGACCTTGTTATTCACACACCCAGCTGAGCCGCGATTCCTCCAACTCAACCTGTTTAGCGTTGTTTGTTTCGCCAGGGGAAAGTATCGTTGGGGTGATCTTCCAACAAATGCTAATTGACTGATGTACATGTACATCAACATCTTTATTATGACAAACCTGAAGCGTGGCAGTGAATGACCAACGGTGAGTTTCAAAAGCCTTGCGGGGTGGGGGAGGGGGAAAGGGGGGAGGGTTCGGTATTAATGAGGTTACAAGCAGAAAAGGAACTCAAGTTAAGAAATGGAGTTAAATTGGCCGAGATCTGCCCCGGATCTACATACAGCGAGGAAGGAAAGAGGAAGAAATATGAGATGAAATGAACCCGTGTGGTTGAATGAGACCTTCAATTTCAACCATGAAACTCGGTAGGGAGACGGTTGCATTGGAGTAGAGCTATGGTTACCTACTCTACTAACTAAGCTTAAACTGGATAAACTAAACCTCTCCATTTCATCTGGACAGCTTGCAATAGCCGGACAGAATGGAAGGCAAATTTGTGAAAAATCTCCCATGGGCCGACCAAAGGCAAAAAAAAGGGAAAAATATTGATTCTTGATCCCTAATTCCAACCAAGACAAGACAAGACAAGGCTATGCCATGTTCTGTTTGCCCATTTCTTATTTTAATATTTCCAGGACTGTTTTTCTTGTTCCTGAATGACTCTTTTACCGAGTTTGAAGGAGAGAGTCATCTGACACCGCTTATGTAAGTGTTGGGGGTTGTTGCTCCGGCCCTCTCCGGCTCTTTAACCGGCTCTTTATCGTGCCCAGGCTTTGCTGCTTTGGGCCATCCGCGTGGACACGTGATGCCGTTCCTTGGGTTGGAAGAAGCCGAGGCTAAGCTTGAACTGAGAGAGAAAAGCATCGAAGGCAAACTTTGGATGTATGGAGCATGGGAGCATTTTTGATGATATCTTTTCCGCTTTTTATGAGATTATGCTCTGGAGTGGAGAGACATGAATACTGGGAAAGAATGGGGCGTATCGTCCTGTACGCTGTTCTTGAAAAACAGTTTCCAATTCCCAAACTTGGTCTGTCTGGTATTGAGAAACATCAACTTATTATTCCTTCTATCAAACAGAAAATGAAGAATGTACCGGTTGCTTGCATGTTCTCAACGCCAAAGAAAACAAAAAGTTGCGGTGGACGGCCTGGCTGCAGCACGTGCGCGATTTATATTTTTTATTTCATGACTTTTTGGAGATCCTTTCCCTTGGAATTTTCCCTGTTTTCCATTTTGAGCTTGGGCTTTCGAGACGTCAGATCCGGGAGGCGAGCAAAGGAAGAATTTGAATGATGACCACGGCCCGCAGGTTTGGAATCTGATCGATGGATCAATTTTTACCGGACTTGTCAGATCAAAGAGAAAGGACTAGTTAGTGCGCAGCGGGAATGTGACCCGCGCCAACGAGGCGGGACTTTCACCACAAAGCAAACCAAGGCAAATAAAGAAAAAAAAAATATAAAAGTCTTGCTCTTTGACAAATTACGGAGTCCTTGTTTCTTGCCGCGTTTGTGACCTATCAATTTGATCACAAATAACACAAAAATATATTTTCCGCTTCTCGAGCGCGGAAGGCTGGCTGCGATTGCTGATACTGCTGATGTGGGAAACTGGAGTATACCCCATTTTTTTACTCCGCAGACCGCCTAGACTCCTGCAGGGCTGACGCAGATTGTGATCAACATTCTATGTTGTTTGACGCGATACATCGATTTTCATGTATTCTCTTCTATCGTATCCCCCTTGCCCTGCATTAAATGTTTGCTATCGGGACCCGAAGCGGGGGCAAAAGACACAACAAACAGCTCGTGAGTATGAGTAATTAATGAAACTGACTGGTGAGAACCCCCTGTTACACAGCTTGATCGACCGCGTCGTTGTTGATTCTGTTCTTGTTGGCTGCGTTTTCAAGGAACAGACGTATCCCCTTTGTACCTTGCACATGATTCCAATTGTCAGTCAGCTGCCCCAGTCAGGTACCTTGCACCTGGAAAGGTACAACTCCGTATTATGTATGGATGTACTTTTTAGTTTTTTTTTTCACGAACTGAGATCATACGTGGGCCATTTAGCCATTGCCAATGTGATTTTTTTTCGCCTTCTTTGTGTTGTGTTCTGCATGCATGGATGGATATTGGATCAATTGCAAACTTGTTAGCATATCCATGTTTTGCAATTTGCCTAATTGACCTCTCAGTTGCACTTGTATCATCCCATCCACTGTGGCGCCCAAAGTACCATTGTGGTGGGCTGGTGATGAGGGCAATCAGGGAACAAACCCCAGGCCAGCTTAGAGTGGTGATTCGATGTCTCTTACCGAGCTGAATTGATTACTCCGTATATTCCGATTCGTAGTAGTGAGCTATTAGTTGTTACAGGATGTTGACAAGTTCTTCAACTCACGGGGCATGTCAGGTGACCTTGCTTGTTGAACGACATCTCGGGAAGTCATCGTTACTCCACGCTACGAACCTGTTGAACAGTCAATCACGAAGACCTTGGATGGTGAATTTGGACGTACAGACTAAGAGTATATGCTACAATATCCGCTATCTATCGGTTACTTTTGTCAATCTGTCTTGCTCGAACAATTAATCCGCCCATTTTGTATCTAGTCCGAACCATACGACTGTGGTTTACGCGTGAAATAAGGGTAATTCTGAAGTTCTCTTTCCTTTTCTCTCTATATACATATACATATCTGTATATCTATATGAATATATATCTATATTTTTTTAGATATTTTCCATCCCGTTTGACCCCATCTCGTTTGAACACCAATCCTGCTGTGCCGTATATACATACCAGGAGCACAGGTCCCGCTTAATTGATACCTTCCACTCATCTACCAGACTCTCTCCCTTTGTCCTTCCTCATATCCCGGAGGCGAATGAGAATGAACACTGAATTTAATTGAACCAGGCGTCAAGCATGCAGGACGAAATTGAATCGTGCTACTGCTCCCGGATGACCAACTATTTTGAGAAGAAAACAAAAAAGTGCCCATCGGAAATACAGTACTATTATTTTTCTCTAATATCCGGCCGAAAACCTGTCCCCAAAATGGAGAAATGCCACTGGGAAGCTGATGACGACTCCTGTCCAGTTATTATTCTTGCTTACCCTGCCCCCATATCTTCTTGTTCCTCTTCCTCTCGTATCCTGCATATGCGGGGCTGGCTGACCTTCTCCATTTGAGGATAATAGTAATAATAAGATCCGACCTCAATACCCCAATTGTTTTAAACCTATCCCAGTGCTTTGGGAAGTGTTCATGTGGCAAGATAAACTGTCGTGGAACAGCTCATGCCCTAGTGACAGCTGAAAATTCTCTCCTACTGTATCTAGCCACCTTTTTATTCACAATATACAGTAAGTTCTGTTTTTCGAATGTTAGTTGTTATCCTACGTTTCTCACCTGGTATACATCGGAAAGTACCTGCATAGAGTCAGTGAGAAAGTATGTGAATAGAGTAACGAGTGCCATCGTTACTTCGTATTTTCCACATTCCGCTAATATTACTTTTTTTTTATCCTTTTATATTTTATTTTTCCTTTTTGTTTTATTTTACTGGGTCCGTGACACAGATGTTTGGTCTATATTGTGACACATTATATCATTTATCCTCTTTTCCATCAAATGATATTTCGAATTTTCTTCCCTCGATCAGTGGCGTAAGTCAACAGATTTCCTGCATATTTTTGCAGATCAGACTCGATCCAAACGTTTTATACTTCTTTCCAATATATTCTCAGGATTTTGGGTTTAGTATTCTTATACGTACATTCATTCATGACTTGCAGATGAACTACAGGGTTTTTTCGTTGTTTAAAGAAGCTTAACTGACGAGTCGCTTTTCCCCCATTCATCATCATCATCATCATCATCAAAGTCTACTGAGTCGAGATATCAGTAATATTATTTCCACCTGGATCTCGTGATGATTCATTTTCTCACCGGTGAGCCAAAAAAAACTAATCAAAAAGTGAACAAATACGAAAAGGAAAAGAAAAAAAGGAATAAAATTCTCTTTTCTATTATTACTACTTCGATGAGGTGAGCTGAGAGAAAAGAGTGCTTTGATTCAATTCGACGCCTCTGTCTCCCCAAACTCAGCCTGCACATCGCTCCCCCAAATTAGCCCTGGATCTTAATAGTTAGTTCTATCCATCTCTCCTGAATCCTCACCGAAATTATCTCGTACATTATGTCGTTTCTGAATGATCTAATGACCTAAAGCGGACAAAAAGGTCGCTTCCCCATATGCTGTGGATTGGCTCACTTCACTTACATTGTTCGCCTCCACTATTTGTCCTACAACGGGAGTATTCTTCAACAAACCCTTACATTCGCCAAACATTCGAACCAATAAGCCCGCGAGAAAATATTTTTTTCTTGCTTTCCCTTGACCCCAAAATGTGCTACCTCGGACAGTCAGTCGAAGCAGATGAGCCAAGGAAAAAGAGCTTAGAAACAAGGACATAGAAGGGCAAAAGACTCGAGGCATCATCCATGTATTCTGTCTGATCTTGTTGCCCTTTCTTTTTTAGCTGAGGCTTTTCTCTTTTTCTTCTTCTTGATGTCAAGGAACTGGCATCATAGCCTCGATCACATGAAGCATAAGGAGGCGAAAATTTAACCTAACGGGGGAGGGAAGCAAAAAACAATATAACGAACATTTTGAACATACTATGTGCTCCCTCCTAGGCTGGTTTGGAATGGAGATTTTGGGTCCGAGGAAGGAGTACAAAATATCCAGCATGACGATGCCTTCCTTGAAATTCGGAAGTCGATCTATTGGATTATCGGAGAATCAGATATCCTTGCCTGACCCTAACACACGGCAGCCATCCATCTAACTAAATCTTTCAACCCCTCGCTTCAACTCTCTACTGCGGTTGGAAGAGAGAACGGAGCAGACCGAGACCATCCCTATGCCCGAATCTTCTGCATGGCCACAATCCTTTATCCCATCCTTTTCATGTGATGGAGAGTACGTACTATTGAATAACTACCCTTATTGTATGGAGTACGGAGATTAGGAGTATCATCCAACTGCTACCCAGGGCGAAGTGTGAAGTGGATGAAACTCAGCAAGACCTCTCCTCATACTCCACTCAAGGCTCTGTATTCATGACTGTGCTTCTGATTCCTAGGAGAAGGGCTTCTTCCACCCACTTGAGCTCAGCCTAGCAATCAATACAGGTAAGAAGATCCTAACTATCCAGAACTTTATCATTATTTCAGTTCTGGTAATTCTCTAGTACCGACGGTTCGAATACAAGTGCAATTGTTTTGTTCTTGACTTGGACTGGAATCGTTCGAGACGACGCCTCTGATCCATCGTCTTATCATACTTTCCCCCAGAATCCCCTTAGCTTGCACCGAGGCCACGGTTAAGGGCATCTAGCCGAGGAGTTAAAACGAGCCAGCGGGTCCCCTATCCTATATAGGATATAGGCACAGACAATCCAGTTTCAGGGCTATTGTTTTTTTTTTGCATTTCTTTATTTTCAGAATTCTGATGGAGAAGAGGATTCAAAAGGGAAAAGGAAACTATCACGCCACGAGATGACTACGGAGTTTGATTGTCTCCATCTCGGGATTCGATCTGTGGGGCGCGCGCTGGAAAAATATCCAGCCTTTGAATCAAAACTTCGTTCGTTTGCGATGCCCTTTATGGAACGGTCAAGCGGCCCGTTCCCCTTCAGCTGCAAGGTGGAGAATATATCAAATCCTTTCGTATCAAACCTCATGAATAACACACTCGTTATTTAGACCAGGAGGGGGAGGTCAACTGTTATGGTAGGAGTTCAAAAGCCTCCACCACAAATCCTGGAAGGGGGGCGTGGAGGAATGCATTAATAAAGCCATGACTAGGTGCTCCGTCCCTGTGCATATTATCCTGAGAAAAACGCAGGCACCATAGTCCTACTCCGTACACTCGCAACTATTCTAGCCACCTGGAAATTTTGCCTGTGCGAAGAATCTCGGAGGCAACATTGGAGTTCACTCTGAAACATCTGATGCGGGGTGGACGCGCCTCTTTGGATCGAGAACGGCCTCTTACGCATCCTTTGTTCGAATAGCATTTCGTATCATATGTTGACAAGATGCTAGTTACTGCTAAAAGCGATGGCGCTATTCTCTCCACGTGTGATTGTTCCAGATTCATTCTTCATTCTGCAAGGGGCTTGGTCCCTTTTTTCTTTTCTTTTCTTTTTCTTTTTTTAATTATTAAATAGCACTAAAGAATGTCCAGGTTTCTTCTCCAAAACTTCGACACCTAAGACGCTTTCCCCGATGTGGATAAAGCTCCAAGACGGATTCTGCTCCCGTTGTTGCGGGACTCCACCCACTTAGGCCTTCAGGGGTTAACAAACACCGTTGTGATGGTTTAACTCATCCCTGTCCGTTCTCAATAACAGGGCGGAAGAGGAGAACGGTTGCTCTGGATGTCTGATAAATCGGTCGGTCAAAGTTTAGAAATAATGAGCACGAGAGACACTTGTATTTTCCTACTCCGTACGGAATGCTGGGGGGGGCGAATGTTGTTCACCTGCCTTGTACGGAGATGTTATACAGATTATTCGACTTGTACGGAGTACCTAGTTAATATTACTATCAGGCTGAGCATTGCCGATATCGGATGTTCTAACCAGACTTTGGACTTCAAATCGAAGAACCCGGTAAACATCGACTCCATCAGTCCTAATGAAGGCTCACGGGTCTGGGGAAACCTATTATGTAAATGGGTATGATAGTCTCCTCCCATGAAGATCTGGGAACGATCCCGCGAGCCGTCTTTTCGCAATTATTCTTTGCAATCACGCTTCCTTGAAGAATTTACTATTTAATGAATTAGTTGGTTGGTTAGTTATCCACATCGCTACGGCGAGTTTGATGGTATTGGATTATCGATATGTGAGTTCGCGACTAGTGACAACAGCATCAGGTGAGCTATGTTTGCTTTTTTTTCCTTCTCTTCAGGATGAGCAAAGTCAAGGTCGTTTTGACTTGCGGAAGACGTTTCCGTGCCTTGCCTCGCCCCCACTGTCTAGTTGCTTTTCCCCATGTGTTGAGAAGTCCCGATTTTATTTGTGAATGTCCTTGATACATCAGTAGTTGGGCAGCAGACAACGTGGGCGGGTTTAGTACAGAGCACGAACACGGAGTATTAGCTAGGTATAATCTATCTATCCATAGGGATTAAGGATATTTATTTCAGCCAATTTAGATCGATAGCCAGCTAATATATAGTAAAGGATAAGAGCCTCATCATGCTGAAGGAGGGGGATAAGGGGTAGCTAGAACAAGGCTAGGTAGAAGCTGAATGATCTTACTACAGAGTAATAGAACGTGGTTTATATTTGAAAGCTGACACTGGACTTCAGCAGAGGAAGAACTATTAAGGGTAGTTTTTCTGGATTGACAATGATGCTACTTTGAGAAATGTATCAACTTTTGGTCATTCATTTGTCTATTGTATCCATTATTACTTCAAGTATAATTGTTTTTATCAAGTGCCACCCTGCTTGATTTAATATTCGCTACTATCATCCCCAGCAATAATAACATTATTCACCTAGACGTTATTAAGTTAGTACCTTTATGTCTGGCAATCTTGACGGGAAGGAAAAGAGAGTTGAGCAAGGTGAAATTCTTACCTTCAACACAAGTCTACATAGCTGGGTTGCGAGAAGTAGCTGCTCGCGTTTGCCAATTAACGGGTCAATGACAAAGCGTTCTTTCATGTCTATAGTATATATGGTTAGATAACCTTCATACGACGAATATAGAGTATATTGGAGCGTACCATTACTGCCTGCCTGCATGCAATCCACTCCGAGCCTGCTGTTGTTCTCCTTAAGTTGCCGCGATTTGATACTAGCTAGGGTCTCAATGGGACTCCAACCAGAGTTCTCGGCCAAGGCCAAAGGTATCGCGTCCAAGGCTTCAGCGAAAGCGCGCATAGCATATTGTTCAAGTCCGGGAGTCTAGCCAGATACGGTCAGATTTTGATCTATCATCATCGAATGGAGGTGCATAAGTCTGTAACATACCTTCGTAGCAGCTTCTTCCACAGCAAGAGAACATGAAATTTCTGCAGCTCCACCGCCGTAGACTACTCGGTTATCTCTAACTAAGTTTCTCACAACGCAAAGAGCATCATGTAGTGATCGTTTAGCTTCGTCAATAATCTAAATAAAATGAAGATTCCGGGTTAGTACTTCAGGCTGCGAGGGAGAGTATCAGGCGACTTCTCACCATTTTATTGCTTCCTCGGACAAATACTGTCACAGCTCTGCTATTGGCACATTCTTCAATCACAAGCATTTTCTCTCGAGTTGTGCCAAATGTCATCTCTCTAACAACCCCGGCGGTTCCGAGCTTTTCTGGGCTAAGGTCCTCAAATCGTGGAACGATTCTTCCGTTTGTGGCAATAGCTATCAATTCAATTTCTGGTCCACCAACCCATCGAACGGCTGGTAGCCCGTTTTGTAGAAGGAGGTGATTGGCCTCGTCGTCAAAGCCCCATTGGCAGATAGCCAAATTTGCACCTGTGGCCTTCAGCTGTTTTATCATTTCTATAAACTTATCTTTCTCATATTCCTGCAACTTCTTGAATTCCTCCACACTGGTGATGTCGAGCTTATGCTTGGTCTTTGGTTTTGGTGGTTCGAAAGCGCATGTGAGAATGGCTATTTTGGCATCTCGAACCTCGTCTGGCATCTGAGGATGCGAGAAATCCTTGTCAACGATAACTCCCTTGACTAGAAGAGAATCCTCCAGCGCGCCGCCAACTTTACCATCGACCTTGATCAGCTCAAAATCAACATCCTTTCGTTCCAAATCGGCAACTGAAAGAACGGCATCTACCGCAATATTTGCGAAATGATCATGTGCCTTTGATACACTGACCGAGAATAAAAAAAATCTATAGTTAGTTTATGATCCTTGCCACACCGTTTTTAACACTAAAATTGCCTATGATGACTTACATCTTGCTACCCAAAGACGTCTTTGCAACCTTTCGTAGATTCTCTTGCTGGTCTCGTGAAAATTCAACTCGGTCACTGATTTTATCCAGGTGTGCTACAGCAATATCACAGGCCTGATCGTATCCATCTGCAATGCGAATGGGGTGAATGCCCTTATCAATGAGATCTGCGGCTTGTTCTAAAAGAGCTCCTGCTAACACGACAACACCGGTTGTGCCATCTCCTATCTCATCGTCCTGAGACTTGGAAAGTTCCACCAATAGTTTGGCAACGTGGTTGGATATTTCCATCTGCGCCGTTATTTCAGTTAGTTAAAACGAACTTCAAGCTGGGGAGATATGGTATGATATCGATTGGTGGCAGACCTGAGAGAGAATTGTTGCGCCGTCGTTTGTCACAGTGATATCTCCATCGGGGGAGATTAAAATCTTATCCAAACCTCGTGGGCCCTAGAGAAAAGAGTGAATATGAATGAGCAACTGGATCGAGTATGAGAGGTAATGAAGGGCGAGGTTTCTTTGGACTTGTGTACCAATGAGGTTTTGACGATATTAGCCACGGTCTTTGCTGCAACAATATGGGATTTGACTGCATCGTTTCCATGTTCTCTCCTCTTCTTTCCTTGGCTGTAAAAGATGGAGGTTAGATTGGTACTAGATAGCTAAGTGGGATGAATAGGAGTGATCCAACATACTCTCGAACAACAATAAATGGCCTGCCCTGCTCATCTCTCATTACAGAGGCTTTCAATGAAACGAGTTAGAGTGACGAGCTTCAAACAGGGGGGGACTAAAGCGCACGAGGAGTAATACCTTGGGACATATCAATTTCTATGAAATGTTAGCAGAAGTCAACAACCAGTGAAGGATTGAGGGGCAGAGGGGAACATACGCATGGCCATTGTGAGGTAGAACAGCCGCTGAGCGGGATATACTGGCTAACAGAAACACTGGTAATATTCCCAATAGAACAGCGCCTTCTAGACTAGCGGTAGTTAAAGCAATGCGCCGAGTTGCTTCGTGTGTGCATCTCTTGTTGCTTGCAAGGAAACCTTCAGAAAGTAAAGAGAGTGCTTAGTCAGCTGGGACAAGCTCATATTTCCTAAAGCGGGCTAGTGGGCTGACAGCTCCAAACGCGGTGGTTCGCGACTTGCCTGGTTGACTGTATCAAATAACTAATTCATTATCTAAATATCAATTTCTTCTCATCTCACCCCGCCGCTGCTCTCTCACTGTTTCACTCTATTGTGATGTTATACTCTTGCCAATAGGCCCCCCTTTTTTATCGCATTGAACCCTCAGTTCTAGTTTCCAGAATGCCTCGTGAGTTTTCCTATTTGAGGGCTCTCCGTCTCACTTTGTTGAAATGTATTCGTTCCATACTCCTGACAGCTGTTTCAATCCAGCACTTCTCGATCCCAGCGACGATAACGACTCGGTCGGGGATTCGATCCCTTTCGATGACAACCCACCTGCGAGGGAGGAAGCAAATGGTAGTGACGGGGGCTCCGAAAAGGCCGACGAGGAACAAGAAGACGAAGACGTGTAAGTGAGAGGTGACAATGGTTTTGCCAGCGCCTTAGAACTGGATGCTTTCCTGACATATTCTAATAACTCAACAGCTATGTTGTCGAGAAAATTCTAAGTCACGAGTTTGCAAAAAATGTTCGAATGCCCTATTCTCCTGCAATGGAGCGTCAGTTGGAACGCATGTTAAGCCTGTTATTTTGCTAACTGATTTCACTTGCGTGCTGAGCAGGGGAAACCGCTATATCAAGTTAAATGGAAGGGCTATGATGACCCCGCTGATGAGACTTTAGAGCCAGAGGAAAATTTACTGTACTTTTCGCACCCCCTTTCCCCCCTCTCCCTATTGTGTTAATATTTTTTTAGTTACTAATTTGAATAGTGAGGGTGCCGAGGAGCTGTTACAGGAATATCACGCGCGGATTGGCGGACCACCAGTTCAACCTAGTAAAAAACGAAAGTCGATGGGAGATAAGCCCTCTACACCGGCCAAGCCGCCGAAAAGGAGAGGCAGAAAAAGCCATGCAAGCGCTGAAACTACTGATGTCGATCTCGAAGATGGTGCACCGGCCGTTCTATCTGATTCCCAAAATTGGGAGGAGGAAGTTGGGAGTGTTGACACAATTATCCGTGACTCGCAAACCGGAGTGCTGCATGCACTTTTACATCTGAAGAGTGGCTCAAAATTCAAAGTTTCGCTGGAGCGATGTTATGAGAAATGTCCTCGAAAGGTACGCCTCTTCCTCCCAGGACAATACAATGTTTCCCCCTTCATACAGTAAGGAATGGCCGGTACTAATAACATCTTATTCTAGATGCTACACTTTTACGAATCTAATCTGTATGTGAAATTCCTACTCCAGCGTGGTATTAATTCTCCTATTACGTTCTGGACTAACATATATCCATCTAGGGTATTTCGGCCAGAACCAGCCGATTGATGTTTTGTTGCGACTATTTCACAATGGCATTCATGCTTCTATCTCTCTGCCCTCTATGCGTACCAGCTCTGTTATAGGCACGGCTTAGGTTTCCATTATGGCAATCATTTTCACTCTGACTGGTCCAGTTGGACCTTACCCATTCATCGGCTTTACTCTGCTCCCCTTTTTTCAATACTCAGTTTAATAAAGGGGGCAATAATGGATGCTATTGTTTCTTGTAGCGGATCTACTTTATTTCCTAGGCTTTTTAGTTTGTTCTTCAACATCGGCAGGTTGCTACCATTTTAACTCTATCGTTTTTTTTTTCCAGATTGTAATTCTACAGTATATCTTGTTGGTATACAAGTACCTAGGTACTTCGTACTTACTTAATCTACCTTCCATCTTCAGATATAAACTCTAGAGAGGTGACTCCTTCCAGTTTAGGAAATGAGCTCTTTCTCTTTTGGCTTTAGGAGGGTTGTTTAGATCCCCGTTTGGGAGGGCTCCACTTCGAGCCGCGTTCCTGTTTAGGAAATAAGTGTTTTTTCTACTTTGAGACGTCCCCTATTAGGACTAGATATTATAACAAAAAAGGTATCTCGGTATTTCACTTAATCAATTGGGTATTCGGCCATAGCCTGCGTCTTGAAATGTAAGAATTGAAACCTTTCATCGCAGTATTCTTGCCCATGCTTTTGTTGGATTCTTTCAACGGACCTCGAATCCGTACCTTGGAAATCCTCATCATCCTGGTCGGTCCAGACTCCCCTCATATTCTCTGGAATCGGGTACCCCTGCATTAAGTACACTAGGGCTTTATCTGCAACTACTGTATTCATTGAGGTGCATAACAGGGTTCGGAGAACCTCGGTTTCGGTTAATAACCCATTGGCATCTCGAAGCCGGGAATCGACCCATTTTTCAAACTCTTGAATTTCCAGAAGGGCCGCTTCGGGGCCCTCGTCATCTATAGTTTCAGAATCTGGCCGGGGAACAGGTAGTGACCGGAATAGATCTTGAACAACTTGTGTTGGCTCCTGAAAGAGATCATGTAAATGAATGTAATTGAAGATTGTTTCGTGGTAGTTTTCCAATTCCAGGCGACGGGTAGGGGTAATGCATGGCCCAGCCAGAAGTTTTCCCTTTGCCTTTGATGATGATGGTGATGTGTGAGCTTGTGTTGGTGTGGGAGCGTCGTCGTTTGTAGGATTTTGAGATCCGGGAGATGAGGGAGATGCGGGAGAAGAGATATGTATTGGAGTGCCCTGCTGACTGTCTCTGATATCATTAATTGCCGGCCTTTTCCCGCCGGTGGCTGGCTTGACGGTGGCGCCGACTATGACGGAATTTGACTTGTCATCGGTGTCTGGCTGTTTGCTAGTAGTTCTATTCTGAGTTCCACGCGGGGGGGCGTCTGGAGCGGTTGACTTGTCGATAGATGAGGGAACCAAGCTACTCATTCTCGGAAGTTTTTTGACCTTTCTTTTGGTTTCATACTCAGGACGTACAAACGTATGAAAATAATTCTTCCATTCTAGCGCCGAATGTTTACCCTATATATAGGTGGTTAAAAAAAAGGAAGAACTTAGAGAGAACAATTTTGGCCTACCTTTTCCTCGGCATACTCGGACCAGCATTCTTCTTCTACAGCGGGATCCATTCCTAAAATGAATTTGGCCATGGCAAGGAGATCCCTCTTATCCGACTCGGTAAAGTCAGGGCTATTGGCGATTGGCATCGCTGACGAACTCTCGCCACCACCACCGCCCTCGCCCTCAGCTACCTGGGGCGGTGAACCCAGGGGAGATTCAAGGGATTTTTCCTGATCTGGCTCTGGTTGTCCAGTGTAGCGTTTCTTCAGATATCTGTGACGCCAGGATTGCCAGGTATGTTGTGGATGCTAACCCCTGGGGAGTTAGCAAGATTTGATTTTTTTTGTTGAACCGAGAAGCTGGCTTGCCTACCGCTAATGCCAAACGTTCATAGGCCTTATTTCCCGTAGCGCCTTTCCCACCAAGGCGCTGAATCCATTGATCCAAAATTAGATCATCCTCCGCAGTGAATGGCCGTCTAGTTCGTTTAGCCGGGATAGATGAACCAACCGGTCGAATGGTGCCAGGAGGTGGTCCGGCAACAAATTCCTGTAGGTCTAGAAATTTGCCTGAGAGGATTGATTGTTCGATAAACTTGTATGAATGGCTAGTGAAATAATGTTAGTACGGTGCAAAAATAATGAAATAAAAATGAAGCGAAGGTTGTTACAGACGTTCCAGAGGGATTGTGTTTCTGATGGTCATCGACTAGCAAAACGTCGGCATCTTTTTCTAGCGTGACCACGTTCCCGCCAAATTTCTAATACACAGAAGAATGATCGGGTTAGGGGATATATCAAACTTGTGATATCAGGGACAAAAACAGGGGCTGACTTTAATTTGGGCTTCAAGGAAGCGTCTTTGGGGTATCTTTTTGGAAAGCCAGAAGCTCGTGTTCTCAAACAGATTTACAGCACGGGGGCTGCTTGGTTCTTTCGGCGTGGATGTAACCATTTTGCCTGAAATCGGCTTCCCATCCATATACATGGATGAGGATAGAAGATAGGAGGAGGTTCACTCTATGCTATCTAGTTAGGTACGAGTCAGCTAACACGGGTGGTCACCTGATCTCCTAAATCTCTCACTCATTCCAGCTCAACAAGGCTAACAACAACTCACGACCTCATGAACCACTCACTAATAACTAACGAACTAATTAACAATACATTTCGCTCGTTAAGTAACCCTACCGCTGGCTTTTGAGCACGGATGAGGCCACACTGAGCTGAATGCTGGTGGTAGATGTTGTTTGGCGCAGGGTGGTTGCCTTAAAAAGCAGATGCCTAATTCTCCCCTATCTAATCCGTCTATATCACAAAAAATATACCCACCAGGTCTGCTAGATGGGGTTGTTTCGCGAAATCCTGTGCGCGATATTAGCGCTTTCGCTCATTGTGTTTATCGCGCTCTTTGGTCGAATCCCCGCCTTGAGGTAACACAACAACGCTACACAATGTTACCCGTTGTATACTGATTATTAGCACTAGAAAAACACCTATTGGCTTTATCTATCGTGTCATTTGGATTCATATACCCAAAGCCCTCCGAAATGTCGATCGGAAATTTCTTGGCGGCTGCTTGTTTAGTGGTTGGGGAAGAGCAGGAGATTATCTTATGAATGAAAATCATCCGCTTGTTTTGGTACGGTAGCTACCGGGGGCTATTATTTATGTTGAACTCTTCCTAATCACTCCTCATAGGTCTTCTTCATTGTCATCCTTGCCTTTTCGGAGATTGTCTTTGTCCCTGCCGCCTGGCCAGAGCTGACGTTGGCCCATCGTATAGCAACACCTGTAGCGGTAGTTATGCCCTACATCTTTCTCTATCTATCCGTCACCTCACCTTCAATCATCACTGCCGAAAATCACCGCAATCATATGCTCCAATACCCATATGATCGCATTATCTTCCACCCGAATTTGGTATGTCGGACCTGTCGCCGTATCAAACCTCCTCGTAGCAAGCATTGCAGCATTTGCAAAGGATGCGTTGCACGACACGATCACCATTGTGTATGGCTGAAAACTTGCGTTGGCCGTAATAATTATCGCTATTTTCTAGCTTTGCTTGTATCCCTATCCTTCTTACTTGCTTACGGTGCTTACCAAGGTTGTTTCATCATTGATGGAAGGCTGCAGGACGCTGTTAATGTGCATTCCCCGAACCCTAGATCGGTGCCCCACTGGAGCAAAGGTCTAACGTGGAAGATATGGTTTGAATTTTGGATTCTGGCGCTTGCCGACGATGTTCGCATTGGCGCAGTTGCACTATTGGCGGCCTTAACAACCCCTCTCGCGGCCGGGATGTTGGCCTACCACATCTATTTAATATGGGCTGGAACGACTACAAATGAAAGTAGTAAATGGGGCGATTGGCGAGATGACATCTCCGAAGGAGTGGCGTATATGGCCAAATCAAGCGAAGTTCACAAAATTGACGGCTGGGATGACTTTTCCGAGCCCTACGTTGCTTGGCCGAAGAAGAGCACTCATACTCTAATCTATAATGTGGGTGGGGAGCCGCCAAAGTTAGGCTATACATTTACCACCGAGCAGAACTCAATCAGCCAGCCAGAGAGTCCAAACGCTCCAATTGACTCGCGATGGACTCGCGTACAGAATCTCGAGCAAGTCATCAATATCTACGACCTAGGCTTCTGGGATAACCTTCGCGAAGCTCTATTTGGACGCTAGAAGTGAATTTATATGATTCTACGTGGCTACCGACCCGACTTAAACGACAAAACGGAGTAACCAATTCTTGCTGCTGACGCAATACACGCCAATTGCCCCAGACGATATGCTTGTTGCGTAGGAATATGTATGATATTGGGAGCTTTGTACATATTATGTGAATGAACATGCATCCTTTTCGGGAAGCCAACTACGCAGAGCGCCGAACGTGCAACTGCTGTGGCATGGACCAACGGCTTAGGATTTCCATTTCGCTCAGGTACCCAAACTTAGGCACCAGCCCTAGCGCTAAAAATCGGATGTTATAAACTGGGTTTAGAACAATTCGGCTGGTTCTTTCGATTTTGGTTCACCTGTTTCTACCAGAAGAGACTTTCTTGTCCCTACCCCTATAATTCTTCCTTCAGTCCCTTTAACCAACGCTATCAGCTTGATCGGTTGAGAGTTTGCTCTTAACTTTTCGAAAATCTTTAGTTTCTATAGACCAAATTAGAGAAATCATATCAAGCATTCCAATTGATCAATTCTTCGAGGATATTACTGTTATTATATTATAACTAGACACAGCCAGCATGGACTATTTATCCTTTAGACAAACCCTGTGGTTGAGAACATCATCTAGGAAATTTTGATCCTGGTCTCCGCAACCTTTTCCCATGTGCCAAATCAAACTGTGTTGAAAGATGAGTGGATGGGTATCTGTAAGTCTACAAAAATAAAGATCGATGACATCCATGATAGCCATGGTTAAATTTACCTTTATTAACAATTCGAGGGTATTCAAGACCTATTCGCTCTTGAGACGGCATTCGCAGCCTCTTTTGTACGAATTGCAAGTTTGCCTGCCTGGTCGATGATAGCTTCAAATCCACCCTTTTCTAGTGCCTGGATGCCTTCATTCTGCACAACCTCCCTGGCTTCCAATTGCTCCACTAGTTTTTGATTCTCTTTATTCCCTTCAAGCAAAAATTTCAAACACATCACTGCATGTTCCTTGATGTATGGGTTATGTGCATCAAAAGCGGTGCACGACAGGATCGTTTCAATGCCTCCATATTTGCGAATTTGGTTCTGGACCTGAGGACATTTCCACACAAGCGATGAAAGAACTAGAATAACCAACTTTTTGAGATTACGCCATTCAAACTCCGCTGGATCATCTGCACTGAGAGGTGGGGTGACTGCCCTTGCATCGGCGCCGGCTGTAGCGGGATCTGCAGGCTCAGCGTCATTAGGATCGTATGGCCGTTCCACAGCAACGGGAGCAGGGGCGTTAGTACTATCCGCGATGATATCGTTAGAAGATGTTCGCTGAACGTTTCTTGAGGCCGCGGCGGCGGCCGCTGCAGCTGCGGTAAGCGAACTGAGAGAGCCCTTCGGGATACTAGCTTCTAGTTCTTTAATTAAAGTGACCAAGTCGTAAACTATCTCCCACTGGACAAGAAGATTCTTCCATTCAGTGTTTTCGGTAAGTACGGCAAAGAATTCCAGGAACTGGTATACTCCTTCATAGACTCGTTCCATGTCCCACAAATTTAGCGGGAAATCCTCGGGGAGAGCATGGCCTGCTTTAATCTGACCTTGGAGGTAGATCAAAGCGCACGTCTCGGGTATAATATTGCCACGGAAGACAGTAAAAATGTAACGGACAGTCAGTACGTCGACTTTCGTAACCGCGACCGAACTTCTTCCAGTAGGTGTTTCTGTAGCTGAGGTAATGTTTGGTGGGGAGTATTTTGATCGGAAGATATGGGTAAGGATTTTAATTACAACCGCTTGCGCCGGAGATATAATATCTTTGGCCTGTGCAAAGTCAGAATAAGCATGCGACATGAGGCCATTGTTTAACACGGCTTCCATGATCTGCACCATCATTTTGAAATAGAGTTCGTCATCAGGAAGATCCCATGCCGCGATGAAGATTAAAAGTTCGCGGAGTAGGTTGCGGCCAGTTTCCTGGGCTAACAAGATATGACATCGAACAGCTTGCATGTTCCTAGCTCCTTTCTTAGCCGCCCCCTTTGGTCCGAAGCTGTCAACAATTCCGGCTTGGATAAGCATTGGCAACGCTTCTATCTCAGCAGGGCCTAGCACTAGCGGGATGTCAGTTAATAATCCTCGCTGTTGATCGCCAGGTCGCCCTCTATAATCGTCGTCTTCTTCCTCTTCCTCTTCCTCTTCTTCCTCTTCCTCGACCACGCTTCCGTCAGCAACTACCTCCAAGCTTCGAGTATCGTCATCAGCGGCACCACGATCCGTACCCTCATACTGTTGGTCATTATCGGTGAGCACGGGTGACGATTCTCGTAGCCGAGCGATTAATTCATCTTTGGCCTCCTGCAAGGTCTCTGCTGCTGATTGCGCAGAACGTGTAATGATCCTATCTTCTGCGGTTACCGGGGCGTCTGCCATAGCTAAGACACCGTATTCGTCGATATTGGGAAAATCGGTCCAACAGGTACGCGGGAATCCGGCGGTTGCACTTCGGTCGATGCTCAAAATTGGTTTCTTGCGGGCAGGTAATTCTTCAGTTCGGGGGGGCCCTGATTGTTGATCTTGTAGGTCGGCCCAACCATCAACCTTTGCACCCAAAATTGCGGTGAGTGCGGCACGGATTTCTTTGGCTCTTTCAGGGTCTTTGCCCATCTGTTGAATTTCTTTCAAGTTTCGCCCTAGAAGCTTCTCCATATGATCTTTAATATTAGCTAGCAATAACATTGCTGCCTCTTCTTTAATTGTCGCTGGCTCCCTGGGGAACGATGAAATCGTTTCCAGTAGTAAATCTTCAGCAGTCTGGTCGTAAAGGGTTCTAAGCGGCGGATTGATAAGCCTTTCCCCTGCTCTTACAACGGGGGCGAGGCCTCGAGCTGTTGTGGTGGATTTATCCAATGGTTCCATATGCATAATAATACTGGATTCGCCATTCTGGTGGTATCCGAACAGGTCTAGCCACAACACAAGCTTCCGATGCTCGTTGTGCATTATAAAATTATGGAGGAATTGAAGACAGGTGATCAGTAGGCGTTTGTAAAGACTGACAACTTTCTGCCACCGTTCTTCGTTTCGAGGATTGCTTTCCCCATCATACCCTCTCGCTGTCACCCTAACACATGTATCGATAAGCATTAGGACCCGCTGATCGAATCCATTTTCTGCGGCAAGATTTTGAGCTTTTTTGGTGGTAGCGAGTAAATTGCGGGCTATCGTGCATAGATCGTTAAGTCGCTCGATATCCTTGATCAATGTAAAGTAGTTATAGGCAATGAGATTGGCAGAAGACCCGTCATAGTTTGCAGCAGGGCTCTTCCAGGCAAAAGATTGCGATTCTAAGACTGGGATTGCCTTTGTAAGCACATGAGTAAGGCCCTGCCATATGGCAGGAGAAAATCCTAGATTTTGTCTATCAGACTGATATTAGTAAACCATCGCGAGAGCAGCCCTTTCCGCGTGGATCGCCGTACCTGACATCGCTTTCCTGATGGCTCTTGTATAGGACTTGTTTTCCAGCAAGTAATAAATGCTCCAACCGCTTTTCATCAATCATCCCGCGTGTCTCATAATGGCTCAAGGTGCCAGCCAACACCACCTTCAACAGAAGTTCTGGTGGCGTGCATCTGGGTGGGTTTTGGGCGGTTTCATCTTTACGCTGTGGGACCGAAGTCAACGTCATATTACTTATATATTCTTTTAACTGCTTTCGTTTGAAAAAGAGCAAGAAAAGAGGGTTGGATTACAAGAATGAATGAATGAACTGAATTGGCTTCATCTTATTCTTCCTTTCTTTTCTTTCTGCGCATTTTGTCCTCCCCTCTCTGGCTTAGTAAGTGGTCACGTGGAATCAAGCTTCTCCTCTCTTTTCTCCTTTCTCCTTTCTCCTTTCTTTACTAAATACAATTTCTGCCCTTGTAGCTATGGACAGCTAAGAGTTGAGGATATCTAAGCCCTCGTTGCTAAGAACTGGCCCTGATGTCTCAATAAAATTTGACCATATCGTTCCCCCAAGGATGGTGGTTGAGACCTCGCAATGGATTAAGCGGTTGGGCTATCCCAAGCGGGGAGCTGGTCTTCCCACGATGGACAGTTACATGTTTTCCACATCTTGCCGCATCGGTAACAGAATTGAGCCTTACAAGGGCACCTATGGACTAGTTAGTAACCGCAGCTGTGTGGGGGTAGAAGGGTCTACCAAAAAACTGGAAATATAACTACCTGACATGAAAACATCCTGCCTCCAATTCGATTAGTCGTCTGCACCAGAAACATTTCTGCCATCCCTTTTCAGCAGCTAACTCGTGTAGTTGCTCCATGTGTGTGTCTTTTGGACAGTCACTGGCATGCGCTTCGCCCTTGCATAGGGTGCAGGTTATGGTTCCACACTTGATACATGTAGCCTGGTTGCCATCGATATGTTCGGGAAGTATTAAGGCAGAGCAACGAGCTGATACACAATATGTTCTGCTTCTATCGAATTCCTCTTGCTTTTCTGTAACCGCCTTTAATATGTCCTCCGTCAGTAGACTTTCTACGCCAGACACCATTATCCGCTGGTGGCAGCATTGCGGAGGGAACAGGAATTCGTCCTTTACAGCCGTCCAAAACAATCGCTGTAGGCATTCCCGACAATATGGATGACGACAGGCGAGAATAACATAGTCTCCCTTTCCTACGACGATCTTTTCCCCACAGATCTCGCATTCAATGGTTGGGATGCGCACTGGGCAAGCTAGATTAATGTATGACCCTGGGGGTATCAGGCCCGCAAGGCCGTCTATATCAGGGATAATAATAGTTTCCCTACGAGTGGGTGGAGGATCGGCTCTTGTCTCGGCGTGCAATACTGCTTCAAGGTCACTATCTTGTCTCATAAGGGAAGGGATTTCTCCTTCGGTGTCCGTAATAGAAGGTTGCGAGCTCATCGCGTGTTGGGTTGTATATTCTTCGAAGAATAATCATATAATTCCGTTGTTCTGTCTGTCCTAGGTAGACGAGAATTGGGCACAGGGACATAATTTCTCATCTTAGAGACCGGATTGTCGCCTAGAGAGTGGAAGCAATACTGTCGAGAGGGGAGTGACTTGTGAAGCAAGCTTTCACAGTGAATATATGCTTCGTATGGGCCTAAGGGGCCCTGAATGTCACCGGAAAAGCAGGGAACAAAGAGGCTTAGATCCTGTCAGACCTGTCACCAAAAAGTGCCAAAGGCCTTGTAGTGACAGTACGGGTCATATATCCAACAGAGACAAACTTCGAAAGTATTCAGAGCAGCTCGGGGAACTTCAAAGTTGAGTAGCAAGCACTCGAACATTAAACCCAAGAAACAGGGCATGGAAAGAAAAAAACCGTATCAATCTTGATTTCAATTCATTCTCCGTAATTTATAAATTCAACCCCAACCTATCCATACATACCATCCCAGTCATCCTCATCCTCATCAGCAGTCCCATTGGCACGTTTTTTTAACCTTTCCAACCTTTCCTGCTCCTTTTGACGCTCTTTCTTGCCGAAATCCTCCCTGTCAAGCGGACATGTACCCCGGAGCCTTAACCAGGGACGGATGCATTCAAGATCGAACATATGGGAGGTATGGCAAGGAAGGCGGACAACCAACGGGTATTGGTCATCAAGGAACGGATTATTACATATAGGGCAGGACTGAGACTTATTCAATTTTGAAGCTGGGATTCGTTCGAGGGCTGATTCGTTAAGTTAGCATGACGGGGCAAGATGGGGGCACAAGAGGGAATAGATGCAATGAGGTGTGCATACTATCGCAAAATTCTTCAGTCACTCCTTCAACCTCGCGGGGAGGGGTATCTGCTTCCTGTAATAATGTTCGGATCATATTTTCTACTAAAGTGTTCTGCTCTGAATCGCCGATTGTTGTCTCGGTCCCATCGTATGTTGGCAGAGGGGCATCGGTGTCACTACTCCGCCTCATCACATCAAACGCTTCTGCTAAAGTTCTGAAGGCGGCACTAATGTCGCCTGGTACAGGCACAGCATATGGTCGTGTCCTTTCCTCTCCTTGCGATGGAGCGAGTTCGTTGAGAGTCGCGAAGAAGGTAGACAGGTCAGGGCGGCGGGGCGAGGGCCGGCTGGCTGCATTGCCTTCTCGAGAAATATTTCTATTGTCGGTTTCCGTGGTGGAATGCTCGACTAGTTAACATTGGATAGAGGTGAGCGGAGGTAACATTCAAATACACACAGAGATGCAGGGAGCGCGAACCTTCATACGAAGCCATGACGAACGATAAAAATCGGAATTTATTCAATGGCCCAGCTAACAGAAATGAGTGTGGTAAATCCAGTGTAAATGGTTGTTTATGGATTGAAATGAATTCCCAGCGGGCGCGGCGAGTTGTTGATGTTTTGAATGGGAGCCGAAAGGCAGCAGTTGGTCAACGTCATTTCTTAAGGTCGGAATTATCAAGCTAACATTCAACTAACAGCTAACTACATTGAATAAACAAAATATATTTTTCCACATCGACTTAACGAAACTCCCTAGTATATTAGGGCCTAATCACAGGGGGATAATCCTCAGTAGCTAAAATCCTCATACACAAGCTTCTTTCCAGTCAGCCAGTTAGTCGCCGCGGCTTTCAACCCAGGGCCAGCACACAGATACCAGGTCTCAATATCGGATAACGAACGGATATCGTCATGCAGTAATCGACGGCGTTCGATTTTCACACCGCTGTCAGATACCGCCTTTAACTTAATCGTGTCGCCCTCCTTTATCATCAGTTCCGAATCACCCGAGGAAGAAGTGATGAACAAAATAGTCTGCTCTGGAAGACCTGGAAACTGGTCAAAGACATCCTTAACAAGACCAATGTCCTTGATAGATATGGACCAGAATAATCTTAGACGGGAAACGTCGATATACGGAAGCTGAGAAATTACAGGAGTGATCCCTATACCTCCAGCAATAAATGGGATAACTGGTAGACTGTCCCCTCCATTGTTATTATCAGGATCAATAGTAGCCCCTGCAAACTGGAAATTTCCATCAAAGCCACAGAGGGAAAGCTCCATTCCACCTCTATCATTGGATCGAAACAAATGACTTGTGGCATTTCCTTTTTTCCGAGCGATTATTTCAAATTCGTTTTGGGCTAAGTTCCGCCCGGGGTGCGACGCGATTGTGAAAGTACGGATATAATCATCATTAATGCTCATCGGGTCATCGTCTTTCATATGGCTGTACCCCATATATAGTTCATCACGAAACGAAAAAGTTGCGTATTGTCCTGGCTTCCACTTCGGAAGAACTGAGTGGTCCGACGTTTTGAACCGGAATCGATTGATAGAAGGCGTGATAAATTCCTTCTTTACCAACGATACTCTCGTCCTCAAACTCTCGGATAATCGGGTCCCAGGAGTTACCTTCTCGGAAACAAGGTATCGGACGGGAGGGTTATAGGGCGAGGGTTCTCCAGGTTCGCCACGAAAGGTCAATCCGTCCTCCACATATCGAGCAGCAGTGATTGTCACCTTAACGGCAAGGTTGGATCTTGGAAGTAAATCTGCCGCCTCTTTGCCAACCAAAACCTCGGTTTTTCCCGTAGCAAAAAGAATATCCCCTGTATCAAAATCGGGGAATGCATATCCTGCAAAGGGGGTTGTCTGAAGATTTCCAATCGTCTGATACAAGCGATTCCCAGAATATTCAGGGTAGACAATAACGGCCCCAGTTGGGTTGTTAGAAAGCACTCGAATGAACCCCGGAGGGCCACCTCGCAAATTTGAATCCATTGAACGTTGTTCATGCGAGGATGACACAAATAGTGTGTCTATTCGACTGAGGAGATCAATTGCTTGTTGAGGAAGTTGGGGTGAGTCGGATATCAATTTAGGTTGAGGAGTGTTTGGTATAATATGTCTCTTATTCAGATATTTGGGGCAGTTTCCTGTGTAAAGATAGTTAGCATGCTTCTCGAGGGATTGCCTGTGTAAATAAATTCAAGAGTTGCCAGACCCATGCTGCTGTCAATTTGCATTGCAAGCTGAATATGAGAATGCCCTGTCTTTGAAACATTACCATCGTTATTTTCGGTGTCGTTTCCTCTCATGGTGCCTGCTACCATTCTCCCCATCAGCTTAACTCTCTTCCTATTCTCGAAATCAACTGGTAACCCTGACATCAACCGCCCTTTTCCGTCTTCTTCTTTAACGATTTGCCCAATCTTTTCCCCACCAAGCAACGTCTCTGCAACGGGATCAAAAGCTCCCCCAATGGCAACGTTTATACCGATTACGGATTGGGCAATAGGGCCAGCAAAACCAGCTTGGCCACCCCATACCGTAGTCCATGGCAGACCGTCCTTATCCAGGGTTCCTAGGACGAGTAGCGGGCACCTCTGTATCAATGAAGCTGCACCGGGACTGAGATAGGGGGCAGTTGGATTCCCGTCATGCGAAGCACCCATCAACTTGTGCATTTTTTCTTCCCCTCGATGCCATTCTAAACTTCCGGCTAGCACAAACGCCATTTTTTGACTGGTAATTGTCCTGAGAGGAGTACCTAGAGGAAGGCCTGTTATGTTCACGGTCTATATAAATATTGATATTAAGTAGCCGTATATTATCCCCGTAAATGATTTGTAGTTATCGGGCTTCGGCTCTTGGGAATGAACATGATAGTGCTCCGTACTTAGCGAACTCTCTAGTTTAGCAGGCTGACATTTATAAACAACAAGTTAACTAGCTAAACAAGCATTGGGTGTAAGTCTTGACATCTTCTCGCTGTTCAACTTCTGTTGTTGTTTTCCATCCTCGGGATTTGGTTGGCTTCTTGATTTGTAAGTCGGGCTTCAAGCCCACCAGTGTGAGCCGAACTGGATGATGCGCTCCGTTCAACATTAGGGAATAATAAATCAGATACGGAGTACAGAGGTTTACAATTAATAATGAAATTCAGGCAAGTACATCCTTTTATTAGAGCCTAGATTTAGAGATTAAGCTACACTTTTCTTTACCTCCTGTTAGCTGGATCCCAAGGATCGATTCAGTAGTTAACAACTAAGTTGCAACTATACAACCCCTGATAAGCCCGAACCACTAGGCAATGAACTCTGCTTTTGCTCGGGAATAAAGGCCTTTGGCACTAACTTCCATAGTAGCAGAATATAAACATTAAAATTATGTCGAATTGAAGTTTCGTTAACCGTGAGCCAGTTGGTTGGTGGAAATCTCTCCCTCAGCTGCCAGCTATGGTTGGTTGGTATATTTATTATTAGTAGTATGTAGTAGTCAACATGACTTTAAGGGTTGATCTGATTCACATCGCAACAGCACCCAGAGCACCACCACCTAGGTTCCAACGGCGGGTTTTTCGTTTTTCTCCAGTCACCCGAGCCTGAGCCTTGACTGTAGGGTAGTCAGTATGGTTGGGCCATTGTTTCGCTGGACTTGACTTTGGAGGAACTAGCAGCGCATTCAAAACGTTATTAAATGTTGAAAGGGGTAGCCACTCACATTCTTCCCAGGTTAGAGGCTCTTTGATGAGATCTTTTGCCTCCCTCCAATTATGCAAGCACCAAGCTGCAACTAGGAAGTCTAAGTAGTCTCGATCAAAATCCTTCCATTTCTTCATCAGATCTAGGATTGGCGGTGAAAGTTCTGTTTTGCTATTTTTGTCCCAGCGCCGCCTTGTTTCGATGGCAATTAGTTCATTCCCATTCTTCTCACGCCATTCGTAACATCTCGCATCAGATCGTTTCCCAGAGTCGGAATGACTGACGTAGCTGTTGTTTGCTTGTCGAGCTACAAACGATGGTAAATCCGTTCCGCTCGCGGTCCAACTCGAACCGAGCCTAGACATCGACTTTTTCATTGTCCCCTTTCGGGCAGAAAATAGCCGGGAGCCATCTATCTCGAAATTTGCCCAGGGTGCGTATGCTTTGCGTAAGACGTAAACATCACGCTTGAGGGGCCTGGAAGTGGTTTGTCCATTGGATGACTGCCGATTAGTTCGTGGTTCGACTCGCGTCAACAGGATACCCGATTTGCTTAACTCGCGGCCATCTAAAGCGTGGCTCAAGCTATAGACCGGTTCACCATGGGGTGAGGCTGAGGAGCGGATATATCGGCCGTCAATAGTCAAAGTCACCGAACCCCCGTAGTCATGTTGCTGCTGTTGCGGCTGTGGTGGTTTCGAGGTATTGAATGACGATTCCGCTGCGGCTTCATATGATGGTGGGAGGTCGTGTTTCGGCGGCGATAGCGATGGAGGGCGTAAATCCTCCATGATTATTACCCTTGCATGCGAGTGCTCGGCTGGGGGGCTTCATAGAGCAAAGGATTGTTTTGTTGCCACACGAAGATGTTGTTTGGTATTTGGACCTCAGTTCAGGTTCGATCTATGGATATGATGATATGGAGTCAAAAGACAAGAAATCCCCGCAGAACTTGGAAGCCAACACTTGCAATGCCAAGCTATTAATAAATAAGTTAACCAATTGACCAACCCCATTGGGGGTTGAAGTTGAGTTGAAGCCGGATGACTCTTGACTAGGTTAAACATGGTGGCGGAGGAACAGCTCAGCTCACAAAAGGATGGGCTCACTGATGCAATCCCGGTGGAAGCGCATCCTCTACGACTAACTAACTAACTATAGGTAGTTAACTAGTTACCTAGTTAAGTCAATTAATCAGAAACCAACTAACTAGATGCCTGGCAGTTCATAAATATTTCTCAGTTTCGTATTTTGAGACATTCCTTCCACTGCACCAGAAACATGCCGAACTCGGTCCACCAATGCCGGCGACGCACATATACCAGCCTTTCATTAAGATCGACAAAACATCGAGAACATGTCTACATTCCACATCTGCATGTCCTGCTCACTGCACTTGGCTCACAGACGATACGAGGGAATCA
Organism: Myotisia sp. PD_48; assembly: GCA_032988175.1. Classification (NCBI taxonomy): domain Eukaryota; kingdom Fungi; phylum Ascomycota; class Eurotiomycetes; order Onygenales; genus Myotisia; species Myotisia sp. PD_48. Next base: position 49,687 of record JANTQB010000031.1, on the reverse strand, counting down.
TCAGCTCCGAGGTTCTCCAGAGGTACATTGCTTGCAGCTTCTGCTACCATACCAACAGATGTCTCAGAACCGCTCCATCGGATTAGCCAATGGATTCTCCAAGATGCATGCTCGAATTCATAAAGACATCCTTTATCCTAGCTTATGATCTAAGCAATCCTGGAACAAACCATCAATGAACCCTTGAACTGTCGTTTTAGATTGCCACAAACAGCATCGTGGATGTGCCACTTGTTCGTTAAAGCTAAATATATAGATCTGAGTTCTATTTCAGGCTCTTCGTCTGCTTATACCCGAGCATTTCCTGAATCACGGATATAACACGCTTAACAAGGCATCCTGACCTGTATTCTGGACAGGTATAGGAGGGAATTCCGAACTTCGTCTCCTCTTTTCCTGCCTGAAACCCATCCAGCAGCTACCTTCCTTCGATGTCGATCCCCAGCTAACTCCACACCAGCTGTACTGCGCTGCCCTGTGATATTAGTCTGATAACGTTCGATGACGTGAATCCTTCAAAACAGACTCACCTCTTGTTCTGATTGGACATCATTCAACAGTTCTCCGTTCCTTCATGGTAAAGTATTCAGCTTCATCCTGCTTAGACTTTTCCATCACCTCTCGCTCTTCTTCGATGTATATTTTTACTGCTATATCGGGTGGCGGCCACATGTCGCTTGGCTACCGGTCTATGGATTGACTCGATGATACGAAAGACGATGAAGGAATCACTCGAGCGGCAACAGTGCAGCCATGACTCCATGATACAAAATACCCCACCGGCTTCAGCTGCATGCGCTGAAGCCAGTGAATGCAATGATGCATCCGGTCATGCCACTTCTCCCTTCTGCCTTGATGCTTCGTTTGCTGGCTCGTATATGTGAGTTTTATGTCATACTCGATGTAATCCTTTCAAGCAAAGCAGCTGAGACATAAGGCAGCCGAAGAGCATGGAAGATAAGGTATAAAGGCAGACCCCTTCTCCCTTCCTTACAGCCTTCTACCCTGCTTTTTCACCCATCAGAAATTTCCTTGAACAGAGGCTCTCATAGAATCATAATACTGCTTCCTGATCCTACCTCTATTTATACAACAGCAAGATTTAAGAACAACCATGCATTTCAAAAGCCTCGCCATCACTGCCATCGCGGCCCTCACCCCTCTTGCCGCGGCCGTTGGCCATGTCACTGTTGAAAACCACTGCACCGACAATGCCTACCTCTGGTCCGTTGGCAGTCAAGTTGGAAACCAGAACATCCTCAAACCAGGCGGCACGTACACTGAACAGTACAGATATGATCCCGTTAGCGGTGGTATCGCTCTCAAGATCACTCGTGTCAAGGATGGACTTTTCAACGGCTCTCCTCAGACCATCCTAGCCTACACTCTCACCGACCAGAGAATCTTTTACGACCTCTCTGATGTCTTTGGTGATGCCTTTGCCGGCAAGGCCCTTCTCGTTGATCCTTCAGATGACAACTGCAAGGAAATCTCCTGGCCTAATGGAGTCCCACCAGTCGGCGCAAAGGCAACTACTGATTGCCAACGCAATTCTGATCTTACCTTCACCCTTTGTGCATAAGTATGGTATGTTTCTCCCTCATACGCTCCCCTGTTGCTATAGTATAATGAAGACGGCTAACCTGTATAGTGTCCGGGTAGCTTAGCTATGGAATAGTACATAGTTTGGTAGCCATCAATATACAACTGATTATTATCTTCAAACTTTTTGTAATATCTTAGATGTGCATATTCATTTTTGAATTCGTACTATCTAATCTAAGCGCAAGTTTATTTTATAATGTTCAATTAAAAATTTAGTGGGGATATTTACCCCATAGAAGTCTTGAGACTGAATTCTGGTAGGTCTATATGTGGATCACAGAGCCGGAATATAGTTCTAGTATGCCGCAATGATGATCTGATAAAGTATGTACAAAGGTCTTGGAATGGCCAAACAGGCAAAACGAAACGAAACCCCACTATAGCTTAGAAATCGGATACGAGCTGGAGACTTTGAGAAAGGAAACTGGCAGAAATAATTATTTTATGATTGATAATTCTGGCTGGGGAGTTTGATACCATTCGTTCCTGGATCTCGTATCTATATAAAATTGACCGTTCCCCAGATTTATGAAATCCACCAACTGCGTATAATTGTCATCTCTCAGTCAATCGAGAAAAAAAAAATGCGTGTCGCAATTGCTGGAGCAGGCAGTCTAGCCAAATATTTATCCGAAGAGCTCCCAAAAGTCGGCCATGAGGTGGTTATTCTCACGCGAAGCGCTAAACCCTTTTTCGATGGCAAAGAAGGGGTGATATCGCCGCAACGGATAACCGACTATTCGGATCCTACGGCTCTAGCCGAACAACTCAGCGACTGCGATGCTCTGATCTCCACTATCCTCGACTATACTATGGACTACACTCGCGCCCACCTTGCGCTGATCGAAGCCTGCAAGCGTAGCCCTAAGTGCAAGCGTTTCATTCCCTCCGAGTTTGGTGGCAACCTGGAAGATTTCCCGGACCAACCTATGTTCTATACGCCGAATCATGGCCCCGTAAGGAAATGCTTGCGCGAGCAATCTGAGATCGAATGGACTCTGGTCTGTGTGGGATGGTTCTCGGATTACTTGTTGCCTGGTTCCAATCGATACTTTTCAGACGTGGAGGCTGGAGGATATCCGATTGATCTCACGAATCACATAGCCGTGTTGCCTGGAACGGGAAAAGAGTTGCTGGCTATGACATCGGCGAGAGACGCGGCTAGGGCAATAGGTTATTTACTTAATGCACCGCGGTGGAATCCGTACGTTTATATTCAGGGGGAAGCAACTACTTGGAGACGTGTGGCAGAGTTAGTAAAAGAGGGGATCCCGGATTTGAAAGTGCAGTTTCTGTCACTTACTGAGATGATCAACATTATCGCGGAGAATAAGTCAGAGTCCGAGGTAATAGGCGCTGGTTATAATGTGTTCAGTGCGTCTGGTGCCGGCTCGTTTGACGTAGCAAAGGTTGAAGCGGATCGTGATTTGTTTTTTAAGGGAATGAAATTTAGATCTTGCCGTGAGCTGCTGGAGGATGCAGAAAGAAATCCGGATAGTGTCATTTAGCAGAAGACAAAAATAAGGTATCCTGATATTAATACATTTCAAGGTTGAGTAGATACAAAATATAACGCCGGACACATAAAAAAAGTTCATTCCTCATTATTTTCCCCCAGCTCATGTGAATAGTTGTTGTATCGTCTATTCAATTTTTATCGCATCTTTCTCACTCGGTCTAAATCCTTCCGATGGACAAGCGGGGGTTTTGGTTTAGGTGTGAGTGTAAGAATCTTATTCTCACTAATATCACTCCAAGCTTTTGGGGTTCTTGGCTCTGGGGTATACCAGCTTCCACCAGTCGGTTTGGAGAGTATCCAGCGAATTATAAGACCAAACTTATGGGGGTCGAATTTCTGTAAATCAATAAACGGGCTGCGCCGTAGGCATAAAACATCCGCCTCCATGTGGGCTTGAATGATGCGCACTTCATGATTGAATATTGATATCATCAGTAGCTGCCATAGCCAGGATTTAGTTAGCACATTTGTTGAAAAGTTAGGTTTAGTATTAGGGGCGGATAACGGTTTTAAGGGATACGAACAGGGATTACTTCGTGATAGTAAAACTGTGCTTTTGGCAATCGGCTCTCGAGGACCTGGCTGATCACCAGTATCTCACTGCGTGTATAATGGGTCTCCAACTCGGGTTTCTCGTCCAGATACAAGCCGTGAGTGGGAAATACAATGACATGGGGGCGTACTCCATCTTTCTGGATCTGGGTATGATTATAACCCCAGACCATTTTATTTTTCTCCCAGTGCCAGTTATACTCGCAGAAAGGGCCGACAAACTCTTTATTTTTATCATAGTCAGTGGGTTGATTTTTATAGATAACTATAGGGTGATGAATGGCTGAAGTGCTTACCTATCCCATGTTGAAAAATTTAAAAGCCGGTTAGGGCTGTCGGGGCACAGGGCTGGGTCCCCTAAGTGTTTAAGTAGAGCATGGAAGATCACTGTTGTATTGGCATCATCAGGAGTAAGACGGTCCTTCTCGAAGCTGAGTTCAGTGATTTCGGGTTTCGGAAGGCCATCATATGTTTCTTGTGACATGGGCTTGAAAATTCGCGGCCCAGAGCCGATCTTTTGGGAGCTGTTCTCCAAATCGATCGGCGCAGCCTCTCGCACACGGAATGATTTCAAATACTTAGTAGAGATCAAGATCGTGTCAGTCTTTGGCTTGAGGGCCTTGTATAAAGACTTCATTCGCTGGGTCTGCCTGAGCTTTTGGTTTACAACCTCGGACGGCTCCATACTGATGGTCAAACGTTGAGTAGAGAAGACGAAATTGTTCACGACACAAATAGGTCACTGGTGTTGGAGCATAAAGTGATTTGGTTTCAAAGAAAGACGCAATGGATGGACACCGACTCTTTGATAACAAGTACTCCGTAGTTTGTATTGACTTTAGTTCTTCAAAGGAAAAGAAAGAAAGAGAAGGAAAGGAAAGAGAAAGAAAAAGGAAGAAACCTTTAACTACCTAGCTAACTAACTACTAGTTATCCGTCAGTAGGCATCACTCAAGAAAACAAACAAGCTTGAAAATATGGAAAATGCTACACAGACATGGATCACCCACTAGTTCGATAACACGGAACGCGCCGCATAAACCAACAAAACAAAACTCTATTCAACTACATACAAGGGTCTCTATTACTCCATCAACTCCCTTGCACTAACCTGCTTGACAACTATGCGCCAGACCCCACTGCATGAAACCTACAAAGAACTCTCTGATATTCACCCTTGGACAGGTTCCAACAGCTTGGTCAGATTTACGCGCTACTATAAATACCCCCCCAAGATGGGTTCACCAACCATCTTGCTTTTACGAGGCCGAATGAAACGCCTCAAGCATTTCCTGGTCCATACCCAGACGATGATTCGCTTTGAATTGATACGTGCCGGGGAATGGACCCTGGCATTCATTTACTCAATGGCACCATGACCTACCAAGGGAGGTTTAACCGCTGTGCCAAAAGGTCCACCTTTGGTACAAGGCTTCGGAGTTATGATATATCCTTAGCCTCTCGCCCCCAATAAGTTTTGGGAACGCGACAAGGAACAGAATAGAATCCAATGAATCAATTTCCAAGTATAGCTGGTTAGGGACTCCTTGGGCGCGTAGCGAAACGCTGATTCCACCGAATTCTTCTGCTCTCCTTCTCGTTCCATGGGAAAGAGCTGCTACCCTCGTCTATATAAACCTCGTCGATTCCGCCCTCTACGGCGTTCACTTCTCAATCATCATCTTCTTCTGTTCCGAAATTTCGACTACTCCAAGATCATTCATTCTATATTCGGTTTTGTTCTGCATCATCACTTTCCATCAATTTCTTGACCCTCTTCCACCAATGGCCGGCCCCAAGACCCCAACAGGCACCAAGCCCAAGGCCCAAACAGGTGCCAAGGTTAAGGAAGATCTCAAGATCCCAAGAAACGAAGCTGAGTAGGTTATATATGCAACGCAAGAGGGGGTTGTCGATACTAGTATCTATGATTATGAGCTGGCTCAATCAGCGTCCAAAATGGGGACGAAACAATATCTGGCCCTTCGAAGTACTTGGAGACCCGGGCCCAAGAACACTGACCCAAAATTATGGGGTATTACCAGGGTAAACGAAGCTAAAGCGATACTCGAGAAGATGGATGGATGGAAAGTTTTCTTGAGGAACCTCGACAAGGTGGAGCGCAGAGTTCCTCTCCCCCCGGGGCTCCTACAGTTTGGGCAGGCTTATCATCTTCACCAACAGATATTTGATGTCCGTCCACCCCCGGATGAAAACGAAGACGATATGGTCAGGTTTACCCCGAGAGCAGCAAGGGTCTAGGACTTTCCAACCCGAAACCCCATTGGCTGGCAGGGGGCGGGGGGATGGACAATTCTCAACTCAGAGGAGCGACGCTAGGTCTGATGATCAGCCCGCGCCCGTCAGACGACTATTCACCTCAGCCCGGCCTGGTTCTTCTTCTTCTGGCGATCAGGATGAGACTTCCTATCACGACCTCCCGGTGGCAGATCTCAATCGCCAGGGGACCGTTTGTCTACCAGTCCAATGAATGTTGATGCACGCTCGGAACGCTCTTCTCATTCCGCTCAGTCTTCTTCTCCTGCCGAGCGATTTTCTGCTGCTAGGCAATCTTCTTCTCCTGCCAAACGAACTCCTTCTGTTGGCGAACAGCCTTATGCTACTGCCCTGCACGACTCGACTTCAACTTGGGCACCGAGTAACGAGTACAGAAAAGCCGAGGACGAATAGGTTGTCAACACTTGCTTGGTTATTCTTTTCAGTGTCTTGAGCGCCGAGATACCGAGTATCAGGTCTGAATGGGCAATAGTCCGCAAGGCATTTGAAGTTATGGAAGGGAAGAATTGTATCTTTCAGGCCAGGTCAGATGGGTGTCTGCGCATAGTCGGGCCTAATACTATCGATTCACCATCGTCCGTCATATTAGAAACTAAACGTGCTGCAAGAGAGAATGATCATCCAACCATTATCTACCAAGCAACTGCACAGCTAGCGGCATGGATTTGCCGTGAGCCGGATGTCAGAGACAAATCAAAAAAGAAGTATCAGTAAGTGGCAGTCCTCTCAATTTCTTTACTTTTTTATCATGTATCACGATCTCAATATATGCTCTGAAACAAGCCTGATACTGTCTTGAACTGGGCTTGCTTCACAACCATCAACCATCCAATAATAGCCAGTCCCACTAACTATCATTTCCAATACTATAGCCGTGCTATGATTATCAGAGAACGCCATGATATGCGAGTTGCAGTCGCTACATACGACGACGATTATATCGATTATATTCAGAATCAGAACCAGCCTTGCCAAAAAAAAAATCATTCTTGGAAGTCATTGAATACGGCACTTGGAGGTGCCATGAACGTGTTGATATGGAATCTTTTGGGCCAATTGCTATATCGCTTACCCTACAGGATGGGGTTCTGATTTTTCCTTAGATACCAAATGGTGCAGGCCTTTTTGTGGTCTATAATTCATGGCTTATGCGGTCGCTAAATGTCTAAGGACCTGTTTGCTCAGTCCCGTTCTTCGTCCACTGCGTTAGTTATGTGCTTCGTTCTCTGCTTTAGTTCTGTGCTTCGTTCTGTGTTTTGTTCTCTGCTTAGTTTTGTGCCTATGTTAGTTAACTAGTTAGTTAGTCTTTTAGTTGTCATTTATTACATAAAATTGATTATTGGTTTAATCTTTAACGATCCCTTGTAATTAGGCCCTTATAAGGCAGAGTTCGGGAGTCAGGGGAAAGCAGTGTCCTGGCCCCTCAGTATTTGGTGCTAACCCCGCACTAGGACTGTTGCATCGTTCCATTCAAAACGCCAGATAAATTGTCTTAACTAATACGGGGTATTAACTGTCCAGTCCACACCCATGTCAGGGAATGGACCCTAGCTTTCTTTTACTGTATGGTGCCACGACGTACATTCGCTATTTAAATTAGTTGACCAATGGAGAATCACTGCACTGTCAGGTCAATGTCACAGTCAGCCTTGCATGCAAGGTACAAGGCCTCAATGAACTCGATTCCACCGATTCTCATTCCTCTCCTGGTTTTCCCGTAGACTTGAGAGGGATGTCTCCCTCATCTGCTCCATAACTAGAAACAGGTAGTTATATATATCATATTGATTCCACAATTCCCGATTCCTACCATTTTCCTGACTACCAATGGTCATCGAGGTTCCCCGCAACCAAAGAGAGTGGACTAAATTGGCAAGGGCCCATAATGTTGTCAATACGAGTATATATGATATCGGACGGGGTAATTCAGCATCCACGATTAAGGTGAAACAATATCTAATGCTTCGGGGTGTTTGGAATTCCCATGACACGCACCGCTTTAAGCCTAAAGCATGGGGTATCGCTGCGATAAAGAAAGCCCAGCAAATTCTTGAAATTTTTCCTGGTTGGGAAACGTTTTTAGCCACTTCGGATCCCGACTACCATATGGATCCCAATGTGCTCTGCGCATTCTGGGTAACTGGCGGACTATTGCGCGACATAGCCAGAATTTATAAAAGCAATGGAAACAGCAAAGCCCAATCAACTCCCATACACACTCGGCTTCGATCCTCCAAGAATAGTTCCGTTCCTCAGTCTTCTCGATTCCCAGAACGGCGGGAAAGCTTCGACAGCCACTCGGCGTTTCAACGTATCAAAGCAATTTATTGTGCCGAGACGCCTCTGGGCGGCTCTGAAAACGACTCGTCTTCCAATGGGTCGTCTTCTGATGCTCGTTATGAACCAAACGCCCCCTCTTAGAAGTCGAGGACGAACAAATTGTCAACCATTTCTTGGTTCTTTTGTTACTGATACTTGGCGCACCCTTAGCAGTTTCTCCTGAATGGACCAGATGGTCAATAGTCCGCCCGCTATTTCATCTTGGGGCAGGGGAAGATATTGTCTTCCAGGCCTGGGCAGATGGGTGCCTGGTATTATATCGCTCTAATGGACTTGGACCTAAATATGCACCATGCTATATGATTGTGGAAGCGAAGCGTGCTGAAAGAACAGCTGTTTCAAGGACTATCCACCAAGCAACAGCGCAAATAGCGGCTTGGATTTGTCAGGAGCCACCTCGCACTGAAGATGCTGATAGACAAGGCCATTACTAGTAAGGATCAGCCCCTTCTTGATTTTGATATATTCTTTTGTTTTCTGAATGCACCATCATGCTTTATCAGATGGTCTGAAGCCAGGCCAAAATATTCCTAGAATTATAGACCCTCTGCAACCACCCTATAACTCTATTATAGGAAATAGTTTCACTAACTGCGGTTTGCAAAACTTTATAGCCGTGGCATGTTCATCCAGGAGTGCCATGAGATACGAATTGTTATTGCAACATATGACAACGATTATGTTGCCTACGTCAAAAAATGGCCTCCCCAAAACCAAAAGAAGTCATTTTTGAAGATCTCAGAATATGGCCCCTGGAATATCTTTCAACCGGACCATATGAGGGAACTTGGTCCAATCATGATGGCGCTCACTTGGCAGCATGGAGATCTTCAGGCTTGCACAAAACGAAGCAAAAAAGGGGGTAGAAAGCGAAACAGAAAACGAAGTGGAAAACGAAGCAGAAAACACTGAGCAAAGCCCTAGGACCTCCGGCTATCATATTAATGATAGACTATTCGACCACAAATGCAACATTTGGTATAGAAACAGGGAGGTTGTCAAACCGGTAGATACCTAGGTAGTTCTCTGCTTCATTGTTTTGTTTAGCTATCTGCTTTTTCGTACTATATATAATTAGTTGTCAATTTAGTTGTCTGCTCAGTCATGGATCAAGTTCCCTGCTAGTTATATTTCTCAGCTTCATAGTGACAGGAATGATTTGACAGAGTCGTTTCCCTATCATTTGATAGTCACCAAAGATCTGGTCTCTGTTCTTCATGCCATTTGAGGGATAGCTATGCTGATAACACCGAGAGAAGATTACTGCTAACAAGTAATTTCGGTGACTTGTTCTCTTTCGCTCGGTTTTCGTCTTATTGGAGTAGTTCGAGTAGTTATGAAATACTAACTTAGAGTGAACGTTGACTTCTCCTGATGAAAGAACTTAAATAACGTTGGTTAGTGCTAACAGCACGTGGGGTGGCCAGTTCACCGCCTCCACCAACTTCTCAACGACCAAAACATCCACCACCAACCACAACAACCATCACCATCACCACCACTACCAACAAACACTTGAGGAGAAGGATTCGCTCTACTGAATTAAGCACACTAGTACTGTTGCGCAACTTGACCCATATCTCCTAGCACTGTCATCTCATGTTGCAAATTCCTACAAGAGAGGGTAATCCTGCAAACATGGCATCTACAAAGGCGGTCATCTTGGTACGACCCCCCCTTTTCTTCTTATTTTTCGCAACGATCCCCAACTGGAAACTGACTGAAATATCTGTTCATAGGTAGGAGGACCATCTAGAGGCACTAGATTTCGACCGCTTTCTCTCGACGTTCCAAAGGTACTTCTCAATGCTCATCTGTCGCTCCCCACCTTTGCCATTGCTAATTGCTGATTGTCTTGATTGCCAGCCATTGTTTGAGGTCGCAGGACATCCCATCATCTTCCATTGCTTGAAAGCTGTTGCAAAAGTGCCAGCCATTCGTGAGGTTATCCTAGTCGGTTACTACGACGAAGCCGTGTTCAGAGACTTTATCAAATCCGCTAGCATCGAATTCCCACAGCTTCGAATCCTATATCTGCGCGAATACCAGGCTTTAGGAACTGCAGGAGGATTATACCACTTCCGTGATGTCATCTTGAAAGGCCGCCCAGAACGATTCTTTGTTTTGAATGCAGATGTTTGCTGCTCCTTCCCGCTCGTCGAGATGCTTAAGCTATTTGAGGAAAAAGATGCCGAAGCTGTCATTCTCGGCACCCGCGTTAGCAATGATGCTGCCACTAACTTTGGCTGCCTTGTTTCTGACTCCCATACTAAACGAGTCCTTCACTACGTCGAAAAACCAGAGTCTCATCTTTCCAACCTGATAAATTGCGGCGTCTACCTCTTCGCTACTGAATGCATCTTCCCATCTATCCGTAGCGCTATCAAACGTCGCACCATCCGTCCCCGTCTTCTTTCATATCCCTCCTCCGAACACCTTGAATCCTCGTATCAGGCCGCAGACCAGGATGACGATGGAGAACGACCTGAGGTTCTCCGTCTTGAACAAGATATTCTCCCTGATTTGGCTGATAGCAATCGCTTTTTCGTTCACGAAACAAAGGACTTTTGGCGCCAGATCAAAACCGCTGGTTCTGCTGTTCCTGCCAATGCATTATACTTGCAGCAAGCCTTCCAGTCCGGCTCTGAAGAACTCGCGCCCCCTTCTGCCGCCATCGTCCCACCAGTTTACATCCACCCCACCGCCACTGTCGACCCCACCGCCAAACTTGGCCCAAATGTTTCTATCGGAGCCCGTGCTGTTGTTGGGCCCGGTGCTCGTGTGAAGGAATCGATCGTGCTCGAAGACGCCGAGATAAAACATGATGCATGTGTTTTGTATTCTATCATCGGATGGAATAGTCGAGTTGGAGCCTGGGCTCGAGTTGAAGGAACCCCAACAGCTGTTAACAGCCATTCCACCACCATCATAAAGAATGGAGTAAAGGTCCAGAGTATCACCATTTTGGGTAAGGAGTGCAGCGTAGGCGATGAAGTTCGCGTCCAAAATTGTGTCTGTCTGCCATTTAAGGAATTGAAGCGAGTAAGTTTTACCTTGAAACTCCTATTTTACTTTCCTTTCTTTCTCTAACAAAGTAACTGTAGGACGTCGCCAACGAGGTTATCATGTAGACCCAACAAGATTAAATTGCTCCGTCATTTAGATCCGCAGTTTTACTCTATACCTTTCACACACATATCTCTCGGAGAGCCCAACCTTTTAGATAGATGTTATCCTGAAAAATTATTCAAATATCAATACACCCAATTTGGCCTTATCGCAATTCAAAAAATTTGGGAGAACGCTTGGAGGACCTTGTAGAGCTGTCACTACGCAATTTGGGATGCATCGATCTGACCAGCTCCTTAAATTTGAATTAGCAGATACTCCACACTCTCCACACTTGGTGACAAATCAAGAAATCTTGAAAGTCAATAAATAAATACTAAATTAGCGGCATGGGCGGTTTGTAGCGGATGGTTTAAGATCCCGCAAGGAATCACATCTCCGCACACCACACTGACGATAGATGAGTTAACTAGATATTCGTGACTCTGGCTGGATCATAAATCATAATTAGGAGTCGCAACAGTCTTTCATCCAACTAATCGACGAGGTTTAACAAAATGGCTACTTCCGCCATCGAATTCCAACTATACACCTACTTCCGCTCCTCATGCTCTGGCCGGCTCCGAATCGCCCTCAACCTCAAGTCCGTCCAGTATGAATCAATCCACATCAATCTGCTCAAAGACGAACAGCTTTCCGATGCACATAAACAAGTAAACCCCAACGGCACCGTGCCTGTGCTTGTTTCTAAATCGAACGAAACCGTCTTCACAGTCAGCCAGTCCCTCGCAGCACTAGAATATCTTGAGGAGGCTCTTCCCGACAAACGTGCATTACTTCCTCCGTTGTCAAACCCAGTTGCTCGTGCCCAAGTGCGTGATCTAGCGAATATTATTGCCGCAGATATCCAGCCTGTAACCAACCTGCGCATCCAGAAAAAGTTGAAATCGCATAATGTCAATGCCACGCAGTGGTCGAAGGAGCTAGCTTCGTCGGGGTTTGAGGCATTTGAAAGAATGGTATCCAAGACTGCGGGGAGGTTTTGTGTTGGTGATGAAATCACGATAGCCGATGTGGTTTTGGTTCCCGCTGTGTGGGCGGCTCAGAGACTCGAGGTGGATTTCAATGCGTATCCTATCACCAAGACGATTTTTGAGGCCATGTTGAAAGAGAAGGCTGTTCAGGAGGCACATTGGCAGAACCAACCGGATACTCCTGAAGAGTTGAGAGCAAAGTAATTGTGTATTCAATAATATTAGAGTTATAATTTGAGGGTGCAGTTATCCATTGATACTAGAGTTAAAGAATTGATGGTTGTAGCTATCTAAATACAAAATCCGAGACTAAAAGATTATACTAGTTATCGCATTTTTAAGATGTTGGTGCAGGAGTGATAGTGGCTGAACAGTCGCCGAATCCCACATAGCTTCCTTCAACACCAGCCTTTCCTCGGAGAACCACGTTGTCGCCATCTAGGAGGAAAACACGTTCAGATCCGTCATCCAGCTTAATTGGTTGCTTGCCACCATTGGTATTCTCCAATAAACTACCTAGAGTTCCTGGTTCTTTTCCGGAGATGGTTCCACTACCGAGCAAATCCCCGGTGTTCATGTTGCATCCAGTAATAGAATGATGAGTCAACATCTGAGCGAAGGAGTATAGAAGGTTTTTAGAATTAACCTTTGATACTGTTGTGGTGGTTGAACTACCGGCTGGTGTCAAGTCGAACTCCAGGTTGATGTCGTACACGTTCTCGGCCTTCTTCTCTTGGAGATACGGGAGTAAGGAGAGGTTTTCCTGTGCTGCTAGCCCTGTAGTTCGGAATGGTTCTAATGCATCCATTAGGACTACCCAGGGGGTGATAGTAGTGGCAAAGTTTTTGGCGTTAAAGGGGCCTAGAGGTACATATTCCCATGCTTGGATATCACGGGCAGACCAATCATTCATGAGCACGACACCGAACAAGTGATCTTCGGCTTGGTCGATGGGGATTGGCTCCCCGAGTTTATTTCCCTTGCCAACGAAGACGGCAAGTTCAAGTTCGATATCTAGTCTTTTGCAAGGGGAGAAAGACGGGATCTTCTCTGGGGCAGCTGGATTGGCTAGAATCTGGCCGTTTGGTCGGCGAATGGGTTGTCCTGAAACGACCACTGAGGAGGCACGGCCATGGTATCCGACTGGCAAGTGTTTATAGTTTGGTTGGAGGGCGTTATCTGGTCCTCGGAACAGCACACCGACGTTGAAAGCATGATTCAATCCGGCGTAGAAGTCGGTATAATCGCCGATCCTCATTGGTAGATGGCTGGTGACATCTTTCAGGTTTACCAAAGCCTGGTTTTGCAGGTCTGTATTGGTTTTTAATATTTCGGGGTTTGATGTTGAGTCACGGAAGATATCCTGAAGGTATTCTCGCACTTGTCTATGAACTGGCCTTCCCAGGGCAGCGAAATCATTGAGTGTCGGTTGAGAGAAGACATCAAGGTGAGACGAGATTGAAGGGAGCTTGGAAAACCCGCCGGCCTTTGAGAATGCGAGGAGGTCTAATGCCTGTTCACCAATTGCAATGGCAGGACGCGGGGTAGATGAGAAAGCTGTCGAGATGATGCCAAAGGGGATATTGGCAAGAGAGAACGGAGATTCCTTAGGAATCGGGAGCCAGGACGTGGTCGACATAGCGAGTCTGAGATGAATTCTGAGCACACCAGCAGATGGAAAGATCCGTTTTGTGTGAATTTGCAATGGATTGATTGAGTATAAGCCGCGGACACTCCAACAGACCATCAACAATATCTAGTTATAGTTAATGAAGAAAGAGAGATAGAGAAAGAGAGAAAAAGAGAAGAGAAAAAAAAAATAATATTAGAGAAAAGGGATCTAGCCGAAAGAAGAGGGGGGGTAAACAATAATCCCTTTCTGGGTGGAAGAGGGTATTAGGACAGGAAGGTGCAAATGATGTCAGCGTAAAAGGTCGCTCTTTCCGCTCTGGCTCGGCGGGGGAGTCGACCCCACTTCCCGGCCCAAAAGGGGAAGTGGCCCAAGCTTATTTTAAGGTTGAAATAACCGCGGAAATATCCCGCGCCCGGCTAATGGCGGTGCCGCCTTCCTTCCAAGCTCTACAATTGCCGGGCGGACAAAGTACCCCACCTTTCGTTCCTTGTGGCCATCCCACCTTACGTCAGCCCCCGCTCACGGAATTAACGGCTTCTTCCTTCTCCTTTTGGGTGGTGTTACCTGTGACAAACAGTTTGCCTAAAGGGGACTGGGTGAGGTAAGGATGTAATATTATTTAACTAGGTAGACTTCACAATGCCAGCCAGGAAGATCTCTTTTCCCTCCCCCGAATCAGAACCAGACTGAGACCATTTCTCTAGTTCGTTACAGAGAATCAGAGAACCATACACACACGTAGACTCTTTCTAGTTGTCACCATGCCAGTAACAAACTTCTCTACCCCAGAAAAATACACCTACCAGAATGGATTTGGCTCCTATCATGAGTATGGCTCAATTCTTCATTCTTTATTCTGATGGGACAGGCAGAGATAAGACTTACTTACACGTTACGTACTGATAGATCCGAGGCTATTGAGGGTGCCCTTCCAATAGGCCATAATTCCCCCCAGAAACCACCATACGGTCTTTACGCAGAAAAGCTATCTGGAACTGCATTCACTGCACCCAGACATGAAAACCAGCAGACATGGGTCTATCGCATCCTCCCTGCTGCTGCACATGAGGCGTTTGTTGAAGTAGAGTCCTCCACATACCACACCAGCCTCAGCAAAGATGCCACCTCCCTTCGACAGATCCCCAATCAGCTTCGATGGAACCCGTTCGATCTGGATGAGAAGGTTGATTGGGTTCGTGGGCTGCATCTAGTTGCAGGAGCTGGTGATCCTGCAACTAAGACCGGTTTAGGTATCTTGCTATACGCTGCTGGGAAGGATATGGGCAATGAGGCTTTCTACTCCGCTGATGGGGATTTCCTAATCGTCCCCCAGCATGGAGTCCTAGACATTCAGACCGAATTGGGTAGAATACTCCTGCGTCCAGGTGAAATATGTGTCATCCCTCGTGGCATTCGGTGAGTAGTCCTGCATCTATTTCTTCTTTTTTTTTTATATATTATCTTTATTTTTTGCTGACAATGACATTGGGGATGGATGAAAGATATCGTGTCACCCTTCCAGAAGGCCCCGTTCGTGGTTACATTTGCGAATTATACCAGGGTCACTATCAACTCCCCGAGTTAGGCCCTATTGGGTCCAACTGTCTGGCCAATGCCCGAGATTTCCAAGCCCCTACCGCCTTTTTTGAAGATGATGAGGGGAAGAAATCCGAATACCACCTTCTGAGCAAATTCAACAATAACCTCTTCTCCGCTAAACAGGACCATAGCCCCTTCGACATCGTTGCATGGCATGGAAACTACTACCCATACAAATATGATTTGGGCCGTTTCAACACCATCGGCTCCATCTCCTTTGATCACCCAGATCCTTCCATTTTCACCGTCCTTACCGGACCATCCGATCACGTTGGTACTGCTATTGCCGATTTCGTTATTTTCCCTCCCCGCTGGCTTGTCCAAGAAGATACTTTCCGCCCCCCTTGGTATCACCGAAACACCATGTCGGAATTTATGGGTTTGATCTGCGGTGATTATGATGCAAAGACTGGAGGTGGATTTAGACCTGCTGGTGCTAGTTTGCATAATGTTATGAGTGCCCATGGGCCAGATGCAGCCTCTCACGAAGGTGCCAGCAATGCAGAATTGACACCTAAGAAGGTTGGATCCGGAAGCATGGCTTTCATGTTTGAAAGGTAAGCAAGCCTAACTCTCCCCTGTTATGTTCTCAGCCAACAATTTCTAATTTCATCACCTCGTTAGTGCTTTGATGGTCGGCGTTTCAGAGTGGGGTTTGAAAACCTGCCAGAAGGTACAAGAAGATTACAATGATGAGAGCTGGACCCCGCTCAAGCGCAACTTTAAGAATCCCAACAAGAAGTAAAAAATAAATCCGTTATTTGAGACGAATATATATGATTTCAGATTTGGCCTTTACTAATAACGAATAATGTCTTATTTCATGTATTTAAATAACACCGTTCTTCAGCCTAAATTGTGAGAAACAAACTTACTATATTCACGGTGTCACTACATACAGATAAACCCAATTCTCTAAGCCAGTTTGACTCCATAATCATGCAATATATACAAAAAAATAGCTAACTACAAGAACTAAGCTCCATTCCATTGTGCTATCTCCGCTTTCATAGCATCCTGCACAATGGCGCCACACATCTTCGCATACGGATTCGTACCAACAGCCATCTGCTTGGCAGCTTCATTCCCATATCGTCCTCCAAGCTGGAAATCAAAGCTGGCCATATCTTCCAATCTCTCATCGCTTAAATCTTGCAGTGGCAAGGGAAGGAGATGTTCACGGTCATATGCTTTCTCTTTCTCATCTTTCGATCGCGCAACCTTATACAGAATATATGCTCGATGAGTGTAGGCGCTAGCCAGCGTGCGCGAGTGGAAAGGGGAGATCAGCGATTCGGAGGATTCGGGAGTCAGCAAGGCTATTGTTTTGGAGAGGTTTTCGAATAAGAGAGTTGATAAGGGGACGTTGGGTGAATTTTCTGAGGCGGAGGAAGAATAAGGCTGTCTTGCGTCGATGAGGAGCCGTATAGCTTGCGCACGGTTTAGATAGGCTGGTGCATATCGCGGATTATCGTTGATGATGGCAGATAACTCGGATATAGCGGTGTTGATTGTTTCTGAAGATAGGTGTTCTTCAGGCGAAACTTGCAGTCTCTGGATTGCTTGTAGCTCGCGCGCTTGCAAGGAAGCGATTTCAGACTCTGATATATTCGGGAGCTTTGGCAGGGCGGTGTCTGTGTTGGCATTTTTGTTGGATAAAGATGATTCGGCATCGAATAGAGCTTGAAGAACAGCTGAGTCGTTGGACGAGAGGGTGGGCTTAGAAGTCTCTATTACTGGTAGAGGTGCCATTTTTGACGATGATTTGTGAGTGATTCCGGCGAAGGGGGGGAAGAGCAACTGTTGTTCGTCTCTAATTATTCAGGGAGCTGGGATCCGGAAATAGTCTGCCGAAGTCGTTTAAGAATGCAGAAAGTTAGCAACGCACGAGCCATTAATCCTTGAACAGCACTGACCATGAGGATAAAGTCCGATGGGCGAGAGGGGTATAGACGCTCCGAAAAACTTGTACTGGCGAATCGCAAGTATTGGATAACTATCAACCAAAAAAAGCCGCCGTTAGTGTTTGTTTGTTTAAGGAGAAGGCGAAGCTCTGACGTAAGAAGAAGGTGCAAAACAGCAAAACAGCCGGTCCGGTAAGGATGCTGGTTGGTTAGATGGGGAGACATCCTGAAAGACCCGGAAACAGCCGGGCCACCCGCCAATAACCACTGAAACAAACATCGGCCAACTCCAACTAACGAGCTGATGGACGCCGGCGATCGAAGGCCAGTGTGGTCAAGAACTTCGCCTGTACTCCGTATGCGAGGTCGCTTAGGGCGCACATGATAGTTATATAAATCTTCAACTCATTTGAATCCGTATACTCACCTCCAGTCAAAAGAATAATATCCAACACCAACAAAAACCATCCGTACCAGGCACAACAGAACAGACTATATATATAGAACTACCCTTTATTATCCCTCATTCATCCCAAAAATAACAAGAACAATATCAGGCCTTTAATCTCACAGCCACAGACATGGCACCAGCGGCAGACTCCCCAAAGACCACTCCCGCCGATCAAGATCTCTCGCAGTACCGGGGCTATGACCATGTTCACTGGTATGTCGGAAACGCAAAACAGGCCGCCTCCTACTATATCTCTCGCATGGGATTCAAGAGAATAGCATATAAAGGATTGGAAACCGGATCAAAGACTATTGCCTCTCATGTTATTGGAAACGGCGCCATCACCTTTATTCTGACCTCGCCTCTTCGATCGTTGGAACAAGCATCTCGATATGCTCCAGAAGAGAAGGCCCTTCTAGAGGAAATCCATGCCCATCTTGAGAAACATGGAGACGGCGTCAAGGACGTTGCTTTTGAAGTTGACGACGTCGACGCTGTCTTCAACGCCGCCATCAAGAACGGAGGCCAGGTTGTGGCTGAGCCGAAAGTCGTCGAGGATGAAGATGGTCAGATCAAGACCGCCACGATACGAACCTACGGTGAAACGACACATACTCTCATAGAACGAACTGGTTACCAAGGCATTTTCCTACCAGGATATCGTTCAGATACCGGGGTGGTTGATCCTATTAGTGCCTTGCTGCCGGCAGTTAAACTTGAGAGAATAGATCACTGTGTTGGTAACCAGGACTGGAACGAGATGGAGAAAGTGTGCGATTAGTAGGTGGACCATTTTCTTACGTCTGTCGGCTCAATACACTGAGTGCTAACCAACGTCTGTGATAGTTATGAGAAAATCCTTGGATTTCATAGGTTCTGGTCGGTGGACGACAAAGATATCTGCACGTAAGAACCCCTATCCCCTTATGGCAACCTGTTTATGAAAAATGGTCTGACATGATTGGCAGTGAGTTCTCGGCTTTGAAAAGTATTGTCATGGCATCGCCAAACGAGGTGGTGAAAATGCCAATCAATGAACCTGCAAAGGGCAAGAAACAATCCCAGATCGAGGAGTATGTCGATTTCTATAATGGAGCGGGAGTTCAACACATCGCTTTGAAGACAGATAATATTATTGATGCCATCACCAACTTGAAAGCCCGGGGTTTGGAATTCATCAAAGTACCAGAGACGTACTATTCGGATATGCGGTTAAGGTTAAAGAAACAAGGGCTGGTCCTTGACGAAGACTTTGATACCTTACAGAAACTCGACATCCTCATTGACTTCGATGAAGGAGGATATCTTCTTCAGCTGTTCACCAAGGTAAGCAGATCAGTTGCTCCAACACCATCAAGCTTCCATTGTACTAATTAGCCCTCGTTGTAGCATCTAATGGACCGACCAACTGTCTTCATTGAAATCATCCAACGCAATAACTTCTCAGGATTCGGGGCTGGGAACTTCCGAGCTCTCTTCGAAGCCATAGAACGGGAGCAGGCTCTTCGTGGAACTTTGATATAGATTGCTTTTTCATTCGAACCCGATATAATGGTTAATGGCCAGCATGCATGTAAATATTTGTTCACATATGTCAAGTTATATATGAGTATTAATTCAACAAGATGTTTCTCTGGAATAAAGATGATTGAATTCTCTATTAATTCTTCTCTGTTGTTTCTCTTGTTTGTGGTTGAATGCGAGAATAGCCGAAAACGGAAGTCTGTGTAACCAGATCACGGGATTTTTCGGGTCGGATCGGATTATAGTTTCTCCATGAGCTTACCTAACGTGATCACCCGATTGGTTCTCCTCCTGGTTGTTCCTTGAAGCTTTTGAAGATCAACATGGATTCAAGAGCAATTCAATTGGCTTCGACTTGTTGACTGTCAGGTTTATGTAGCTGGTCTATATGATAGCTCTCAGACGCTACAATGCCGTCTCCTCCCATCTCAATGCTTAGACAGGCCACATCTTGGTCCCGCATGCCCCGAGAATTCTTTACATGTCGACAATGTCTCCAGCGCAAACCTCCCATCTCCTTCACATCGCGACAATGGATAGGGACTCTCCACCAGGGGAAACCCCAGATATATAACAATCCCCTATTCTCAGCCTTCCGTAAACAGAAAGCAAGGTCGAAAATACCAGCATCCTTCTTTGCGACAGCCGCACAGGTGGCCGAAAACACCGCAACCAAATCTACCTCTAAATATCCCAATACAAGCTCCAAGATCGTTGCATACTGGCTGCTAGGAAGTGCTGCTAGCGTCTTTGGCATTGTCGTGTTTGGTGGCCTGACCAGACTTACAGAATCAGGGTACTTATATCCTCTTCCTCTTTTATTGTTCGCCAACAGGTATCTAATCTACCTTTACCTAATTATAGCTTAAGTATTACGGAATGGCGCCCTGTCACAGGCTCAATCCCACCAATGAATGCAGAGGACTGGGAATCGGAGTTCTCCAAGTACAGATCATCACCCGAATTCCAAGTGCTGAACCCCCACATGACCCTCTCTGAGTTCAAGTCGATCTACTACATGGAATGGATCCATCGACTATGGGGCCGCTTCGTTGGCCTCTCCTTCGTTCTTCCCGCGGCTTACTTCTTTGCAACGAAACGTGTTTCCAAACCCATGGGTCTCCGGCTCGCTGGCATCGCAGGTCTCATCGGTTTCCAAGGCTTTCTGGGTTGGTGGATGGTCAAATCCGGACTTAAAGATGATTTGTTTGCTCCCGGAAGCCATCCACGAGTCAGTCAATACCGATTAACTGCCCATCTTGGTGCTGCCTTTCTGTGCTACGTCGCCATGCTTTGGAACGGGCTAGCTATCCTTCGATCCCACAAATTACTTGCCAACCCAGAAAAGGGCATCGAGACCCTTAACGCTCTAAAGAACCCAAAGCTTGCTATCTTCCGCCGCTCAGTTGCCGGTCTGGGCCTTCTTGTATTCCTTACCGCAATGTCTGGAGGTCTTGTAGCTGGTCTCGATGCTGGTTTGATCTACAACGAAATTCCTTACATGGGTAACGGATTTGCGCCACCAACGTCTGAGATATTCGACCCTCATTACTCGAGAAAGGAAGATAGATCGGATCTGTGGTGGAGAAACATGCTTGAAAACCCGTCTCTAGTGCAGCTCGATCACCGCATTCTAGCAATGTCGACATTTACCTCGGTGATGGGTTTGTGGGCCTATTCTCACTTCTCCCCAACGATGAAAAAGTTCCTTCCGCGGGCCGCCAAAAAGGGCATCCATGGAGTTGTGGGATTTACAATGCTCCAGGTAACCTTGGGCATTAGCACCCTTCTCTATCTGGTTCCAATCCATTTAGCCTCCGCCCACCAGGCTGGGAGCCTATTCCTTTTGACCTGGGTCCTTGTTCTAGGTAACAGAGTTTGGCAACCAACCCGCACTGCGAGACTCCTGCAAACCGTTTACAAAAACAAACCTCTTTCATCCTCCATCCATCGCGCCGCGTCACCCTTATCCAAGGTGTAAACCCCTAAACCCATCTACTCAGTTGAATCATTATATCTCCCCTCTTTTCGACATGTTCTGTACATATATCTCTACTTCTTGTACCAAAATGTAATAAATAGACCCTCTAATACTCCATGGCAGATTTAGGATTGCTTACTACTGTGGGGAGTAAATGTTGCTTTGAACCCGAATCCAATGTACGATATCAGAACTTTAATAATTCTAGTGTAAAACGAAGAATAAACCAAAATGCACCAATTCTTTGAGGATGATATTGTCGATATTCTGTCACAATGAATGAGACCACCACTGGGAGCACAAAGATGATGAACCTGAACTCTCGAGCGGAATTGGTAATGATACTAGCTAGTTAGAACTAAGGATTCCCTCTCCATTGCAATAAATCAAAATTCAGATAAAGAAATCTCCCTGTCAGTTAAATCCAATCTAAAATCGTGATAGTTACACCAAAGATAACGGGTCTCGTTTTCAAAAAGGAAAAAAGCCAGAGTTTTAGAGAACCAGTGTGTCATAGAAAGAGCGGCTTTGAAATGGGACAAATCTCCAACTTATTATGCAGAATCTAATCACGTCCAATTAAAGCTCCCAGGCACGAGCGCGGAATCTAGTCACTGGTGTAGCACTCTCGGCGATTCTTCCATCCTGAGCCACCGAATATCCGTAATCCATTAGCTCAGCACTTGGCGATCCCGAATTTCCAAGAGCAGCTGAGCGCTGGTTATAGGGTCGAGATAGCTGTGGTTTGTCCTGCTCGTCTCTCTGAACAGTTAGTTGCCCATAAACAGGATGCTGGCCGACTGAGGGGTGGGGAAGAGGCAGGATGATTGGCTGGTCGATATCCATTGGGGAAAATTGGGGGGACTGAGCCCTCGTCTCATGGTACGTATCATGGTGGGTGTCATGGTGCCTAATGTTTGCCCCAACATTATTATAAGTGTTCTTTGTAACCTTGTTACGATCCTGAGTGGTAGAAGGCTTGCGGATTGGCTTGTTGCTAGGCTTTTGCACAGTGATTGCCCTAGGATCGTCTTGCAGAACTTCCTCAGCGGCGATAAGAAGCCAATTCATACGCAATTCAGAGTCAGGGGAAAGGTCCCGAAAGGGGCGTTTCTTGTACGCTTTACCTCTAGCAATCACAAATTCGTCTTCTGGATTCACGGGATTCTCGGCCGGAGCACGATATTCAAATTCTTCATCCGGCTGGCTGAGGGAGGAGGTATCACTCTTCGCCAGGAAAGAATCAAGGGCTGGGAAGCCCGTAACAATTTGGTCGTTGGAAGACGATGCGATGCTGTCAGACTGTACTTGTCTCTCGCTTTCATAGGCTTTGTTCTCGCTGTTATCTAAACCGAGTGGAACATTTTCGACTTGGGCGGGGACATTCAACTGGTTTACACCTCCAGGTCTCCCGCCAGTATTCTCAGGTTTAGAAGGGCGTGTGTTTTGTTTCCTTCTCTCGGTACGCCCACGCTCAACGGGGTTTTTATCAGTAGTTCGAGCGGCAGTGTTCTTCACCGTGTTCTGTTGCAACGAGGTACCTTTTGATGCCGGACCTGCTTTCGAGCCAGAGGCAGGTTTTTTCACAACGGGGGCCTTCATGTTTGTCTTTGGCGGCTTTATCTTCTCGTCTTCGTCAGAGCTCTGATAGATTTCTCCAGTAAATTTCCTAGTAGTACCGTGGCTGCCGTCACCTCCCCTGGCGTCCCAACAAGGAGTACAGATCTGCCACCCACACTCAACACAACGATGGAGTGTGGCTTTATTATGTTTATTGCAGATGTCACACTTGGCTGTATGGATTTTGACGGGTTTGAAGGTACTATGAGGGGCTCGCGGGGCTCCAGAAGCACTCGCAGCAGAGGTTGGTTTCTGAGGTTTTGGCGTTTCTTCTGAGGATGCTGTAAGAGTTCGAGGACCGAGTACCGGTTGCTGTTGATTCGAACTCGTTTCTTGTGGAGATGGGCTCGATGATAGCTCAATCACCTCGATCTGCCGCCCATCAGAGGTTGCTGCTGCTTTCGTCGAGGTGTTTATCTTTGCAGGGGAAACTGAAGATGGAGAATCAGCAAGAGAAGTGAGAAGTTGCTGCAGTGAGAGATATTACCTTTGCTGGCCGGAGCCATGATGTCGTTGCAAAAATTTTTGCTGCTTTCAAAGTCGTTAATAGCTGTTGTCGTGAGTTCAGATCTGAGAGATAAACCAGATATCACGATATCATCAACTCGTCCACTGCAATAACACAATATAGGAACACAATCCAAGAAACTTTTGACAAGGCTTCGTGTTTTCCAAGCAAGATAAAAGATGTGGGCTTAAGAGGTGGTCTGCTATGAAAGGTTGAATCCAAAGGAAAGAAAATTTAAATACATTGGAGCCAGTGCAGAGAAAGAAATAGTTGGGTTCTCTGGTGTCATATCAGTTGGTGAAGACGGAGATTTCCATAAGTTCACCACCTTCACATCTATTCACCATGAATGATGTGAATGAATTCATCACTAGTGAGCAAGATTACCCTCACGTTTCTCTCAGAACCCAATCCAAGGGGTTTCTTCCTACATCTAATAGGATCATCGCCCCTTTTCTGCAAAAATATCGAATGTTAATATTGGGCTGCCTGATGTAACATAAACTGGGAGTTACCAGAAATTCTACTCGAGCAGCAAGATATACGAAAACAGCAGAATATGATGGTAAGAGCCATCATTTAAGTGAAGTAAAGAAAAATATGAAAAATGCTCACGTGTATCGGAAGACACAGCCTCAAGAAGAATCCATTAGGAAAAAAAAGTCTGGGTATATATCGAACCCAGAGGACTAGAGCCTTGCAAGGAGACAGAAGGAGTAGAATCTCATATGAGAGCGAACTGATAATTGGCATGTAATATAATTTTGCTTTTTTTCTTTTTCTTAAAAATCATTTAGAATGGATGGAATTCCAGTCCGACATATGCATCATAAATATCCATACGAGTATAGGATATCATCTAACCCCGAGATATATCTTAAATTTATTTGTGGGCTGTACAGCGAGAATACAGAATAGAAATTAGTGATCAAGTTCTTAAAAGGGTAATTGGATGTTGGGCGTGGGATGGGGATGATGGTTATCACTTACGAATCCCCTCCTCTGGAAGAGGTTGGATGCCAACAACTTCAGCGGCCAATGGTTCCTTTCCTTGCTCATTCTTGACTTCCTTCATGAACGGGAATGCCAACACTTCCTTGATACTATAGTTATTCGTCAAGAACATCACCAGTCGGTCAATACCCAATCCCCAGCCACCAGTTGGTGGTAGACCGTATTCAAGACTTGTGCAGAACGTCTCATCGATTAGCTGGGCTTCATCGTCACCTTGATCCTTCTGGCGGGCCTGCTCTTCGAATCGCAATCGCTGGTCGAATGGATCGTTTAATTCGGTGTAGGCGTTGACAATCTCCTTCTTGCAAACGAAAGCTTCGAATCGCTCACAGAGACCAACATGTTCGCGGTGATATTTGGCCAAGGGAGACATCATTTGGGGATGTCCAGTGATGAAGGTAGGGTTGACGCAGGTCTCCTCGATAAATTCTCCCACTAGCTTGTCTAGCATTCGTGCGTTGGTGAGTGGGGGTGTGCATTCTACATTGACCTTCTTCAGAACTTTCTTCAAGAATTCATTGGTTTCTTGGGTGTGTAGTTGGTCTCCGGGTGGGAATTTTTCCCCGGTGGCTTCCTCCAGGGCTGGGATCATTGCAACTCGTCTCCATGGAGCCTTCCAGTTAACGTTATAAGCCTCGCCTGTTTGGGTGTGGAATACGGTCTCGTATGAACCTGTGATGTGCTTCACAAGCCCAGAGACGAGCTCCTCAGTAATGTTCATCAAGTCGTAGACATCGGCGTATGCCCAGTAGAATTCGCAGGTGGTAAATTCGGGGTTGTGTGTGAGATCTATGCCTTCGTTTCGGAATTGACGACCTAACTCGTACACGCGTTCCAATCCTCCAACAATCAACATCTTCAGATACAGCTCGGGTGCTACGCGCATAAAAAGGTCCATATTAAGATCGTTATGGTGGGTAATAAAGGGCTTGGCTGTGGCACCTCCAGCGATGGCGTTCATCATCGGTGTCTCGACCTCCACGAAATCGCGTTCATCAAAGAAGCGTCGGACGTAGGTGATTATCTTGGATCGTGTAATAAAAACGTTCCTTGACTTGTCGTTCATAAGCAAGTCAAGATACCTCTGTCGATAACGTTGCTCCTGATCCCTGAGGCCAAAATGCTCAGAGGGGATCTGGTGTAAACAAGGTGCAAGGAGGATGACCTCGCGGGCGAAGATCGATAGTTCACCATCATCACGGTTCTTTGGGTTGGTGCGGCCGGGGAAGCCAACGATACCGATGATATCACCTCTCCTCAATTGCTCATGCTGGGCTTCAAATGCAACAGCACCAGTTGCCTCCTGGGCCTGGCAGGCCACCTGAACCTTCACACCCTCGGCACGAAGGTCATAGAAAATCAACTTGGCACCAGCAGTTCGCTTTGTGTAGATTCTCCCCGCAATCCGGACCTCCTTGTCCTTCAGTTGTTCTCCTTTCTTCAATGAATCATATTCCTTGAGAAACTCTCTCAGATCATCGGTGACTTGGAACTTGTGAGGGTATGGGTTAGGGTCCTTGGTGGTTCGTAGTTGGTTGATTTTGGCGCTGCGGATTTCAAAGTATTGCTATATATACGACACCTTTGTTAGCCATTGATCATGTCATATCTTGATCAAACGAGAGGGAAGAAACAAAACAAAAAAGAGTTCAAACTAACGTTAGGAGAAAGTTGGGATTCGTCTTCTTCCTTTGACTTCTGTTTGGTTGCCGCAGGGGCAGATGCCGCGGCTGAAGCAGCCTTTTCGGCCTTCTTTGCTTCTAGAGCACGCTGCTTCTGTCTTCTCTTCAACTCTGTCTTGGAAACACGTTCGCCAGTGACCTCGTCCAATTGAAGATTCGCGACAGCAGCGGCTGCTGCATCGGCGTTGGCTGAGTCCGCCATATCTATACGGCCCTTTATGATGCAGGAGGGGGCTAGACTTGTAAATTTGCTTGTGCTATCAAGAATTGTGGAATTCGATCTCTTATTTATGACCGCATCGCGGGGTGGTTGGTTTGGTGGGATGAGTCAAACTTTTTTTTTTGTTTAACTAGTGGTCACGTGGCCTATCTCTCTTTGTAATTAACATCAACAGTACAATACAACAGACGATATTACAAGAAAAAAAACCCCAGGAAAGATTCAACAGTCTATCGAGCGAAAAGTACTCCGTACGATCATAAGATAGGTTTTCGCCTGTTAGACCGGCGCCAACATTGACTATTGCAAGCCACCTGACTCCGCCGAATTGAATACGGGCGTTAGCAGGTTAGGCGGTCAATATTTTGTTCACTGAAAACATCCCCTTAAAATCACCCAACTGAAGTATGCACCCTTAAAATTAAGTGAAAAGAGGTTCACGCTCAGGGGAAGCCTCCGCGCATTTCAGCCACTCTCGTGCCTTATCAAGCTTCACTTTTTCTTTGAGCAAATAAGTTCGTCGGATCTGCCGCTCCTGGTCTTCAGCCATCAGTTCCATGCATCGTTCAGAGGCTAAAACATTATATGGTCAGCAAACTCCTTAAAGCTTGGCAAATTTATCGTATATATGCATGCATACCATTCTCGCCCAAGATACCCAATTTCTGCTCAATTTCGAAGCGCAATTCGTTTTGGCAACGAAAAAAGAGTTTGGTGTAGATCAGCTGGCAGGTTGTGTCGACGAATCTCTGGGCAGCGATCTTATAATAGGCCCTGGTTTTCTAAAATTGAAATTTGTGTTAAACAAACCAAATTGATAGATCATCACACAGGCAATACTGCTCACCGCCATCATTTCTATCTCCTTTAAGAATTCGTCCGGCCCCATCTCTTCGTCTGTGACCTTGTTCACATCATATTTCGTTCTGGCGCTCGAGCTGTTGGCCTCCATGTACTCAACATAGCGCCGTGCACGGACTTCACGGCGTTTCTTGGAGATATCTCTCAATGCTGCCTCCTGAAATTCGTTGATAGAATTTTTGGCCCTCGTGAGAGGCTTCGATTGTTCTATGTCGCATTGGTCTGCTGCTTGATCGAAGTGTTCTAGTCGGATCGACTCTAGGAAACCGGATATGATGGCTCGAATCTCGTCATACAAGGCAGTTCTCTGGTATTGGTGAAATATCTTATCCACTTCTTCTAACAATACGCATTTAATCAGCTCATAAGTGAATGATAAAAATCTTTCCATGGGCTGACGCCAATGCGAAACAGCGATGCTGTTCATCGTCTCGACTGCTTGAGGATTTCCCAGGCTAGGAATACCATATGCACACGTGTCCGCATTGATCATCCGTATCTCGTCTAAAGTAAACACCTTAACCAAGCCTTCTCGACATGATTAGTTAGCCAGTAAAACTTAAGTAAGGATAGCGCCATGAGGCTCATGACAGCTAGGGAGAGGCTGTGAAATATGTAACAGTTCATAAAGCAGGAGAAATCGAGTAATCTTGATTATATTACTTGAACATACCTTCGAATTCGTGGAACGGGTTCGTGTTAACCTCCTTGGAGGAAGCTGAGTGTACAGGCAGATTCATTGAGACACCTGGTGCGGGGGTACTGATCTTTGCTCTCTTTCCATCAGGCGTGGTTCCATTCCCAGCTTCATTATTTCTCTTTCTAGAGTTCACAGCACGAGTTCCAGTAAATTGGCATTCGTCGTCATCACCACCATCGTCATCGTCGTAATATTCGAAGGATGCGATCTTGATGACAGGATTCTCCTCGCGCAACCGAAGCACTGGCTGAGATTTTGAGAAATATTCCTCGAAGTTGTCTGCCAAACCATTCCATTGTTTGCAGAATGAGAATTCAGGGGATCCGCCTCGCAGGTGCAGATCAATGTTTTGAATAAACTTGTTTATCTTCTGGCACAAGATATACGGTACATTGGCTGAAGGAGGATTTGGCAGAGTAGCCAGCTCGTTGTCAACAAGGAGTGATTGCCGGATAATCTTGTCTGTAATCTTAGGCAAACTATCCTGGATTTGCTTTAATAGTAGCCTTGAAAGGGCAGCCTGCAAGGCTTTGGTGCCAAATCGCTCACTATATTCAGAGAACTCATTCTTCCAACGGGGATGAGAGAAAAATTGAAGCTCCTCCTGCCTAGCTATGGCATGTTCAACCAGAGGATCAGGGTTGTTCTGAACCACGTAATATCCATGTCCAATTGAAAACTTGTCACCACGTAAAATCTCATGCCATTGGATATATTCACTGCCATCACGAAGTTCAATACGATCTGGCTTTGTAAGGACTCCTAATGTCCGATCACGCGCCCCAGGTACATCCCGAATGATCCTAGCTGCACTAGAATTCGTCGCATCATCAGTCATAGGTAAAGTAAGTAGAGCAATACAGTTATCAGCCTTGATGTATGTCTTGACGAGGTTTTCAACCAGCGTTACAAGATACTTCTCTTCATCAATCTCAGCAACATTGATAACACCAGGAAGGTCGTAAAACGAGAGATTAGGAAATCCTGGGGCTGTAATGTCAAGTCGTACAACATTAGGTGAAAATTTAACCTGGGTATAGCTATCGTTGGTTTCCTGGTTCTCACCAGGAATGAAATCAGTATAAGCCCTTCCAGGATTTAATGTTGCTAGTTGTGCCCATTTAATTGTATCACGAACGAGAGCCCTATCCGTCAAAATGGAAAAAGTGATTTCTTCTGGATCCTGTTCGATCCAGGGTCCGAGTGGTTTTGAGGAAGTAGGGCGTTTAGCTTTTCCAGAACTGTCGTAGATGTACTTTTTCATGAGCAGGACCCGGCATGTCCAGGGAGCTTCAGGTTCACTTTCGGAAAGGTTTATTTCCATTGGGCATCTCGTACAGCATCCAACACTCCTTGGAACTTTGATCTCGCTCATGCCTTCGATAAGAGAGCTTTTACCCGTGCTCTGGTCTCCAACAACGCAAATCTTTGGTAAAGGTAAACCATTGCTTTCGATCCCTAAGTGTCTTAAGTCCTGGATCTTTTTGACAACCGCCCTCATGGAGGAGCTTATCCTGTCTATGGATGCATCAGACACACCGATCCGAAGAGACTCTTCCACGATGGTGTCTTTCCAAGTCAGCATCCACAGCCAAAAAAAAATTGATCTGAACAGAAAGTCTAGAGGAAAACGTACAAGGGGAATCCGGCATTGAACAGTCCTCCATTTTGTATCCGAAAAGGCCAGTGCAGCAAGCGAGTGAGGGGAGTGGAATGGACAATCGATAATAACTCTACCGAAAAGAGTAAACCAATGGGAGAGAAAGAGGCTTGGGAGGCTGGGATATAATTCAGGGGGGAGGGAGGTGAGAAGTGAGAATTGAGAAGTGAGAAGGGTGAGAGAGTGGGGTGAAAGTGTGTTGGGCTAACAACACAGCCATGGCGGGAAGTTCCATCCAACACGTATTTGGATGGTCTAGAGGGTTAGAGGAGTGGTGTGGTGATGTTGATTCTGTTTGTCCTCATGTCCTCAATGTATGTTATCGAGCAACATACATAACGATGCTAACTCTAGGCGTAACTTCCAAGGAAATAGTTAAGCCTTTAGCTAAGCTTTAGTTAAAGCCTCTTTCTGTCAAGGTACAACACCTTCGCGATCAACCCAATCTTCGAGATCCAGTACAGAGTTGAAATTATACAACCTGTAAGTTTCCTATCATCTAGTTAGATTGTTATTTGAACCATTAACTAAGAACTAGGTACGTACCTAGGTAGTTCTACTTAGCTTGCACGAGAAATCTAATCTCCAGCCGAAAACCCCTGGAAACAATTGAGAATGCCAACCAACAAGGCACCTTTAGGCAATGCCCATGGGCAAATTGAATCTCTGATGTTGTACCATGTAACTACTCGTAATGTATCTTTGGAGGTTGATCTTCTTTATGTAGTGGTAGGGAGACTAGGAAGTGTCTGAATACCTAGGTACCCGGTTGATCTGTGGTGTTGGATTGTTTGAAATCACTTCACTATTATGAAGGAGGTCTTTCATCGCCCAAGTTCAAAGTTTGTCGATTCGTATTTCATGTGGGTAAGTGGTGATACCCAAAGGCCAATCACCTTCAACTCAATGAGGCTGGCGTGGAGAATCATCAACGTCAACATAAACAGCGCTCTCTCCAAGGCATATCTGAAGAAAAGTGGTCCGAACATCCCATATTTCTAAATGAACGACCCGATGACAGATACGAAACATGTCGAGCAAACAAGAACAGCTGATTCTGCCATTTAGGGCTCCCCAGCCTAGCACCCGAGTTCTTGCAAATCAGCGTAAGTATATTCTCGGCCTCGTAGTTTGCTTCCTGGTGCATCCCATCAGCTTGCTTAATTAAGGAACTGGTAGATGCCGATTTAGCTGCCGAGTTACTCCCCATCGACGATAATCTTGAGACCATAGAGCTAAAACACCATACCTGGAATGTCCGCGATTGGGCACAACGCGAGGTCAAGCAATATGGACCTGTATTCCAGTGTGGGGGATCTCCATGGTAGTTATCATCCATCTTGAAATCCCACTATACGCAGTGTATTATTCAATTATCTAACTAATGTTCTTTAGGCAAGTGACAGTATTCCCTCGTGGTAACCACTGTGAAAGCGTTTCAATATACCTCCAACACGGCTACACCACTGGGAATCTCCCCCAGGATTGGTATGCCTGCGTTCAGTTTGCCATAGTGGTATGGAATCCAGACCAGCCCTCGAAATATCTTGCTCGAGGTAGGTCAATTTCACTTTACTTTGGGACGTTAGTACCTAATTCCTCGAGTAGCTGCACCACATCGTTTTAATGGCGAGGAATCTGACTGGGGGTTCACAAAATTCTGTGATCGTACCCACTTTCGTCCGGGTGCGAAAGATGGGCCGCATTCGCCTCTGATCAGCAATGGGGCAGTAAATATCACTGCTCACGTACGTGTCCTCAGGGACCCGACGGGACTGCTATGGAACAATCCTTCAAAGTATCTGCGCCTTTCTCCACACCTAATCAACCTTGCTCGGCGGACCATATTCTAATAATTCTAATTTTTATGTTTAGTTATGATGTGAGAGAGGCTACGGGTATGATTGGCATGGTCAACTTAGGTGCAACTGACTATCTTAACTGTGTCGTGCAAATTTTTTATCATCTCGCCGCTTTCAGAAAGGTTAGTTTGTCCTATCCATACTATGCCACATCGTGTGGTGTCTCTATATACTACAACCAGAAATTATGAAGTTTAACACGAGCAGAGAGAGCCTTTACTTACGAGAACACGTTCGTAGGCTATCTATCAGACACCCACTCCTATCTGCGCACCTGCTGACAAAGTGTGGGCGCTTCAACACGTATTTTATGAACTACAAACTAGTGGCGAAGCCTTAAATAACACAAAGCTGCCTACTTCTTTCGGGTGGGATTCCAAATTACTATTTGTGGGACAAGATGCACAGGAATTCTTAACCATGCTACTTGATAGTGTGGAGGAAAGACTGAAACTAACTCCTAAGAGGGACACAGTACCGGACCTATTCTTGGGTAGAGAGAGGTCTAGCATATCCTCGAATAAAATCGACTACACAAAATCTTCAATCCAAGAATTTAAGCATATCCGATTAAATGTCCGGAACAACAAGACCCTCAACAATAGTTTTCTCGAATATTTGAATACAAAACAAATTTTAGGATACGAAACTGGAGAGACCCATGGGAAACAAGATGTTAATGTGCGAATATCATTTGACCATCTTCCGCCAGTCCTATTCCTTTATTTAAATAGGACCGAGTACAACCTGCGGCAAGACAAATTGAAAAAGATTCAAGACTATCATGAGTACCCGGAGGAGCTTGATATGACGCCTTACCTGTCAGACGGTGTGGACAAAAAGGAACCATGGTTATATTCGCTTTTCGCAGTTGTAATCCATGCTGGTACCGTTCATGGTGGCACGTATTCTACATATATCCGTCCTACTGTGAATGGGCAGTTCTATTTGTTTGACGACCATATAGTCACAAAGGCAACGTTAAATGAAGCCTTAAATAAACCATCTCGCAATTACCGTTCTCTTGAACCAGCCAACCCTCACGCGAAAGGACTAAAAACACCAACAATACTTGTTTATGTCCGGCAACGGGATGCAGAAGTCTTATTGGCCCCACTCAAGGATAATGATGTCCCTCTACTTATTCGTACGTTGTCATCTATCAAACAACTATTCCCTAGTCTTCGTATTCTTCACACTAACAGGTTCTAAAAAGATCGAGCAGCCCAAGATGAACGAATACCTGCACATTTCGCAGGAGAGATCAGAGGTGGAGATGATTTCATCGAAATTAATATTGTTTTTTACGATAATTTCTTGAGCCATGAGGGATTTGACCTCCTTCCTCCAAATTTTAGTGGCACTCCTACCCGCACGTATAGCAAGCTCTCGAAGCGCTCACATTTTGCAGATTTTATCAAGAAAGTAGCTTCGGATCATAATTTGAAGATAGGAGATTTCAGAGCCTGGCCGATGCAACGACGCCAGAACAAAACTACTAGACCATATTTACCAATTGTTAAAAACCCCTTATTGGCAGATCAACTTTTCGGTAGAAGGAGGAGATTCCAGCTTTGGATTGAAAAGGGCAACCATATCGGCGGAAATTGGGATGATCCGGCAGCGATTCTGGTCTTCCTCAAGAGATATAAGGCCTTGGACCAGAAGCTCGAGCTGTTTGGACATGTTTATGTCCAGAGCCATGCCAAACTCAAATCTCTTTGCTCGATTATAGAAGCCAAATTGAAGCGGCAAGTACTTCAGCTTAGATTTTATGAGGTATGAGAACGGTGATCACTTGAAGACACTGAATGGAAATGAATTGACTAACCATCCATAACTTTGCACAGGAGATCAAGCCTGGGATGATTATCGACATGGGTCTCGAAAAATCATTCGAAGAATTAGAAATCCAGAATGGGGATATAATATGCTTCCAAGAATCTCAACACCCCTCAGCAACGTACGTTTCCCTCCCATTTAACACTTTGAGTTAGAAATCAGACTTATGTATCAAGTATTGCAGCCCCTATGTTCGATATAAAACTGCCCCAGAATATTACGAGCATCTGGCTGAAAAACTCAACGACGAGCCTTGGATTCCGAAATAACAAGCTTAAAGTCCTACCAGAAGTTTGTATGACACACTAAACAAGCGATAGAGACCTACTCGCATTCAGGAGACCAGTCTACTGGTGGCAAATATAGGTGATTTCATTTCACAACCATCCTCTATCCATATGAGGGCTACGTTTTGTATAAGGCCGGCGCTGCGTTTGCAAGGGGATAATGGTTCAATGTTGGTGAATTGCTGGCGATTCCTCCCTCTTCTATATTATGTCAATTCTACATGACACATCTCATTGTCTATTTCTTTTATACTAGTATTTATTTATTGTCTACTACTAGACCAAAAGGTCAACCTTAGGTCCATAGACTCTAAGATAGTATATCTGTCATTTATATCTCTATTTTTTTTTATTTTTTTTGAATGTGGAAAAATAGTAGGCATCAGAATATCTAGAGTTCTCATGCTCCGAGTATCTTACCAGGATCAGCTTGACAGATCCGCGCTATCTACAGTCGTTGGGATATCCTTTCCCTGCAATCGATGTGATGGAATCTGTCTTCTGAGATCCACTGCCTTCTTGGACCCTCTAGCTGAAGGTGAGGAGGGAGATGACGGAGGTCCAGATCCAGAATATCGCCTAGAAGTGGCAAAACCGGACGGCGATGATTGCTGTCGCCGAGAAGGGCTTCCCGCCCAAGAACTCTGGTCGGTATCACTCCCTTGGTACAAATAATCCTCGCCTCGTCGCTTAAGGGGGCTTTCGTCATATGGGTCCCAACCTACTTTCCGTCTGGCTTCGGCGCGGATAAGTTGACGATGTTGCTCATCCCCTCCTGCACCCGTGGTTGAAGATTCTTCAAGGAAGAAATTGAGAAGCTCGTCGGTAATAGAGAGTATGGATTGTTGTTGGAATTGTTGAAGGGAGGTGAGACGCAATAGTATTTCAAGCAGGGATAACGAAGTTTTGATGCTGTTAAATAATGGGTGTGAAATCGTCGACGATGAAGGTTTTTGGTTGGATAGCCCACGGGGGCTGTTCATGTGTAGTTTTCCCATTTTCTCCGTTAGCAGTTGTTCTTCTTCAGGATCGGCAGGGCGGGATCCAGTATCTCGCGGCGTCGGCTCCTGCTGATCCTCGTTGTCAGCATCACCGTCATCGGCATCATCCTCATCGTCCGCTCCAACGTCATCTTGGAACACTTCAAAGGCAATCCATTCTAGATCTAAGCCTGGTGGAAATCGATATAGTTCGGAAGATTCGCCTTCAGGGTGATAATCTTGGGGTTCACGGGGCGATGCAACAGCCTGCAACTGGGCATCAAGCTGTGACTGTTCGTCTCCGTAAGACTTAGAGAGTGCATCTTCATTGACATTCGGTCCGACATAATCCAATGATGCCTGCCTGTTGATCATCCTTCTTGGGGGGATGGCGTTAACATCGCGTTTGAGTAGAAGGACTGGATTATTGGCTTCTCCTTCGCTACCGATATTAAGAATCTTGCCGGTGTCTGCATAGAAAATCTTTGATATTTGGTGGATAGGGATCGTCTCTCTGATGCCGGCTAAGGCAACATTGTCGAAAGGACCAGGCTTATGACCCCCTTCTTCAACATCGTGCACTCTACCGTCGTCAAGATCTTCGATTATGAGCATTTCATAAGCAAATTCATCTGTTTTGGCATCATCTCGTAGACTATCTCCATTTGGGCACCCTCCATTTTCCTCTTGGAGGATTCGCTCCATGGGTATACGGCGCAATTTCACCCTCGCCTTATGGATAACTTCCTTCCAGCTTGTTTCTCGCACCCCTTGTTCATCTTGGGGTCTAATGTGGCCAGCGAAAAGAAGATAAACGGAGAGAGTGAAAGTAGGGCCAACCTGGACAGCACTGGTTGAATATACGGAGTATTGGGTGTCTGCCCCGGTTAGAAACGCGCTAGCTTGGAGGAGCCGCGACGGCGAGACTGTAGCTGGAAGACTTGTAGATAGCTTTGCTCCTGATGTTGTAATTGCTAAATTAATTAGTGGGACGGCATCTTCAATGCGACTGAGTAAATTTCGTATAGCTTTGATGACAATCTTGATTTCAGCATCTAGCTGAGCTCGACGTCTCGAAGAAGGATCTATGCCATGGACCTCTGCGACTCCGACAATTTTGGCCAGCTTACGCCCAAGATCTTGGATATCTAATCGCAAGCCCTGGGTGAGAGCTACTGCGGATTCGAGGGATGTATTTCCACGCGCGGCACTGGATGACGATAATTTAGCTCGAACAATCAAATGGAGAGGAGATTAAATGCCTACATCAGCTCAATCATATCAATAGCAGGGGATATAATCTGGGGAATATATTAGGCACACAAAATCGGCGGTATGAATTTACTCATGGACATAACTACCTGTATCTTGCTTTGCAAGCGATCTTGAAGCCTTTGGAGCTCATCTCTATGAACATCCCCAGCTTTCTAAAAGATAATCAGAAAGAAGAAGAAGGCCAAAGGTGTACAAAAAAAGCTTCTTTTTAGAGAACCAACCTTGAGAAGCCTGGTTGACTGTTGGATGGCGTAGCTTGCAGTGATTGTGATACCAGAACTAAATGGTTACACACCACATCACCAGAGTCAGAATCGGTGTGTTCAATGAAAAGAATATTAACATAACAAACAACCGCCATTTATGCGTACCGAATAGCATAGTTCATGGCCTGCTGGGTGACCTGAAGGAGAAGAGAACGTTAGTTCGTTTGACAAGCGAGCTGTCAACCAGGTTGCATCTGACCTTTGATAGAAACAAATCCATGTCCGGAGCTTTCAAGGGATCTACCTGGCTTGAGATCGACAAATATGCTTTCCTACAGCAAAATACACTGCTTCTTGGACCATCTTGTTTGAAAACTGGTCTTTTACATTATGCTATAATACGTTTGTGATATTGAAAAAGCTTCGACAAGCCAGGCTGTGCGATTAGTCTTACCGGCCGTGGCATTTCCTGCTTTCTCTTTGTTCGAAATTCCAAGAGAAAAATCATCATTTGAACTGAATTAATTACCGACTGGCCGAAGAACATCCCATCCCATTACCAGCAGCTCATTAATAAAAGCAAGAATCCTCAGTGAAACAGGATACGGCCTCACAAGTGCCGGGCTAGCTTGCTCGGTTCCTTGTTTGCTCTTTAGGGCTTCTACAGCGCTTTTTTTATCCAAGAACGAGATCTTGAAATCCCCGCTTCAGCATATCCGTTTCCTGCTTCTCCCCACCCCTACTAACATCAACATCAACATCATCGCCGACACCAACACCAACTTTAGCTCCGACAACGACTTTAAAACCATCTTCAAATTCCTTTATTCCTTCCTCTCCTCTAGAATCGGTTCTCCCCTCCGCTAGCAACCCCGAACCTCCCGTGTGATTCTTGCACGTATGACTCAACCAGATCTAAGTACCGATGGCGAGAACGGTCAGAATGGTGGCCTGTCGGACTTGGATCTGACTGCCTTCCCCACCGACAGGCTCAAAACTGTCATGGAGGATCCCTCAAAAACACCACTGCTCCTTGTCGCATGTGGCTCGTTCTCGCCAATCACATATCTCCACCTCCGCATGTTCGAGATGGCCGCCGATTTCGTCAAATTCAGCACTAGGTTTGAGTTGATCGGAGGTTATCTATCTCCTGTGTCTGAAGCATATCGGAAAGCTGGTCTTGCCTCTGCTGCCCACAGGTAAATGCTCCAAATGCTTACGACTAAGTTATCTCCTTTCTAACACGTTCCCGTTGTTGGTGGATCGCAGGATAGCCATGTGCCAGCTAGCAGTGGATAAAACGTCAGATTGGTTGATGGTGGATCCGTGGGAAGCCCTGCAGAAGGAATATATACCGACAGCGAAAGTGCTAGATCACTTCGATCATATAATCAACCAAAGCCGTGGCGGAATCGATGCTGGAGACGGTACCAAAAGACCTGTTCGGATAGCATTACTAGCAGGGGCCGATCTCATTCAAACCATGTCAACCCCCGGAGTTTGGAGCGAGGAAGACCTGGACCACATCCTCGGACAGTATGGAGTAAGTTTTCGAGCCCCTCTATAGCCTGTGGTGATCCGACTAATAAAGTCGCCCTTCTAGACCTTCATCGTCGAACGTAGCGGTACTGACATCGACGAAGCTATAGCCGGCTTACAGCCATGGAAGGATAATATATATGTCATTCAACAGCTTATCCAGAACGACGTCAGCAGCACCAAAATACGGCTGTTCCTCCGGCGAGAGATGAGTGTCCGGTACCTAATTCCTCATCCGGTAATCGATTATATTGAGAAACACCATCTTTACGAAGAAGATGGCAGTGCGGCCGCAGGCCCTTCTGAGAAGGGGAAAGGAAAAAGCTAGCTTCTCTCTTTCCCTGATTCAAAGATATTTCCTTGAATAAATGGTCGCCTTATTAGTTATGTGGGTTTACCGCCACTCTACCATGCTCGTCCGGCATACTGGTCAATCGATCCTACGTGATATATGTAATATATTCTACGCTATGCCGCCCCAGATACACCGACCACCCACAGCCTCGAATCTCAGCCTAAGTTGATCCGGCGATGTCGCACTTGCAACCGACAACAGGATTCGTTTCGTCTTAATCGAAACACCAATGTATTTTTGTCTCATGCTTCGCATGCTGGTCACGTTTAACGACTTCTCCAGGGCCAGCATGGGGGGGCTCATTATTGATTTTGGCCTTATGGGGTCTCCTTTATTGTACGGAGTGCTGTATATGATACCGATTATATTTATTAGTTATTCATTGGAGACATAATCTCCAATCCATTGGAATAGATAGATACTCAATAGATTTAGTTAAATAAACAATTGGGGTAGAATCTCTCTTGTTGCTTGTTGAGTGTTGATTCTTGATGCTTCTTGATTCTTTTCTGTGAGTGAAAATTGGATGCAGAAGTCACGGGACTGGCCAAAAAATGATCCACGATTTATTAAAGAATTCGAGTTGATGGAACAAATTTCAGCCTGACTCTGGCACTTTTCGCTGAAAAACACACACGCCTTAAGCTATTGGAACTTGGGGAAGGTCATTGCATCATTTGGCCCGTTCAGCACTTGTCTTATATCCCCCTCGACCATCCGCATTTAATATCAACTGTCCACAATGTCCAACCTCGAGTCCTGGGAAGACGACCCCGCTGCTCAGGATGAGCACCTCTCCCGACAGGCACAGCAGAGCCTCAACTTGAACCAACAGCGGCAACAGCAGCATCAGCAGTCAGGCTTCCATCCTGGAGCAGCATCATTCCAGCCATCTGCAGCTCCCTTCCAGCCAGGCCAGCAGTACCAACAATACGGCGGCTACCAGCAACAATATGGTGCCCCTCAATACCAACAGCACGGTGGATATGGAGGCTATCCGCAACAACAACAGCATCAGCAATTCATGCAGCAACAGCAGCCGGGCACGTACCAATCTGGTCACGATGGATACCAGTATGGCGGATATAACCAAGCACCTCAACAGCAGCCCCAGCACCAGACCCCCGCACAATTCCAACAAGAGCCATGGCGGCCTACGTCAATCGCTGAGCGACCAAAACCTACTCCCGCGGATAATAAAACCACTCCCGCCGCTTCTACAGCTACTCCCCCCTCCGCCCAACCGCCAAAGGCCAAGGTTTTAACAATCGGTGGAGACATCCCCAAAGCGAAAGCCCCTGCATCCAGCGCTGCCGCCCCGCCCGCACCTACAGAGAAAAAATCTGCCACTACAACTCCAGCCGGTGCTACAGGTTCGAAAGTAACTGCGGCAAAAGCTATTGAGAAGACTGACAAGAAAGCTGCCAGTGGTGGGAAAACCGCTTCAGCTCCTTCGTCCGGCCGTTCGTCCCCTAGCCGAAGTGATGTGGTCAAGGCCGCTGGTCGCGATGCAGATGCAGTAGCCAAAGAACAACAAGCCGATGTCGACGACGCAACTTTGCGGGAGATCTATGGAGAAAAAAGGGAGCATGTCAACTTGGTATTTATTGGACACGTAGATGCTGGAAAATCGACGTTAGGTGGAAGCATTTTATACTGCACTGGCATGGTCGACGAGCGAACCATGGACAAATATAAGAAGGAAGCTAAGGATGCTGGACGTGAGACCTGGTATCTTTCTTGGGCTCTCGATCTGACTAGTGAAGAGAGATCCAAGGGTAAGACTGTCGAGGTCGGCCGAGCTTTTTTCAAAACCAGCGGCGATACCCCGGATGGGCCCATGACACGACACTATACAATTCTGGATGCTCCAGGCCATAAATCATTCGTTCCCAATATGATCGGGGGTGCAACCCAGGCTGATGTTGGTGTTCTGGTTATTTCTGCCAGAAAAGGTGAATACGAAACAGGGTTTGAGCGCGGTGGTCAAACACGAGAGCATGCACTTCTTGCCAGGAACTCCGGTGTGAAAAAGCTGATTATCGCTGTTAACAAGATGGATGACCCGACTGTTGAATGGAGTAAAGCACGTTATGATGAATGTACAACCAAAATCGGAAAGTTCTTGGAGGGCATGGGTTACAAGAAGACCGACCTTCACTTTATGCCTATCTCTGCACAGAGGACTATCGGTATTGATAAACCAGTGCCCAAGGACCTCGCTCCTTGGTACGAAGGACCTAGTCTACTCGATTTCCTTCATAACATGAAGATGCCAGAACGCAAAATAAATGCTCCTTTCATGATGCCCATCAGTGCCAAGTATCGCGATATGGGAACCATGATTGAGGGAAGAATCGAATCAGGTGTTCTCAAAAAGGGGGCTACATGCATCCTCATGCCGAATCGAGAAGAAGTGACTATTACTGCCCTCTACGGCGAAACTGAAGATGAGATCACTACGGCAACATGCGGTGACCAGATCAGAGCGCGTCTACGAGGCATCGAAGAAGAGGATATCCTGCCTGGGTTCGTCATGTGCTCGCCCAAGCGACCCGTACACTGTGTAGCAGCATTCGAGGCCAAAATTCGTATTCTTGACTTGAAGAGCATCCTGACTGCGGGTTTCAACTGCGTGATGCACGTTCACTCTGCTATCGAGGAAGTTACCTTTGCTGCCCTTCTTCACAAGCTCGAGAAAGATACCGGACGTAAGAGCAAGCGACCACCACCATTTGCTAGCAAGGGTCAAACAGTTATTGCCCGCCTCGAAATATCTGGTGGTGCTGGCGCGGTTTGTGTGGAGAGATTCGAGGATTACAACCAACTCGGCCGTTTTACCCTCCGTGACCAGGTCAGCTTACCATCATACCATCTTGTTTATGTGGATTGATCAACTAACATTATCCGTTCTCCTAGGGTCAAACGATCGCGATTGGTATGATTACCAAGCTGATTATGGATTCTCCTCCGGCCGAGTAAGGTGTCGGTTCCTGACGGTTCAATTTGCTACTTCAGACTTTTTTCATTATTATCCTGCAGTCTTCAGAAAACATGAGTACCACGAATTAGAGACGTTAAAAAAATTAGGGAATTGGAAAAAGAATTTTCTCATTTTGCTCCAAGTTTATCATATCAACACATTGTTTCTTCCCAGTATTTCAACCATCCCGTATGCCCGAACCGGGGCTACATATACTCACAGTAGTTAACAATTATTTATCTCAAAAACTTTGAGTTACAATTTCGCCTGGTCCCTCGGGCGCTGGTTAATTTTGAGATCTACCCATCGAGCAATTGTCTCGGTGAGCTTCTGTATCTGCTCCGTCGTATTCCCTGAATGCAAGCAAACCCTCACTCTCTCTGTTCCTTTCTTCACCGTAGGGGACATGATTGCTCGAACCATGAGACCCTGAGCTTGACATTCAGCAGCCAGCTCTCTTGGAGACTTTGTTTGGAGTGAAAATATCGGTGAGGAGGGTGAATGGTGGATTTCAAGCACCCACTTATCCGTCGGTTGGATTGCAATCAGATTCGTGTGCAAAGCCTGGACATGCTGTTGCAACTGCGATTGAAGCTAAATAGACAAGTCAAGCGACATTAGCAAAGGATTTTGACATAATTCCCTCCATTGATGCCGCATACCTGCTCGGTTTGGCCTTCGCTCATCATCTCGTATGTCGTACGAACTGCCACCAACGAGGGTAGACCCATAGCACTGGTAAATATCAAAGGTCGTGCATAGTTTATCAAGTAATCTCTGGTTAGAGGACAGCATAAGATTATCGCTATAGTTTGGTTCAAGTTAGATATCTATTCAGTGGAAAATAATCCTTCCAGTAGAGATAACAAGCATACCTCCATTACTCGCCAACGCCTTGCCAAATGTATGCAGTCGAATGAAAACGCGGTGTTCTACACCAAGCTGCTGGACGATACCAGCCCCACGCGGGCCAAATACACCAGTAGCATGCGCTTCGTCGACAATAACATGTCCATTCCGGTGTGGAAGACGGGCATCGATGATATCTAGAATCTCTCGTATGGGTGCAAAATCGCCATCCATACTATATATTGACTCCAGGGCAACAAAAATATTCCGCTTGCCCGACCGAACTAGTTCATCCTCCTGGATCTGTGAGTCAAGCACGCGCTCAAAATCGGTGACGGAGTTATGTTCAAAAGGCAAACGTTTTGCAGCTCGAGATAATCTCATGCCATCATGCACGCTAGCATGTATCAGCTCATCATGGATAATAATGTCTCCTGGCTGTGGGATGCATGCAAACACGCCGGCATTCGCATCGAATCCAGAGCTGAAAAGCAGGCCACTTGCTGCGTTGTGGAAACTGGCAATGAATCGTTCTAGTTCCTCAGCATATCGCGAGTTCCCATCAAGTAGCCGGGATCCAGTGCTTGCCAGGTGTGAAGTTGCAGAGGTATGGGCGAGATTGCTTAAATACCGCGATTTAAATGCTGGGTTTGTTGCCAGAGACAAGAAGTCGTTGGAAGAGAAATCTACTGCGCCTGGTGGGATAATCTTCAGCGATCGTCGCATTCCTTTAGCTTCCCGCCTTTGGAGGGCGCTTTGAAGCGTCTGTCTCAAGTTATCTGTTGCCATCATTCACAATTGGCACCCTCTTTTGATAAATAATTAATTGTATGACACATCTTTCTCTTCCTTTCTATCTCTCTCTCTTTAGTTCTGGAATTGAAAGAAAATGTTGAACCCACAGTGTGGACCAGACTGGAACTTAAAACCCCTCGGAATATTCAACTTATTAACCTGGGAGTCATCAGTGTCAATTGAATTAACAATCTGGAGATTAACTAGTTTCCAATCAGTGCAACCCAATTGACATTATATGAATATTTATTAACGAAAATGTTGTCTGTTTGAAGATGTGAAGGCTCCTCGCAGCCAAAAAAAATCCATTCATCAAGTAACTAACTGCATTTAATCAACAACTTCCAATAACTATGCTCTCCACGTCATTGGTTTCTTCTGCCCTCTGGCGCAACTCGCGCGCATATCAGATTTTCGGAGCAAATACAGACGTGGGCAAGACGGTGATTTCTACTGTTCTGTGCAACGCGGTGCCTGCATACAAGCCATGGTCGCACCATAAGCTCTGGTTCCTGAAGCCAGTCAGCGCCGGGCCGGGTGATGCTGCTGATGACAAGTGAGCGAGCATTTTCTTGAAGTATTTACTACCGTTATACTAACAAACT
This sequence comes from Myotisia sp. PD_48, assembly GCA_032988175.1. Classification (NCBI taxonomy): domain Eukaryota; kingdom Fungi; phylum Ascomycota; class Eurotiomycetes; order Onygenales; genus Myotisia; species Myotisia sp. PD_48. The sequence goes on along the minus strand of JANTQB010000031.1, from coordinate 6,335 downwards.
GGTTACAGCCATCTCCGTCGCTTTACCCGAGGAACGTTGACGAAATGTCTTCATGGATACGACAAACCAGTTAGCCCTCATCTGGCTGCTCACAACCAACATGTAAGTTTTTTTCCTGTTTGATATGAATATTCCTAAGAATTACATTCTAAATGCATTTTAAGATCCCCTCAAATGAAGAGCTTCTCGATCAGATATCTTCAACATTGAATGGCTGGGCCCTCCAAGGACCTGGAGTTGCGTTGGTTGAAACAGCCGGCGGAGTCCTAAGTCCTGGCCCAACTGGAACAGTTCAGGCGGATCTCTACCGTCCTTTGAGGCTACCTGTCATTCTCGTAGCTGACCCAAAACTAGGAGGGATTTCATCATCAATTTCTGCCTATGAGTCTCTCACGCTTCGCGGATATGATGTTGAAGGCATCGTTTTATTTCAAGACCAGTACTACCGAAATCACGACTATTTAAGCGAATTCTTTGGCAAGAAGAATGTACAAGTATTTTCACTGCCTGCGCCGCCGCCGCGACTGATACAAGAAGGGTCCGATAATACCAGTGCTGTGCTACGGGATCGTGAATTGATGACGAGGTTTTACGAAGAATCCGCCAAACATGATGAAATTAGGGGTCTCATGGATGAGCTCTCAGCAAAACACAGCCAACGAGTAACGCGGCTTGACTCTATGGCACAAAAGGCAAAAGACCTTGTTTGGTATCCGTTTACTCAACACCATGGCATGACTCCTCGTGATATTACTGTCATTGATTCTGCCTATGGTGATTGTTTTCAAACGCTTCGCTGTGATGAAGACAAGTCCAATGTGGCCTCTGTCGACTCTACAATGGCTGCTGCCCTACAGCCCACATTCGATGGGTCGGCCTCTTGGTGGACTCAGGGCTTAGGACATGGGAACCCAGAGTTGGCTCTCACGTCGGCCTATGCTGCTGGAAGATATGGGCATGTCATGTTTGCTGGGACCATCCACGAGCCCGCGTTGGCGATTTCGGAATTGATGGTTCAAACATCAGGTAATCCCCGCATGCAGAAGGTATTCTTTTCCGACAATGGTAGTACAGGGATGGAAGTGGCTTTGAAGATGGGCCTGAGGGCTTCTAGCTCTCGATATAACTGGAATGCCAGTGAAGAAACTATCGGCATATTGGGGCTGAGCGGATCTTACCATGGAGATACCATTGGGGTGATGGATTGCTCAGAGCCTTCGACATATAATAAAAAGGTCGAGTGGTATCGGGGTCGTGGCTATTGGTTTGATTTCCCCCGTGTGCAAATGTCTAGGGGAAGGTGGTCAGTCACTGTGCCCGATGCCCTGAAAGAACAACTAGGCGAAGACACCGCGTTTATCAGTTTGTCCTCGATCTTTGACATAAATGCACGAAAAAACTCCGCCATAGCAGGACGATATAGAACTTATATCAAAGAAACTATCGAAGAACTTGTGGTGCGACAGGGTAGGAAATTCGGTGCCTTAATTATTGAACCTGTCATTCTTGGTGCTGGAGGGATGCTTTTCTCGTATGTTCCTATCTTCCATTCATTCCTTTTTTTTCTCTTTCCAATACTTGATTCAAGTTTAACTAACACTTATTAGTGACCCCTTATTCCAACATCTGCTAGTTCAGGTTATCCGAGAGAACCCACAACTATTCAGCAAGGAAGCAACATTCCCAACCGAGCCAAATTCCTGGTCTGGGCTCCCCATAATTTTCGATGAGGTGTTTTCAGGATTATATCGGCTTGGCCGGCGCACAGCAGCATCTTTCCTCGGTGTCGACCCAGATATTTGCGTCAATGCTAAGCTCCTAACGGGCGGGCTGATGCCACTCTGCACAACTTTGGCGAGCAACGAGATTTTCGAAGTTTTCGACAGTCCTCACAAATCGGACGCATTGTTGCATGGGCATAGCTACACGGCTAACCCTGTCGGGTGTAGTGTAGCGGTCTCATCAGTGCAACAGATGAAGGGCATGGAGGAGTCCGGCTATTGGCGGGATTACATGAAGGACTGGGTGGAGCCAACTTCAGAGCCAGTAAGCGCAGTTGAAAGCAGCACCACCAGCAGCCCTACTATCTGGAGCTGCTGGTCTCGCGAGCTTGTGCAAGAGTTGTCATTTGCCCCGACCGTGGATAGCGTGTTTGCTATCGGCACGGTTTTGAGTATAACGCTGAAAGATCAGCAGGGTGGAGGTCAGTATTTTTTCTTCCCGTGGTAGTTAACTATTGATGAGTTATTGTTACTGACATGATCTATCCTAGGATATACATCCACTGCCGCAAGTGGATTGCGGGAAAAACTAACATTAGGGAATGGTCAATTTAACATGCATTGTAGAGTGCTGGGTAATGTGCTTTACTTGATGGCTAGTGTGACTTCGAAACGAGATGTGCTGGGAAATATTGAGCAGCTACTAAAGGAATCACTTGTATGAATACAATTTTGTGGAAAAGATAACCAAAAACAGGGCAACATTCAGACTATATTTTTTTTGCTCCTTGATTTAGGCTCGTACCTGGACAGAGGGTTCCGATACCGTAAATACATATATACATTTAAAATATATAGCGTCCCATACATCCATATCCAGATTGTACACCGTCGGCACTGCTCACTGAGCCTGCAGGGGATCCAAGAATTTGGAAATGCAGTACGTTTAGTTACATATTTAAACCATTTTAATTGTTCTTTTAAACTAATAATCGTATAACTATAGATCACGGCACTGAGCTCATGCCTAAGAGAAGAAAGACAAAGGAATAACCAGAAGGAACTGACCGAGTCAGATTATAAGGAGGAAGTAGGACTAGGTTGTGTTTGTGGCTGTGGGTGTGGTGGTAGTGGTTGTTGCGAAGCATTGTCAACTGGAGCAGACTGGAGAAGCCCCTTGTAATGTCCACGCTCGAAACTCTTCATAGGATAAAACCCATACTTATCGAAGACTTTCCTATCTTCTTCCCAGCTATTGCAATCCGTAGTAAGCAGTTTCTCACCAGTAAAAACAGCATTGACGCCAGCATTGAAACATGCAACCTGCTGTTCCTCAGACATAGAAACCCTACCAGCAGAGAGTCGAACGATGGTAGCAGGTAGCACGATTCTAGCAGTAGCAACAGTTCGCAATATCTTGTCGAACTCGATCTTTTCACGGTTTCCAAGGGGAGTTCCCTTGACTGGGACAAGGGCATTGACGGGGAAGGATTCCGGATGGGCAGGTAGAGTAGCCATAGTGTGAATCAGGCCAACGCGGTCGGAGGCAGCTTCACCTAGACCTACAATACCGCCCGAGCAGACGTTGATACCGGCATCACGCACATGGCCTAGAGTCTGGAGACGTTCATCGTACGATCGGGTGGAGATGATGGAAGGGTAGAATTCCCTGGAAGTATCGAGATTGTGATTGTAAGCGGTCAGACCAGCATCTTTTAGTTCCTTTGCCTGGTCTCCATCAATCATGCCCAGAGTCACACAGACCTCCAAGCCCATGCCTCGCACACCAGTGACCATCTGCTTGATGTTTTTGAGGTTCGTCTTGCGGCCACGCATGTCGCGCCAGGCAGCGCCCATGCAGAAACGAGTACTTCCATTCTCTTTAGCGATGCGGGCGGCTTCAAGAACAGCGTCGACGGGGGAGAGCTTGGTGGCTTTTAGACCAGTGTCGTAGCGAGACGATTGGGGACAGTATGAGCAATCCTCGCTGCATCCGCCGGTCTTTATGTTCATCAGCGTACACATCTGGATAGCCGCAGGGTCATGGAAGTTACGATGAACCGTGGCCTATTTATTTTTTTTCGGGCAAATTAGCGACATGATTCCTCCCTACAGTAGATTAGAGTAGAGGAGGGAGTGTGGGGGAAATGGCGGGGTAGAGGAAACATACTGAAGCATAAGTAAGTCGATGAAGGGGAGTTTCATATATCTGGCGAACCTCATCGCGGGTCCAATTCGTACGCGGAGCCTTAGCCGCAATCGCATCTTGAAGGACGGATGGGAAGGGAGGAGGTGCTGTTGGGATGGAGTTTTGGATGGTTCCGTAAGATCTGGAGAAGATCAATGGCTTTGGGAAGCCTTTTGGGAGCGATCGAGCAGCCATTGTGTATTTGTTATATATATAGCGAGAAGAAAGGCGTGAGTAGGCGAGATGGAAGGAAGAATTGAAAGCTCCCTTGTGGGAATGGGGGAATTCTGTCCGTTGCGCGTTGGGATTCCGTTGGTGGGAGGAGGTTTATTTGAGTGGATTGTTGGATGGGAAAATGATGGGGAAGCGCTGGGAAACAGTCTGGTCCGCACACTCAAATAGCCACAGAAATAAATAATTATAGGACAGCATCAATTGCAGTTAGTAGATAGAATAAACCAAGGAGATATTTATATGTTTATTTATATTTTTTATCTTCATCGGAGAAATACAAGTGACTCACGGCTGTTCAATCAGCGCAGAGTAAAAAGTCATCAATGGCCCACTTGATGAACCAACAAAAATAAATCAACAAATAATTCCGATGGGCTCGTATTAATTATATACATAGAAATGCCTGTCATTGTCTAAAGGGTATTATAATCTATATAAACCGAAAATAAATCTTTTCTATATCTTTGTTGGTTGTGGTTGTTTTTTAGCCCTAACGAGGCCTCTGGCTCCTCGCGCCTGGAACGGCCATGCGATCTGGCCAGCGAGATGGAGATCGACACCCAGGTCTTCGGCAAACTGCCAGACCATAGCTGGGTTCTTCATGAAGCCGCGACCGACAAGTACCATATCTAGTCCGTCATCGAGTAGACTGTTGGCTAGCTTGCCGTCTGTGATGCCTCCAACCACGCCGACAGCGATCCGATCGCCAACGGCTTCCTTGACGGCCTTAGCGAAGGGTGCATGCTGGGCAGGTGCGTATGCAACTTTTTGATCAGGGTGGTTCCCGCCAGAGCTGATGTCGAGGAAATCAACATGGCCCTTCTCAGCCAGGGCTTCGGCGAATCGGACGCTATCTTTCACAGTCCAGCCAGGGAGGTCGGGTCTGGATTGCTCCAACCACTCAGTGGCTGAGAAGCGGAGGAAAAGAGGCATGTCATCTGGCATATTCTTGCGGGCGATCGCAGTTACTTCATGGGTGAGACGAATACGGTTCTCAAAAGAGCCACCATACTCGTCGGTGCGGTTATTCGAGGTTTCCGACAAAAATGACGAAAGCAAGTACCCATGCGCGTTGTGGATCTCGACAAAATCAACCCCCGCTTGGACAGCTCTTCGTGTCGCAGCACCAAAGGCTTCCTTGAACTCCTCAATGTCGGCCTTGGTCATGGCCTTGGGGTTGCCTAGGGATGGAGAGAATGGAATATCGCTGGGACCCTTAATGTTGTCCGGCCACCCGTTGGCGTCCTCGCGAGCAAGATCGCCAGCTGCTAAAAATGGGGCGAGGGTGCTTGCTTTCCGACCAGCGTGGGCAAGCTGGATGCCAATTTTCTGACCCTGGCTGTGCACAAACTCGACCAAGCGACGGAGAGGTTCGATCTGTGAGTCCTTCCATAACCCCGCATCCTCGGGTGAGATCCTACCCTCGGGGAGAACAGCAGTAGCCTCTACCATGATGTATGCTGGGCCTCGAATGGCGATTCCGCCCAGATGGGCGACGTGCCAGTCTGTGAAATGGCCATCATCGGCAGAGTATTGGCAGAGCGGGGATAGCTAGGTAATAAATAAAAAAAAGTCGTTAGAAAAAAGAAGAAGAAAAAGAAAAGAAAAGAAAAGAACACTACTCACGCCAATTCGATTCTGTAGGGTCAAACCTCTTAGTTTGAGGGGCTGGAATAGCTTGGGAGGCTGAGATGCGTCGCTCTGGGGGGATGCAGCTGTGCCCGCAGGAGGTTGCTGCCGAGGTGTGAAGTAGCTGGTGTTAGGGGCGGGTTCGTTACGAACGCCCTTCAAGTGAGAAGCCGTCATAATAATAGAAGAAGAAGAAGAGGAGGAGGAATAAGAAGAAAAAGATCTAGAGAGAATAATTGGTCTGGTAATTATTGCTCGAGGAATTCCAAGGTTGATACTGATGCTAGAGAGTACTGACGGGATCGTCCCTCTATTTAAACCACGCATTCGCATTCTTCTCCAATTTCTGATTTATAATTTATAATTTATAATAAAAGTGAATTGGCCCCTGTTCCTCTTCTTCCTCTTGTTCCTGATCCGCCTCCCTTCCCCCTCAGTATTAAGCGTTACATGGCTCATCCCGAGAAATTAGCGGCTGGTTAAAACAGAATCTAAAAATAATGGTTCATTAACGTAATCCACAAGCGAGCGAGACACACAAGCCAGCGAGACACTTTTCATCT